>FR989945.1:10636286-11217402 GCA_905404155.3 Plebejus argus
TAACTAAACGACTGTTAAATTGATAAGAAAAACACTCCGACTTACAATGTCCACATGAACACAATGCAAAATTATAGCACAGCTCATGATTTGACTTCAATTATATGTTTCGCGGACTTGGTGCTTAAATTTTGTTGCAAGACGTATGTGGCAGCATACAGTAGGTAGATAACATATCAGCAACATAGTAACTTTGTACCGAGTAGGTATTGGTGAAAAATTACATAATGTGGAGTAGGCGTCACGCGTGACATATGTAGCGGTGGTGTGTGTGTGAGTGTGTGTGTGTGTGATGTGTGGCGCGTGTGTGCGCAGGGCGGGGCCGGGGGCGGACCCTGCCACTGCCAGTCGGCCGCCGCCGCTCGCAGCGCGCCGCTCGGCATTCGCGCGAAACCGCCGTCGAGTGCGCCCGTCTCACACCGCGCCCGACTCTCGACCGCGACGCACGTCCGCGCCACCCAGTGCTGTGCAGTGCTACCGAACTATCTCGAGTGATGCCAACGTGCCGTTCCGGGGGAGCGATCTGAGCGAAAGGGTTGAAGCGGGCGGAGGGCGGCGCGAACCCGCGCAAGCGCCCGCGGGCCGTCGACGCCGAGACTTCTCACACGCGCCCGCACCGGCCCGCGCGATGGACGACAAGCCGAGCGCCGGTGAGGAGCACTACAGCCTGCGCTGGAACAACCACCAGGCGCACCTGCTGCGGGCCTTCGAGGCGCTGCTGCACGCGGAGACCCTCGTCGACGTCACCCTGGTGTGCGCCGAGCGCCGCGTCCGCGCTCACAAGGTCCTGCTCGGCGCCTGCAGCCCGCTGTTCCGGCGGATATTCAGCGAGAACCCGTGCAAGCACCCGGTTATCGTGTTGAAAGACTTTCAGGGATGGGAAGTGCAGGCGGTGGTGGACTTTATGTACCGCGGGGAGGTTTCGGTGGCCCAGGAGCAGCTGGGCACGGTGATCCGCGCGGGGGAGTCGCTGCAGGTGCGTGGCCTGGCCGACCAGGAGGTGGCGGAGTGCGCGGAGTCGGAGCGGTCGCCGGGGGCCAGCCCACCGCCGGGCCCACCGCCCGCCACGCCGCCGCACAGCCCGCACAGCCCGCAGCCACGCCGCAAGCAGGCCCGGCCTCGCCGCCGTTCCGGAGAATCCGACACGCCGGAGAATCTGTCCATGAGGCGATCTCCGAGCGGTCTGAAGGCCGTGAGGCTGTCGCGGGGTAGATCTCCTCACAAGCAGGAGCCCGAGGAGCCGGAGACGGAGCCGCCTCCGCCGCCCAGGATGTTCCCATCGCACCAGGACATGTTTCCCCCGGTGCCCCCGCCGGCAGTCTCGGCGATGCCGCTGACACCCCCCCACAGTAAGTACTCGCACACGTTACACACACAATTTAGATAGGAGCAAAGTTAAGAAAATTTAATGGGTTCCAATAAATGGGCACTTTCTATCTAGGAGGCTCGAGCATCGGGGAAGCGGGTGGACTGCTGCATATTTGTGATTAATTAAGTGATAAGCGCCAGGTAGCGAATACGAGTTTGTTCGCTGATTGCGTCTCGACGACCGCCTGATTGAAATGAGATCTTTGACATTTACAATCTATAGGAAAACCAATTAAGGATTGCATAAAATGTTAACTGAAGCGTTTTGTGATTTTACTTCGCTGAATGAATTATGATAGGAACGATATAGATCATATTTTGGTTTAGTGGCGATCATAGGATCGCCACTAAACTCGTGCATTTCAAATGTTTTAAAATCATCGTGTCGACTGTCCACCTTTAAAAAATCATCGACAAAAACATTTCTCGTTATTTTGTACAACAAAAATGTTATTTTGTAAACGAATATTTGTTATCGAATCTGTGTCATATTCATTAATAACATGATTTTATGTTACCTAACATGACAATTATTAAGTAAATTGGATCGTAAAATATGTATAAATTGTCTAATTGCCGCAATATAAATTATAGTAACATTGAACTAACTATTTTGTGAAAGCCACAATCGAGTTGGCGACACGGCCCATGTCGGTACCTACAGTCTACACCCGCCTAGATATTATTATTCTGCATTCTATTCGTTCATTCATTTACCACTTTACTTATGATTTTGTTGCTTCTATTCTAAATTCGAATTCTTTAAATTAAAAAATAATCATTCTTACGTCCTATTGCTTGATTATGTTCTAAACTTTCGTATTATTGTAATTAAATTAATGTAAACAAACTAATTTAACATTTTTGGCAAACTTAAATAGTTGTTCAAAAATAACTCTACCAAAAATTTAAAATTTAAATTTTTTTGCATAAAAATGACGTAGGGGTTTCGTATTCATCCTTTAGGGTTGAGAGCATTAGCATTTTAGTTTACGATAACATCATTAAAGTTTATAGCGTATTTCATAAAATATTTTACGGTTGTATTTTTATTCATCTTTTTCGTAGCTGCATGTAGGTTGCACGGGGTGTTTTCTTTTATTTTAAGTGTCCTCTGCATGGAATATAAAATTGCAAAACTTGAATAAAATATTTGTTTGAATTATAAAATGCATATCTATTTTACAAAATCATATAATATGTTATATATTATTAGTAAAATAATAACTCTTTTATATTATAAAAATCGTTCATGAAAAATAATTATCAAAAATCAATTCTAAAACAGTTCAGAAATTTAGTCATTCACATAGAAATTGTAATTTATACCTATCCATGTAATTTTTACAATAATTATTACTTATTATGTTGGTGAACACTAAGGTTTGAAGCTTTTTGCTTGTAGTCAAAACAACACAAGTAGTAAACCTACTTAATATGTTGTTTTGACTACAAGATAATATTTTAATAGGATACCTTCTATCATGTCAATTCGAATATTCTGATCGTTCAAATGTTTAGGCTCTATTACCTTCGGAACCAATGTCGTTTTTTCTTTTGTCGTTTGTTCATCCAAAACGGCATTGCTGTCGACCTTTGAGTTATCGACAAACATAACATAATAAATGGTACAACACTTTTTATCGGCAGCCATAATTAGAATGGTAAAAAAATATTAATAGTTAAAAAAACTAAAAACACGCTTTTTTATATACAACCATAAACTAAACTGGCCGTTTAAGGTGGGTCAAAATCGCGCCCAAAAAAGTCGGTTACAAACAAACATACAAACATACAAATTGAAAAATGGAATAATTATATCAAATTAGTGTATTGTCATCGGTCCTCGATAAATCTACAAAGTTTGAACGAAATCTGGCCGTTTAAAGTGGGTCAAAATCGCGCCCAAAGAAGTCGGTTACAAACATTACAAACAAATATACAGGTGAAGCTAATAAAAAGCGTAAGTATGAAAAATCATGATGTATTATAAAATAATAATAATATTATACTAATGTTTAGGAAAAATATCCTTTTGATGTCTGATAAATACAAACAAATATAATATCATTCTTAAAATATTTATCAGACCTACATGATTTTTTAGCGTCGAAATTTGTAGACCTACGATGTGTACAATATTCTGGGATAGAAAACATATTAATTATTATTTCTTTCACCGGGATTGAAAGTATCTCCATAGCAATTTTTATAAAAATCAGTTCATCAGTTTCAGCCTGACAAGATAATGGATAAAAAAACAGACACACTTTAGCATTTATAATAATATACGAGCTTTTGCCCGCGGCTTCGCTCGCGTTAAGAAGTATTACTTTGAACAAAATTTCATCCCATGTTTTAACCCCTTGGGGTTGGAATTTATCAAAATCCTTTCTTAACGGATGCCTACGTCATAACATCTACCTGCATGCCAAATTTCAGCCCGATCCGTCCAGTGGTTTAGGCTGTGCGTTGATAGATCACCATGTCAGTCAATCAGTCACCTTTGAGTTTTATATATATATAGATTAGTATAGATATTAGATTCCTATTGATAAGCGCGAAGTTCGATATACTCAGCTACATCTAGGTCTGTAGGTACTAGAATGACCTAGTTTTGAACTGATCGAAACTCCCTATGGGCTAAGGTTTAGGGTGAAAATGTCTGCTCAAGACTTGGCAAGGGCCCCGCTGCGTAGGGAGACTCAAGTCTCAACCCTTCTGTTTAAGCTACAATTTTATAGGAAGCCATTTTTATTTCAACCTGATAATTATTTTACCTACTATGAATATAAACTTTTTACGCCAAAAAATGGGTTTCCGAATAAACAGTTCAGCTTGCGCAGATAAAAAATAATCTATATTCATTCGAGGTTCTCTTTACAATCTGTGTTAAATTTTATCAAAACTGTCGCCTTGTTGTTCAAAGCCTTTTTAACCCAGTAAACAAAATATACTTAGTCATAATATTAGTACCTACTTATTTTAATCATACCACACTAAAAGCAAATGAGGCTGGAGGCTATATTATGAATGTACATTATGTAACACATAATCCTACTATACACAATATTTCCGATAGTAATGGGCCCTTATCGATATAAGTAATGATTAGATAGTGTGAACCGGAACCTCTCGGCTAAATTAAGTCCACCCATTCATACGTCGGTGTCGACTTTATACGCTCTTTATACGGTCTATTAACGCGGGAAATGTAAAGATTATACCTAGTTTATGTAAAGTATAACCTAAGAAACCTAGTTTATTTAAAATATGACCTAAAATAGTAGTTCCAAAATAAAACTAACTTTAGGGATCCGTACCCTTGAGTTTACTTTCAACATTAATGAAGATAATGTCATAGGAATAAAATTAGGACATTTAACAGTTTCAGTTATGTTTATTTGTTTTAAAAATAATAAATTGCTTTGGCGGCAAACGAAAGAATATCATCGATAGAATATTCTCTTGGATTTCTTTTTAGTAATCTGCATACCTACCTATCAACTTTAAAAAAAAATAAACTCTAAACATATGTAATAAACATTCATTATTTCACAATAGATACAATATGAATGGGATTGATAAAATATAATATCTTTTGGAGGACGTATCTATTTTATAACACTTTGTATTAAAATAGTAAATCGTATTCGTATTTTTTCCTTTTACTTAAACGTACTTTAAATACTCAAAATCATTTCACGCGTCCAAAACAAAGACATTTAGAAATAAAATACACAGTCGTAAACCCTTCACATAACTCCACGTTAAAATTTATGATAATCTATATCGTATTTTACTTCGGCAGGGGGATAAATAACGCATACATTCCAATAATCACGTGTCGGTGTAAATTTTAGCAATAATTACTTCGAGAAGCAATCAGGGCGATTGCGAAGCCTGCTAGACCGCGTACGAAACCTCGTAGTTTCGAGGATTTTGGTTACAGAAATTCTAAATTTGAAATTAATTCTACAAGTTTAATAAATTAAAAAAAAATCAAAATTAACGGCCTACTAGATCGCATATGAAATTTCTTAGTTCAATTTGTTACATCAATTCTAAAAATATCAATTTTAATGTCGAGTTTCTGAGGTTTTTCGACAAGAGTCTTTTAATGTCTTTTAATTGGCTAACACCAACGTCCAATACACTTACCAATCAGCAACGTTGTTAAATAGATAAACTCCTGTCAAAAAACTTTCAAAAACTGGAAAAAAGCAGATATTATAACGCAGTTTCTAGATAGATTGTTATTCACAATTATTTTCCAAGCCGCTGTACTTAAAAAAAATCTGACTTAAGCCCCGTTACTAATAAACGTTGTATAAGCTTTGAATAGTTATACAGTGTTTTGTTTCTATCACACAAGTGACATTTTTAATTGGATTGAAGAAGACAAAACACTGTATAACTATTCAAAGCTTATACAGCGTTTATTAGTAAGGGGGTTTGAGTCTTTACTACATCAAAAACCTGACGCTATGAGGTCTTTTAGAACCAGATATGATTACGAGGTCTTTCATACCTCTAACATCGAGCATTTCTCACATGGGCTTCTTGTACGAGTATAAATATTAATGTTCTCGTTGGCGTTTTTATTTGATCGTAAAATTATGACATCTTATTCCACCCTTATTGTTTTAGTGTTTGGAATTACGCATGCATCCTTAGGCAGTAAGTCTTTTACTGCCTATCTTGGAATAACTGGAAAAGGTAGCATGAATTAAGATTGAATCGTATAAGCATAAACGGAAAACAATCTGTTGTAAAGCTTGATTGATGACATTATCGTTAATGCTTGCTTTTTAGGGTTCCGTACCCAAAGGGTGAAAACGGGACCCTATTACTGAGACTTCGATGTCTGTCCGTCTGTCCGTCTGTCCGTCCGTCTGTCTGTCTGTCTCCAGGCTGTAACTCAAGAACCGCTATAGCTAGACTTCTGAAATTTTCACAGATTATGTATATCTGTTGCCGCTATAACAACAAATACTGAAAATAAAATAAAGTTAATATTTAAGGGGGGCTCCCATACAAAAAACACAATGTTTTGTCTACTTTCGCTCTATACCGGTACGGAACCCTTCGTGCGTGAGTCCAACTCGCACTTGGCCGACTATTTCACTAATACGCATACACTAATCTCAACTTTTTAAATGCCGCAGAAAAAATCTAAAGTATTAAAAACTTAGATGCGCTATAAAAACTTTGGCGATGTCACTAAAGTGAGTTTAAAATCTTTTTAAGTTGGTTTCATCATTCATTCATTTCACATCCTGGTGCAAAATCTTACTTTTTGGTAGTATATGCCTAAAATACTTCAGAAAAAATCGAAATCACTATATGTTTCCATATAAATTTTGAGGAGTTCCCTCGATTACTCATGGATCCCATCATCAGGTCACCACTTTTATGAACATGGTACCAAATTAGAGTTAAACCCTATACAACACAAAAAGAATTTTGCAAATCGGACCACAAACGGCCGAGTAGTCGTTGAACATACATAAAAACAAAAAAAAAGATACATATAGTCGAACGTATAACCTCCTCGTTTTTGGAAGTCGGTTAAAAATTAAGAATCAGAAGTAAAAAACTTACCCCACTTACGAATTTTTTTTTAATATTTTGACAACTATTAGCTTTACGCGAACTTTGGTCTAAAATCATACTTTACACATAACGTTCACAAAAATAGCCGTGTAAAATAAAATACACTCGTCATTTTCCCGTATGTGCTGACAGTGTAATAACAAGGGGTTGAGAACACGAAACAAGGGGAGTAAATTATTACTAATCGGATTCTCGAATTTAAACTTGGAACACTTGTTTATGGTTAAGGCTAGTATGTTCGATGTTTTTACATTAACTCAAAATTTTTTAAACAGACAAAGTCAGAAAAAAGTGTTGCCTAATTTGTGGACACTGTTTCCTGGTCCCTGGACTTCAAAGTATATCTATGCTATTAATTTAGTATTATTAAAATAGTAATATAATAGGTAAATGTAATAATAATTATATATCCCTTCTATAAGTCCAAAATTATCAATCAAGTGGATAATTATTTTCATCCCGTTCTCAATGAACATTACGTTGACCATAAACGTCGTTTAGTCCAGGACAGGTGTAATTGTTATAATATTGTTCATCTCGTGTGTAAGAGGCCTATTACCACTAATGGCGTGGTATGAATGTATGGTGCGGTTACCACCAAGGGGAAATAACTCTTATGTGGTCGTTATAAAGGTTATAGTAGGGGCAAATTTAGTCTAACGAACTATAATAAGGGCTCGCAATCATGTGGCTTCCTGATTGTCGACTTTTTACATGCATTTATACTACTGTAATACGCGTTTGCGCTTTGTTGTTTAATTGAATTTTGTAATGTCGAGAACGAGAATTGTAAAAATATTTTTCAGGTGTAATATTTTTTAATATTCACGCGACAACGTGTCATTTCACTATGTAAACAATATACCACAAAAGATAGCATTACTCAACTTTCGAAAACTATGCCCAATCGAGTAAAGTAAAACTTTGCTTAGTTTTACTTTACTCGATTGGATCTGAGTTTTCGATATACCTTGACCCTTAATATCTAAATGTGTCGTTTCTAGATTAGATGAAGAACTAGACCTAGATGTTTCACGGCCTGAAGTTGATAATCTAAAATCAAAGACAGAGACATGCGACAAAAAAGATAAAGACTTTTTGTCGCACGTGGTTTGCTTAAGCCTCAATCTTCACAACGTCAAGGTAACTAACATTAGCAGTACACGCGATATGATCAGTGATGTACCGCGTCTCAAGGGTGGCAGAAGACATAAAAACTGTGACATTGGCACGAAGCTGCGCGCACGCAAGGGTGACTCGGTGCACCATGATTTGCACGACATCTATTTATCTTTACTGAGTAATTTTAATGAGAAAGATCTAGAAAAATATTAATTACCTTTTTCTTTTACCTACTACCAAAAATATTTTTGATGCAAAACGTTTTGGTTCTAAATAGATGTTAGCTTGGCGTGAGGTCGCTATAGTGATAAAAAACCTGATATTTTATCACAAAAAGATATGCATAAGCAGTATACGGCGGACAAAAATTACGTTAAGTATTTAAAAAATACCCGATAGATTACAATTTACAATTCACAGTAACACTAACATTAATTAACTGACGCAGCCCCACCAAATACGTCATAAGGTTGGCAATCTGTATACATGAATCAGTTTTTCTAATTGTCATTGTGGTTTAATTTATGTAACTATTTAACACTAAACATATTATTTTTTTATTACACATGAAGATTACTGTCACAGAAAATAAGAGGACCATAATTGCTAACTTTTAGTCTCAACTTGTCCTACATGCAAGTACACAACTGGTCACCCTAAACGAAGATGACAGCAAACGTTGCGCGTGCGCATTTACATTCAATCGACACCGATGGCGCTTGTGACCTACTTGCTGTGAACATTGTCGTGTAAACTGCCCTTTATAACACAAAGTACCACATTAGCACAATAATATAGGAAATGTTTGTGACTAAATTATATATTGTAGGTAGGTACTAAAGTAAGCATAGAAAAGTCAAAATTGATTTCATAAATGAATACAAAATTAAAGAAAAAAGGTCCAAGCATAAAATAACTGACTAACTGGGCACAATAGATTAAATTGTAGGATTATTAGGTACGAAATCATACACAGGATATAGAAAATGTACAGGCTAAGCCGCTTCGTCTTTTTTTTTTATCTACCTCATCTAAACGTTTTGCCACATTTTTTAATTTCCAGCCAGTGTCATGGACCATGGTATTCTTTTTATTGCCAGTAAGTGGCGGTAGATAAGCGCAGTGCCGTGTATCGTGCCAAGTATTAATTACACGGTGTAGCATTGTGTAAACAGTTTTTGCGGCGTCCAACGTGTGTAATATTGACTGGAACTAGTTAATTACTTATTGTTAAGATGAGAGTAATAGTCTTAGGTTAAGATTGTTTATCTCGTCAATATTATTGATCTTATGAATTTGATATAAGATAAAAATAATATTAAAATACATTGCATTTCTTTAAAACGGTTTCAAACCTTTCATTACAATTCATTAACAGAACAGAGGAAAAAAACTTGTAATAATACAATAATAATCCAATAGGTACTGCTATAATAAAATAGTAAGAGACTCATCACACAGCGCATGGTAACATTTGGACAACTGCAAGAAAAACAAAGAATATTTAAAACACCAAAGAAACAAATAGATAAAAATTTATTCCAATAGTTGGTACTACTAATATAATATATTCTGTGCCAATAGTAGCATCCTTAGTAATAAAAATTTTAGGCAGCGAAAAACTATAACCCACCAAAAACATTTCATGTAAAATGTTACCTCGACGACCACAAAAGGTTTTCCCTGTGAAAAAGATTAAAAAGACATCAGATCTAATGTAGAGCTAAACTTCTGAATCTACGCGGCCTAACTCTATCGACCCTAACTACAACAAATTCTACATATTAGTATGTATGGCTTCGCTGTTTCGCTACCGTCGTGGAGCTGAGGTGAACATTTAGTTTCTGATCTGAAGTTTAAGCAACGAAACAGCCAAGCCATACATACTTACTGATATGTAGAATTTGTTGGAGTTAGGGTCGATAGAGTTAGGCCGCGTAGATTCAGAAGCTTGGCTCTACATATTTAGATCTGATGTCTTTTTCACAGGGAAAACCTTTTGTTGTCGTCGAGGTAACATATTACATGAAATGTTTTGGGTGGGATTTCGGTACTTTTTGTAAGTTGCTACTTGCTAGGCAGTCTTTTTTGTTGGTTTGTTTTTATTTTATTAAAAGGTTTTTAGTTACTGTCTACAGTCCCCTGTAAACTTTCATATCCTGATTCATAAAATTAGTGAAAGTCTCATATTTAAACTTCTATTACTCAACTTATTTTACGGCGTATAACCAAATTTCGGCATAATATTTTAGATATCAATAAAATCTAAAGTATTAGACCTATTCAATTGAGACTTTGTATGTTTAATAAGTCTAGTCTTGGCACCATATCCTGAGAATATAAACTATCTGGTACATTGGAAACCAAGTTTTTGAGGGTCAACTTCAACCCCCCCCCCTTATTTTTAGGGGATGAGGGGCGAAAATTACAAGTTTACGAATGTTTTGTTGGTTGTATCCTAAACTTAGATTACATAGCAAATTTCAGCTTTGTAGCACTTCAGGAAGTAGCCAAACATTTTGATGATCATCAGTGTGTCAGTGACGAAATCGGCGTATTTTAGATATCTATAAAATCTAAAGTATTGGAGCTATTCAATTGAGACTTTGTAGGCTTAATAAATCTATTGATGACATTACCTATATCCTGAAAATATGAACTATCTGTTCTAACAGAAACCAATTCTATGAAGGCTCGAAAAGACTGCGAAACACTTCGAGAAAAGGTAGGTAGTGTCCTTGCGCTTCGCTAAGCTCGTCTCGGCGTGGACACTTCCGTGTCCCCAGATATTACAACATTAAGATCTGTGTCTTTTCTTAGCATTTGGAAACATCACATCTACACTAATAAATTATAAAGAGGAAACTTTGTCATAGATAAAGACAGTGGACACTGCTTCAATATCTTTACTAGTTAAAAGGCATTTTGTAACACTTTCAGCAATATTATCTAACTATCCTATTTAAATGCCCTTAACAAGGCTGTACCTTTGCTTCGCGGTCGTTCTTTTTTCAAATTGACTTTTATCTATTTTACACAGGTTGGACACGCGAGCGAAACGCGATACTGATCTTGTGCCTATCTGGTCGATAGTGGAGTGACTTAAATGGGCCCTTGCTAGGGCTGCCACAGGCCCGGAAAAGCAGAATAAGGGTTAAATCACATGATGAATAGATACTAAGTCAAAGTGTATTCGCCAGTATTCGATAGCGAAGTTAGATGTCGAGATGTGTGGGATTTGACATGACGCTTTGCGCAGTGTCATTGGCCATGGCGTTTGCGATGCGTTATGCTATACATTTTATTCTAGCCATTAAAAAGTGTGTTACTTACTACAGAAGATATTGAATTGGCAGTTTTTATGCCTGTGTTGGACTGCCTATTTAAGTTTTTAATTTTTATGGCTCATTAAAAAACGCAGCGTATCAACTCATCACCTGGCTTTGTGAGCTTAGGTTGGGCTACTTTTTGGCAGCCTTTCTAAACATATTGTTATTTTTACCTTTCTTCCCTACCTAGAGATTTCCGCCGAAATATTCAACTAAAGTAACTTCTACGGGCTTTTCTCAAGCTTATCAACCCTAAGCATAATCTACACATAGGAAACTCGGGCGTTTCGCATTACGGTAGTGTTATAATAATTTATTGTGTACATTTCGATCGCAATTTATTCCGCAGGTGGGAGAAAGCGGGACAGATGTTAGCTACTGTTCCTGCACTAGATATAAATCATAATTAATTTATGGACGGTAATAAAACATTTGCATTTGCGCAAGCCGATATTGATATGTCTGTATACTATGTTTGATCTATGATCTATCTCATTACTGAACAGTGTAGTGATTATAGTTCCTTTCAGTTTTGTAAGGTCAAATTGGAAAAGAGGGGGGTAACATGAAATTTCTTGTTAATAGTTAGGTAAGTACTTACAAGGAACACTATCGACTTTCGTATTACTGTTTAATGTTTATACCTTAAGACTTCATTTATCAAAAAATAACGAATTCTTTTTACACTTACCCTCTTACAGATAAAAGGTTACACCAAGTTTTGTTCTTCTGTCAAGCTACTCTTCTTAAGTATTTAAACGAGGACAAACATTACATCTTTAGAATTGTCATTATACTTCTTAAAAGGGGGTTAAAAGCCACCAATTGTTGGTCGTCCCAAAAGCCTAATGTCAGATCGTCATTAAAATAAAAGTAATACGAAAGTACATTACAGTTTCACATGAAAGTCGCCGACGTCGACAATCAGGGTAATGTATGCAATTTAAAAACGCTAAAGAAAAAGATTGGATTGTTAACTGACAGAACTCATAGAGAACAAAAATTCCCATCACGCAACCGGAACTGGAATCACACATTACATTTAATTTTATACGAATTTAATAACGAGTGAGATGCCATTGTCTGCGGTGACCATGTGAAAAAACACGATTTTACCAGCGATAAAGAGGCGCCGACAATCAGAATGCGTACCCGCTGTGCGCTTAATATAATCTATAATCCATATATCTATCCCTCTTACTCATTACGGCTTCATTACGGTAGTCGTCACACGTTCCAAATCCAAATTGATTCCCGCCGTTAAATTAAAAAAAATACCCGATACGCGACCTAGCATGACCGCGACGCGAGATCTCCGATAAAAGAACGAATCGAAAACTTACGTGTCATGCATGTGCCAGTCTATTTCATAGCGGCCATCTTGGGAATCGAATTTCGAACGTAATTAAATTCAAAGGGCAATCGACTCATTACCATAGAGTTATGATTGATTTTTTCGCGCCAATTAAAGAGGGCAGTGATGGAAACGATTCGTCCGAGTGATTTGACAAAAAGCCGTGCAGTCGAAAATGCTGGGTGACAAAAACCTTTCATACTGGATGGATAATAAAAAGCGCACTTTTTGTGTTCCGTTTATAACATTGAACCGTTTATTGTCTACCGCACTTTTTAATACCGGTCGATTACAATTTGTGTATTCGGGTTCATTAGGAAACCCATCGAGTGTTCTAGATTCCAGATTTCACAAAATTTTTCCTTTATTTCTGTTCAATTTCGAAACTTCAATGTTACATCAAACGACTTTTCTTTTATTTATATGTATAGTATATTTTAGTTAAGGGGATTTCATATTTTGTAGGTTATTTCTTCATCGACTTGAAACATAGCTAAGTATAAGCTTCCAAAAACGATTACACGAAGTTTGTGTGGCAGACCGCAAATGCGATGGGAACATGTATCTAACCACATTCGTGTTTTGCTTTTATCTTATACTTACTCCATAAGTTTTTTGTAAGGTGGGCAGTTAGTAAAAACGAATGTTCCAAGTTTAAAACTGGGTTTTTTTTTTCGGATATAAAATTCAGACGAACGGTACATTTTGCCATGATAAACTATCCTACATCATTTGTCGGAACTTAAACCTGCCTATCAATCAGTTCAGGGATGTGAAAAGTGTGAACGAGTAACAGATACTGTTTCACATATTTTGTAATGTTAGTTGTAATATATTTTGTATTATTTAATATTAATCGTACGCACATAGCTTGAAGAATGAATTTCCACTTGTGAGCGGGATATAATATTGGCAGGTAAACACACTTTCGCATATTATGTATTTACAAAATATGTGTGTGTGATAAATGGAATATATATAGTACGCATAAGTTTAATCACATTTTGTGAATGACTTTGCACGTGATGTGGGCGTCATTATTCATATGTTATGAGCGGAATATACAGGGAATTGTATCAATGTGAATCACCCACTGAGTCACTAGCGCCGGCAATTTAGAATCAATCTGACGTTTTTGCTGTCGATACTTTCGATATGTGATCAGGGCTGTCACAAAAGAAAAAATAGTTTTTTTTTGTTTTTATATCGATGTTTTTATTTTTAATTCGATATGAAAAAAACAATAAGCTCTACTGATGTGATGTGATTTGTCGTTTTCTTTATGATTAACGTTTCAATGATTTTCTATTTGGATTTTAGATGCTTTAATACCGGAAAATTAATAATAATAATAAATAATAAAATTTTATTGTCTCTTAGTAAATACATAGTCAATAAAGTAAAACAAAACAAACGATAGATACACAATATTACAAAATTAGGTGCACAACCCCTACACTAAGAGTCTTGTGAGTTGTGCTGTAGGCGTTGCTATTTATTACAAAGATTACGGGGATTTTTTTTTTTTTTTTTATTATAATAATTAGGGTCGTCTATGGGCTAGTCGCCCATATCCTTTATTTGTCTCATTGTTATAGTATGGTCGCGTACCAAGATTACATTTCCTCTTAATCTACTGTATGTCCATCACGCCTTGGACCTTTTAAACTTATACATTATTATACTATTGATATTATTGTATATTATATTATGCTTAATACTATTATTATTTATATAGAAAATTACCTAACTTAATAAATATTATATATATTTATTACTATATTATAATACTAGCTGTCCCGGCAAACGTTGTTTTGCCATTTAAAGTATTTCTACTTCATCAGTAATTGATACAAAATCTAACCCCCCCCCCTTTTGTCCCCTAAGAGGGGTGGGGTGAAAACTGATGTTAAGTTGGAAAATACAATTAATAATATGACGTAAGTCCATTAAAGAAAAAATTTGATACAAAATCTGACCCCCCTTTGGGTCCCCTTAGAGGGGTGGGGGGGAAAGTTTATACACCAGATGTTGAGTTGGAAGAAGGCAAATATATCTGCGGAAACCGTATGCAAATCGGATCAGTAGTTTTCGTGTTAAAGCAAAAGCTTGATACAAAATCTAACCCCCTTCACATTTCTACAGTTTCATTATATTATGTATAGATTTATAGTTAAAGAAATTAATTAATTATAATAGCAATCAAAAATAACAGTCATTCAAAACGTATTTTAAAAAGTTCTAAAAATATTACTTTCTTAGTCATAACTTTTAAAGCTTTTTTGAAATTAGGATTATAATAATGAAGCACTATAGTCTATATCAAATCAATAAAGCAGCACCCGGCTGTCGCATAACTATTGAAAATCTATTGTGTCTGCGATTCCCACGATCGAGGTAATATTTACGTGGACTCTCCGGGCGAGTCGGTGGCACTGATAATTATTAAATCTCTCCCCTACCGCACGCACACCCGCGCGTCGCGCCTTGACGCCCAATTCGCAACGTGCAGCAGAAATCGTAATATTTTAATTTCGCCGTAACATTTAAACCAAACGTCCAATTTTAATCATTCAAAGACCAAATATTATCTACATTAACTGTACTTAGTGATGAAATAATTTATTTTGATAAGGGTCAATAGCATTATTTAAATAAACGCGTTTAAATATAGTCCAAAAAAAATTCAAGATTTTTTTATAAAAAAATGGTTATTGTGCCTCACTCAACATAGATAGGTATAGTGTGTCGCGGACTTTTTTGTAGATATTTAAAAGATCTATAATTACTTAGAACATTTTATGCCTCTATCTTTTATAGTTTAGGCAGCGTACGCAAAATAAGTAACTTTTCTAGTTGATTTTTTACACCTTGCGTCCGAAAATCCCAAATATCTTACGGAACCTTATATTTTTCCAAAATAAAAATTAGCCTATGTTCAGCAGAAATAATGCAGGATTCCAATGGTGAAAGAATTTTTCAAATCGGTCCAGTAGTTTCGGAGCCTATTCGACTCAAACAAACAAACAAACAAACAAACAAACAAACAAATCTTTCCTCTTTATAATAGTAGTGTAGATTTGATGCCCTGAAGGGGCGTATGTGGTCCCAGTATAGCCAGTAGATTCGACATTTTTGGATTTCTTCGGGTATGGTGCTGCACCCTTTGCCTTTAGATGATTACGGGGATTACAAAGAAAGTTTTTATCGCAATTGTATTATTGAAAGATTTTACGTCATGAACTTTTATCACTACTGAAAACGTAAGTAACAGGAACTGACTCACCATACGTGTACATTATGCATATATAAAACCATACAATATTCCAATAAATTAACCGCAAAATAAATGTGTCACAACTTATCCGTAAATAGAGAACGGAAAACATGGTGACTCGTCAGACTCGTGAGGTAGACCTTTCTGTGGATATACCCATGTGTCTGAGAAAAATTACAATCTTGAAAGCTATCTTTAACGGCTTCACTCAAAGGTTTAATAATTATTTTTTAAGAGCCTACACTATCCCACTGCTGGGCAAAGGTTTAATTATCACCATATTATAATTTGATGAAGGTAATAAATTCTTGACATTTTTTGTCTACATATAATATTCAATATTCATAATTTTTTTTCGGTTTCGTTACGTTACTAGTTTGAGTTTCATTGAATCCAGAGCTGTGCAGGAGTATTATTTTATAGTGTCAAAGACGTTCGTACATAGGGACACTCTTCTTGTTCTTATTCAACCAATAACCGATACGATCAATTAATTTTAACAACACATCGACAGCCCTAAAACACGTTGCAACATATTCATATATTTTTTTTTTATGAAACAGTAATTACAATGTAATGTGTATTGTCATAACAAAAGGTTGTTAATGTATAATTAGAGATCACTTTCTGTTTCATTATTATGTAATGTTTGTCTAAAATAGCCTGACTCACTCGTAACAGATAAAATATGACATAGATTTAACATAAATAATTAATTCCTTCATTAAAATTAAAAAAAACAAAGATCTCATTAATGGTTCACATACAATTTTATTCTAATTTGTTATAATCAAAAGCTTGTATAAAAAGAAAAAGGTCTCTAACAATTTTGCAGGGCAACTTCTATGGAAACTGTACATTTTCCCGCGAAAAGAGGTAGCCTATTTTCTTACCTCTTATCGCGAAAAAAATTTTACTCTATATCTGTGGCAGAGTTTAATAAAATCAGTCCAGTATTTACGAAGTAAAAAAACTTTGCTGTTAATAATTTTAGACTAGTAGTCAAGAGACTAGTATTTAATCGAATTTACATTATTATACGTAATGGTACAGATATTAAATTGGTTACGTACTTGAAAGAGCAGTTGTATTGTATGTAATTTACACACTACGCTTACTTTCTCTGCAACGAAATCGATTTTTTATTCCACATTGTTACCACTCAAATCGATTCTGGACCACAATCGTTTTGGGTATACACTGTACGCGATAGACATACGTAACGGAAGTGAATTGAATGGACCACATAACGTTTGCATACTTTGATTCATTTTATTGATATACTTTTCAATTATGTTACATCACTAGCGAACAAGCTCGACTTTTTGGCATAGACTCTGTGGCTCAGTGGTTGGCGTTGGCACCCAAGCCAAATATAGCGGGTTTGAATCAGGGAACTAGACAGCCTCAGTCGCTCAGTGGTTATCGTTGGCACTCTAGCCAGAAGTCGCGAGTTTGAACTTTGAATCGGTAAGACCAATAATCTTTTATTGTCTATAGCAATTTTTGTAAACAGAAAGGCTTATTTATGTTGAATAGGCTATTTAATTAAATAGGTTACTAGTCCGAAGGGACAGAAATAGCTTAGAGAGATTCCGCCACAGTATTGTAATTCATACAATACTGTGGCGGAAAAACACACTGTTCCCCACAAAAACGTGGAGTATTTAACTATACGAATAACGAAATATTTTAAAGAATCATTCAATAATATAAAACTTCATCATTTATTGTGTATATTTAACGCGCACACACGTAAAAAAACTGCGCCGCTAAAACTGTCTTTGTGTGTGTTTTACGCACACTACATGCATGAAAAACATTAACAGCCTTTGACAAAACTAAATCCTCTTTTTTATTCAGTCTGAGTGTACTATAATATCAGTGCTTGCAGTCTTACTGCAGCAAAAGACGCATAAAAACGATAAAATCTAGCCATGAAGCTTTTACTGCCAACTCATAATATCTCCGCCAGTTGTTTTCCCGTGCAAGCATGTCTGTACTTATGTAAATAAGTATAACATCTCCTTTATAATAGAATATAATCTATAGAGTAGAAAGATTTGATTTAGTTTAAATGTATTGCATTAGGCTTTAAAACTATTAGAACGGTAGATCACAATACATACCATCCATACTAATTTATTTATTTATTTCATAGACTCACCAACAGAACAGCATAATTTGTGAGTTGTGACAATTTGAATTTGTACATAAAAATTTGTTTACAGATAAAATGAGTTCTAATGACAAGTGAAGTACAGCGTGCGTATGCGATAATATTATAAATGCGAAAGTGTGTTTGTCTGGTACCTCTTCACGCCCAAACTGCTGAACCGATTTGCTGCAATTCGGTATGAAGATACTTAGAGTCCTGGGAATCCAAGTAGTCCATAATTTCATAATAATATTAGCTCGATGCACTCCTTCACCATATTAAATGCAAAATTTTATTCACCTACGTTTCCCCATTTTTCGTCAGAATTTACAAAGTTTTTCGCTCGCGTCACTCGGTTCTACTAGGTCCTAGGATAAATAAGATACTTTTATTTCGGCAATGCTTAAGTATGTTCCCGCTGGCAATTTTTATGTTTTAAAGTATGTTTGATCGGTGAATAAAGCTTCGCAAGCGACATGTAACTATGAAAAATCCCTTTTTAAGTCTAAACTTCGTTGTCGAATATATTGAATACAACTTGACTAAGTATCCTGAGTGCTTAGTCAAATGTATTTGCCAGTTTCGATAGCGAAGTTAGATGTCAGAAATCTTAGGGATTTGACATCTAACTTCATCGAAAGTGACACGGCGCTTGTTATGTCAAATCCTATACATTCTAACATTCGAAACTGGCGAAAGTGTTTTGGCTAGGGGGTATTTTGAAGTACGATAACGGAAATAAAAAGTTATACAATACTAGATGTAATGCCATGACCCAGTAAGTCGGTTATCAGTCATCTCTAATTACTACTTACTATAATATAATTACATGTAAGAATGAATTTAGGACATATAGGTAGCTATTACTACCAAGTATCGTTGCAATGTTTCAATGTTAGTCATTAGACATTAAACTACATAAATAATATCTAAGGTATACCTAGTACGCGTTTAAATTTAAAATTTACTTTTTTAAATTCTTTAAGTATTAATTATACACTTAATTATAGCACAGTCTATGGAACTTATCGTTATAATACTCTGTGATTATAGTATGTCTCTTTAAATAACTTTAACTTTATAAAGAATTGAAAGTATAATCACATTATTAATCGATAGATAAGAAAGTGTGTTTCTAAGGGCCTGTCTCACCACTTCCTGATAAGTGCCGAATAGGCTATCCACCACATAACTTGACAGATGAAGTATGGATAATCTGCCATAAAAGTTGTGAATAGCATATTCAGCATTTTATCAGAAAGTGGTAAAACTGCAGGCCCTTAATCTCATAAGAATAACAATCTATATGTATATACCTCAAAGGTGACTGACTGACATGGTGATCTATCAACGCACAGCCCAAACCACTGGACGGATTGGGCTGAAATTTGGCATGCAGGTAGATGTTGTGACGTAGGCATCCGCTAAGAAAGGAATTTGATCAATTCCATTCCCAAGTGGTTAAAATAGAGGATGAAAGTTTTCATATAACAATACTTATTAACGCGAGCGAAGCCGCGGGCAAAAGCTCGTTATTATTATAAAGGTTTTTCGTTTATTTCCAAGTACCAAAGTCAACCTCAAATTTTAAACTTGGCGCAAAAGAATTTTAAAAACAAAAGTAATCCATATTCGAAACAAAACGATTTAAAATGATTGTTCCATATTAAAAGGTAGTCCATATTATATCCCGATGAAAATTTGAACACGGATATTCTACCAGATAAAATAGATTCTGAATAACGTCTGTTAGCGAGTAATGATAGCAGAACAATGAGCTTTCACACGCGTATGGAAAGTACTAAATCTTTGCTCAGACGCGAGCTTGTAAAATTAATATGTTGGCCATTCATTTATAATTATTTTCTCAGGCCGTGTGTGATCGGTCTTATGACTCTTATATTATGGACTTTTTGGTAGGGTTGTCACATACAAATACAGTTATATAACGATGAATAAAAAATATAGTAAATAAGTAATAATAATCTGTTATCTGTAACTTATTGTGATAATACTTCGTATTCATTAATAAAATTTAAAAAAATATTTTAAATTGGACGTAAAGAGTAACAGACAGACATGCTTTCGAAATTATATTAACATGGAATAAAATGAACTTAATATGCGACGTTTTAAATTACACCAAAATTAAATCAAGTACTTGGAAAATCTTGCACCAGTTATTTGGCTGATGCAAGTGAAAATTCCACGTGCTCGTTATAATGTGAACTCACGAGTGGAGAGTGGTGTTGAATCGAGGGCCCTCCTGATGATCAATCTCTGACTTGCATTATATGAAGATCGTTACGTTTCCCGATAACCACTTAAAAACATAATATACTTAAAATACTTTAAAAATTTTAATTAAGAGCGCCAAGTTTTCTGTTACCTATTAAAAAATGGAAAAAAGTTTATAATAATTTTATGATTGTAACTTAGATATTATATTTTAAATATATACAACAGTATTATTCTTAATGTAAATACAGTAATTTCTTGTTTTAGCATAATGTTTCGTAGGCAAAAATAACATAAATGAGGAAATATGGGACACGTCTCCTCATTTCTTTTATTGTATCTTGAAGATCTAATTTCTAACTAAATTATCAAATCATTTCATTATTATATTTCATTTATCATTCTACAATAATTGTTAGATAATCTAATAACTTTAAATAATCTTTTTTTTATTTTATCTTATAACATGATAATATTGAAAATAAAAACAAAACGAGGGCTACTACCGAACCCTAATTGTACTTTCGTTCTTTTCATTTGATCTAAAACCCATACCCACATTAGTATATTTTATGTAGATTTTAATCAAATTCTCGTCTATTGTTCGATAGTAATCTCGAAATTTTCATGTGGCAGCCCTATTATCCAAATTGCGGCCGCTAATTCGAAAAGCTTGTGTGTATTGTTACGTATAGTCCGTTCAAAATTATCTTACCTCTGGTTACAATAAAATAAACCTTATGTCCTAAGCATGAAGATCCTGTAAATAATTTTAAGAGGTTCGAAACTAATTCAAGTGGAGCTATTTTACAATTTTTATACACCAATCGCGATTGTATTATAGAGGTTTTACAATGTGTTTACGACGCAATCGCTACTGTTAATTAGAAGTATTCTTATTACTGGGAATAACGTGTTTCTAATTTAAAACCACTCAAGACGTCATACTTATATGTATTATGACGTTTGACGTATTAGTGGTATTAGGAACTACTGGATCATTTTGATAACATAAAACTAGGTTAGGCACACAGGTGACAGCTTACTTTTTAAGTTTTTACCACGGAAATTAGTTATTACGATTTTCGCGTGATACGCATGCATCTATAATTGGACAGATTTCGATGAAATTAAGAAAAAGTAATCTACTTTTGTGCAAAGACGCTCGATCGCTTATAAATGGCTCTACGATATTTGTGTGATACATCGATATTTAGAAAGATTACGATTAAAATAAAAAAAATCTGCTTCAGTACGAAGACGCTTATAAATGGCTCAAGGTCTCCTCCATGTCACTAGTATACACCATGATTTATGTATCGGGGACTTACACTGGACACGCGATGTCTCGAACAATGCAAGGATAGATCGACCTTATAGTGTCTAATTACTAACATCGACACTACAATAAACCCGATTCTTCTACTTTCGAGTCCTTGTACACTATCATGAGATTATAGATAATTAATTCTGACTCCATACGACCTAGATTCGGTTAACGTTGACTGTTATATACTAGACCGGATACCGTGCATTTTGTGTATATTTTATAAGAAATTGTTTGATGCTTTGACTAAAATATAATTGGCAAATCGAGGGAAAAAAAATACAGTCAAAATTTGTATGAAATTATATACTTGGTTGTTTTAATCATTTATCATAGTATAGTTTGTTAAACTAATATGTTTTCTGTGGTATAGTATAGTCATTTAAATCATAATCCATAACTGTGTAACTAGACGAAAAGCTACACGTAAACAAAATGAATAATTTAGCAATATAGTGGCTCCCCACATGGCTACTTGTATTTACGTTTTTCTGAAGGGTATAATATTTTCACTTGCAAGGTATTAGATAATTGTGCGATCAATATTATAGTAATTACCGCTCGATTGCTTAGCAGAGCCGTTCGTTCGTACCGATGTCCGATATACATATAGATTATAGGTACATACATATAAAACCAAAGCGTATTATTTATTTTAAACAGGAACTTGATTTACTATGAAAAAAATACATGATTTAATTTGCACCATTACATAAAAAATACAAGATAGAAACTCTAGTTTTTTTGTTTACGCATAGATGAAACAGGATATCTAAGGATGACACGCGCTGCCTGACCGCCGACAACGTCCCGCCGTATGAATGGGCCCCCTTAACCTTAACCCTTCACGTGAGGGGGACACGCGTGAGGGGGAGACTCGTGAATGAACGTGTGGAAGGGTTGAACTTTCCATTTCATATGGGGCGACGTATCGATCGGACTCTAACTTTGTTATAAACAACGTTCACTCTCGGCTATACACACAAAGTGCTCAAATATGGAACACTGTTCATAATATTATTATGTATTATTATGTTGTGTTTTGTTATAGTTGGTGTCCCATATTTGAGGGTTTTGTGTAACAGTTACTATAGATCGTCTTGAGCTTTTATAAAATTATTTCCGAAGCATTTTATACATCAAAGTTAGGTCCTGTATCAAAAAATTATGGAATTTGACAAAAATATAGTTATGTATTTTAAATACGCATCGCCAAGCGCCATGTAATCCGTAATCAAAAGACTCTTCGTCATTTTCCCCTGCAATAAGTATCGGAAATGGCGGAAAATGGTGTGTCGTAATTGTTTATGCTCGACCAGTTTCGGAGACAAATTAGAAAGCAGCTGCCCGACTGACCGCAAGCTACCTATTCTAGTAATCTAACTCATTTAAAAAACTAATTTTGAATAGAAAATCACTTAGGTCTAGAAAGCCTAAAGCCTATTCTCACTTTCGTCGCTTATATTAAATTAGTTTTATTAGGCATTCAGTAAACGGTGCATAACAATAGCTTCAACTCTTTTGGCTTTCGACTCGAGGTCGTGGATTCGATTCCCGTTGTTATATCAAGCAAGCTAGGCGAGGAAAATGCTGGCTGATAATAAGTTATCATACAAAAAAATCTAGCCTGACATTTAATTACGTAACCCATTACCTACATATTCAGGCCTGTAATCACATTGATTAGTGCAAGTGCAGGTGATTAGTAATCAGAAGAAAGCAAGCATTTCCTCCTAATCACTAATCACCTGCACTCGCACTAATCAAGGTGGATACAGGGCCTGTGGTTGTATAGATTTTAAAGTCTAAACTAACACTAGTTAAAATATATTCACCTTGCAATGATATAAAGTTACTACCGTTCACATTAAACCTAGAATTTTCTTTGACAGCAGTTTACAGATAACGTACTTAATAACATAGAAGAAGAAGGATATTTCATAACCACAGATAATATAAATACACACATTAGACCACAGAGTATACGTACACTGTGTTTATGCAGGTGTAGTAAACTTGTTAATTAGAGCCTACGACGATATATGTGCAGGAAGCCAATTATTAGGAGTTTTAATACATATTGTATAATCGCCGCGGCCATTTTAGTGTTTGTTTTATAGGCCGCCGTTCACTTTGCACACCCGGACCTTCCAGGACAGATAAGCGAAGCCCACATGTTTTGATCTGCAATCTTATCCTATGCGAGGCATTTGTATTGGTAGATAATACGAATATTACTATTTGCAAGATTTTGACAGTCAATTAATAAAAGGGGAGTGTTACGAAAAACAAAAATCAAAATTAGAACAATGCTAATCAAAATTAAATAATTTAAAATAAGAACAATACCTGTATTGTTTTTACTGAGGTTTTTACAGCAATTACTAAGTAGTTGTCAGCATTCAGCCTTGCGCATTGGCGTGTGCTGTGTTTTAACTTCAATAAAAACGTTACCTTCGTAGTTCGTACTGACACGACACTGTAATTTCTATATTGTGATATTTTACTTCGATATTACATTTTTATTTAACATTTTCTCGGTACAATAAATGTTTGTATAAGTTTTCACAAGCAACCGTGGCGTAACACCTAAAATGAAAAACTTAGGAATTGCTGTAACCTTTCGATCTTTGCATTTTCATGGTCTTTATTAGGATAAAATAAACTTTAATATCGTTTGTTTTCGTTCAAGAGTCTTCGTGATCGAGAATTATTTTTTCAGTAAGTAATTCGTTATCATTAATTATATTTTTGACATGTCGAGGAGAAAATATGCGTTTCACCTAAATCCCAAAGGACATCATGCCATGGATAATTTTTAAAACGTTAAAAAACAAAGTTAATTCAAGTTATAGTAGCAAATCGCAACAATTCTTGGAATCCTAAACTCTAAAAATAGGCGCATTAATATTTTCTGACACTTTTATGCATTCTTTTCCTTGACCAACAATATTCTCTGTCACTTTTATGCATTTATTCCTTCGCTGTTTTGTATAACAATTAGGTTTTAAGAACAGCTACCATAATTTTATCCTTCCTAGGTCGTAGCTCATCCTAAGTATTGAAATCTGTGCAACGGTAGCTCAAAACACCTGTACAAGTACACAATAACGAACGTATCGATTCGTCGCGTTTGGTTCAACGGACGACACCTACAGTTTACCATCTCTTAATCCCGCATTCATTATTTCAACAATGAATCTTTTTATTACTTATTTAATAATTGCTTTGCCGTTCATTCCTGGAATGTTTGAGAATCATATAACTTTGACAGTTAAGAAAGTTTTTTTACATAAGTACAAGAAAATTTGTTACTTTCAGTTCAGGTACTTACATAGTTAAAAAATAGTTATAATGAGTCTGTTGTTCTTATCGGAAACTTAAATCTTAATTTAATTAATCCAAAACTTTTTCAATCGAAAGATTTAACGAGACGTAATTTTTAAAACTTGACAATACCTACAGCTTACACTATGTAGACTTTTCATGTCGAATTTTCCACTGCAAACGGCATGCAATCCATATTGCTATCTATCAAATCAAATCAAATCAAAATTGTTTTATTTCTGAATAAATTTAAAATAAATATTTTCAGAATGTCCTACATGGTGCCAACCACCGGTTCGGGAACTAGGTAACCCGGCGAGAAGAACCGGCGTAAGAAACTCGCACGGGGCCCACTTTTTTACCAAAAAAAGTGAGATATATATAATATATACTACACTATATAATACAGATGACTTACTATTAACTTAACTCAAGAAGTATGTAAAAACTCCGCTATATAAATAGCATTTTCATTAGTACAATCTGGAGAGGAATGAAAATATTTATTTTCCCCATTCGCGGAGTATTGTGGGCAGACGGAAGTTATGTGTTGGCTTTCCTCTCCGCGCGCCTTATTACTAAAGTTTTGTTAAAATATTAAAATATCATTGGTTTAAATAGGAAAGAATGAATTTTGGTTGTACGAAACGTTTGGTATCGTTATCAAGTTCATGCACGTCACGCCATCTAGTATCGAGTAGACGAACTAGAATTCTCGATTAGTGTTATCGCCAAGTTATCGCGTGTTTTTTCTTTCTTAGAATATAATATTATGTTACGTTGTTAGGCACGTATAATATTTTTTTTATTTTGTCCATTTTATTGACTTTCTGTCTACGTATGAGAATACTACGCGTTGCTTCTACTGAAAAAGTTCGTCGTCTTACACATTAATATAATATTACTATGGCACCCGCAAATCCGTTATGCTAAAATTTGATTATCGCGCAGGAACCGTACATTTTTCCGGGATAAAAGTATCCTTTCCCGGGACTCAAAGTATCTCCATATACCTTTGAGCAAAATCGGTAACAGACTACAGAGAGACAGACAGATGTTTTTCATTTTCGCATTTATAATATTAACTAGCTGTCCCGGCAATTAAAAAAAAGTATTTCGCCCATATTATTTTATTGAAGTGACTAAATAATTATGTCACCATGGCAACGCCCGTCGCTATCCCGTCGCACAAACAATGCTCGCCGTCAGTCTCGAGTTGTAATAATTTACTATTATTTGTTATACAGTTAATGCACTTATCAATTTGATAAGTACCCAGTAGCCGATTCTCAGACCCACTGAATATGCATAATATAAAATTTGGTTAAGATCAGTAAAGCCGTTTCTAAGGAGTACGCTAACTAACTACGCTGCCTAACTTTGTGACACGAGAATTTTATACTTATATGTATAAGATATGGATTAAATTATTTTTCATACACATAAGCTTTTCAGCCGACAGTTCAACACACCAGCTTGCTTTTTTCTTATCAATAAAAATATTTGTCTTTGTACCAGTGTTCGGCATGGACACCCCCCTCGGGCTGTTCCCCCCCGGCATGGACCACAAGATGTACCCGCTGATGGACGTGGAGCACCGCGCGCCGCCGCTAGACGTGCAACTCTTCACCAATGTCAAAAAGAAATGTAAGTTTAAATAATAAAAAAGAAGAAGGAATGAGTGAATGATTTCAATCTGTCAAAAATAAAAAAGGAGAACATGAATGACATTTAGAAAGTAGAAACAAATACTTACGGCCCGGCCGCATCTGCGTCTATCGTCCGAAGCTTCGTGCTATATGAGACGATACTATTGGACGATACTCGCAGATCGTCCAATAGTATCGGTGTTAGCGCGAAGCACCACGCATAATATGCGGCCGCGACATTATAGGTACCATTCCTAATGTTAAAAAGTTTAAGGCCCACTTGCGCCAATCCGGGTTAAAGTTAACTCTGAGTTAAACATCATGTCATATCTGTCACTCACCAAGTCAGTGATAGAGATGACATGATGTTTAACTCAGAGTTAACTTTAACCCAGATTGGCACAAGTGGGCCTAAGTGTCATTAAAAATTATAGACCCTTATAAGGGTGAAACCAAACGAGCGTAATTTCTGCCGGGCAGAAATTTCATACAAAAGTCATGTTTGATTCACACGGCGACTCAAAATGAGTTGTGATTTGTATGACAAAAAATTCTGCCCGGCAGAAAGTCTGCGGCTCACGACTCACAAATTACGCTCGTTTGGCTGCGCCCTAAAAAATAACGAGGAATGAGTGAACGATTTCAATTTTGTGTCGAATCATATTTCATTCTCATAGCTTCCGATCCGTTTAAAAACGTTAAGAAGCTCTCATATTTCCTTTAAGCTATGTTTTAGGGTAATCAAAAGAATTTAGTAACGCATGTACGTCGTGCGCGCTAAAAAAGAGATGAAAAACGTTTAATTTGCCGCCATTTTCTAACTTTCACACTCAAGCTACTTGAGATTCCAAAGTGTCTAGTTTCGTGCGTAACATTTTATTTACGAACGGCGAAGGTAAAGGGCTCAAGCATTTAAACTTGGTAACGATCATTAAAATAAGGCTGTAGAAGATAGATAAATAAATTTTACTTTTAATACAAATGCAAAATAATCATTAAAATACTAAATATTTGATTTATACGTACTATAAGTTTGGTAAACTTATTAAGTTTTCAACAGACCTTAAATTAATAGTTAGGTTTATGCTCGTAGTATTTAACAAGCATAGGAAATTGACTATCCTAATTAATCATACTAGCTATCATCATTTGACGGTAGTAAATACGTATTACTAATTTATATTTCATTGGAGATCATTTTCCAGTAGCATTAATGAACGGTCGTAAAAAGGCAACTATTAAATTCGCTATAAAGTATAACTACCATTATTAAACTCTAATAGCCCACATACGCAATATATTATTAAATAATAAACTGATTCGAAGCGAAATAATAGGCGAGCAGCGACGTCGCAATCGCAAAATGTTAAACGGGCATTGTTTCGAGGGAATGTTTATTAAGACGATCTGATATACTAGGGGGGCAGACGGAGGTAACGTATGCTCACAATGCTGAGCGGCGACGATAGACAGCGCCCGATCGATCAGCCCATCCCTACGAGGCACAACACTATTCATTTCCGCGATCTCGCGTGACCCGACAACTATTAAAAGAAAAACTAATTTCCATAAAATTTTAGGTAATACGAGGCCATCTTTAAATTGTCGGGTACGATCGAGTTTTACGTGGCGACGTCTCCGGTGTACGTTCGGCGAATAACCATATCGGAGCTAATGCGGTTTATATGGTGGCACCGACCGTACGTAAAAATGTCGCGTGTCTCGATGAACTAATGACGAGTCGCCGTGTCGCGACCTGCTCATTTCGCCGTGTGTCGCTGTCAAAACACGGTCATTAGATAGCTAAGTACTACCTCCGCACGGCATATACCGTGAGTCTTGGGGGAAACTGCACATTGTTGCAGTCAAACCTCAAATTACGGCTCTAATCACTGAAAATATTCGCAAATAGGGACTGCAACTCAAGCAATATAGGGCTATTTAACTTCTAACTTGGTACAATCAATCCATTTTCCAATTTGACCCTGGATAAAGTCATGACGAAACTAATAGCCTCCTTCCTTGCAGGGCGACCGAAAGGACAGCACAGCGCGCCTCGCGGGGGCCCGCCCCGGTCCTGGACCAACGCGGAGCTGACTGAAGCCCTTCAACACGTCTGGAACAAGAAGATGACCACGAGTCAGGCCTCCAGAATATTCGGCATCCCCTACAACTCCCTCCTCATGTACGTCCGAGGGAAGTACGGGAAAAGCCTCAAACTAGAGCAGCTGAGGAAAGACTGCATCGGCGGACCCCTCGAGGTCCTCAACCTCAACTCCGGCAACAACAACAACAACCACCCCAACAAACACGACAAAGACGAGCACCAGAACTCGAGCCAGCGGCCATCGAGTTCAGAGCCCGATATCACCTCGAATCCCATGTTCAACCCCTTCCAGCAGGGGTTCTACCCGGAGTTCCCCCCGGGGTTCCCCATGCCGCTCAACATGCTGCATCTACTGCCCCACGACAAGACGAGGGAGCTGTACCAGTCCATGCCAATGGCGCTGGACTCGCTGTCGGGGGTGACGAAGGAGGAGGACTGCAAGAGCGACAGGTCGAAGGAGAACTCGGCGGACGAGGAGGGGGACTCGTACCGCGCGCCGGCGCTGCCCCCGCACCCACCCGACAACCGCACGCTGCTGCACCACAACGGCCAGGAGTAATCCGCCGGCCGCTAGCTCGCCGCACCACACGTTCCCGGGGTCTCGCGCGACGCGACACGACATGCAATCGCCAAACTTAGCCAAAACTTTATTGTTAGTCGAAGCGACGTAGTTCTTTTCACGCATCGTGTACAGACGCAAGATGTCCATATTTATATATTATTATACTAGTGAAATTGAAATGTGTTTATATTGTAAATGTGTAGGGCGATTATTTATTACGAGTGCAATACGACGGACGGTCGTTATCGTCGACGTTTAGGGCCGTGTTTTTTTATGAAGAAACATTCGCCAGCACTGAGGACGTATATTCGATGTTATATTGATCTCTTTGACGCTTCTTAGGTCCCTAAATTCTATTCGCATTATTTGGCATACGTATCGATGTATTATATTAAACTAGGACCCGGCGGTTGTTGAAATTCCATTTTACATTCCATACGATTGATTCTCCTAGGTAATAGTTCATATCATCTAAGGTTACGATTTTATTCCAAGACTCTCGCCCTCTCCCGTGCTCTAGCACTCTATACTGACGCATGCGAGCGCACGTCACCAAAGTTTGTAAATGTTCATTGTAGTTATAATCGAGGACAATTTTAAATGTAAATAGTTAATTAACGGATTATAAATTTTAATTAACCATTAAATAAGAGGACATAACGTGTCTAAAACGGTAAATAGTAGTGTATTTGTAATTGTTGTAGATTTAGTGAAGTGAAACTGTGCGCCCGTCGCGGTCGCTCGCGCCGCGATTCGCGCAGTCGGTAGGTCCGCGACGCACTAGTCAACAACACGATCTGTTGCACCCTCTCCACGTGACTCCTCCCCGAATAGACAACAGTGAAACTAATTATTTCGTAAGCCGAAAACACCGTGTCTCCGATCGCCGCCGCCGCGCGCCGTACGGGTGGTCCGGCGTGACGTAGGCATTATTTTGATTACACTCCAATAAAACAAAGACCCCATTATTAATACCGCAATAGAAGGACAGTGCGCGCCAGGTATAGACAAATAAAGTATCTGCACTCGATGTTCAAATAAAAAGGAGCTTTCAAGATTTTAGTGAATAATGTGAAAGTTAGTATAGGCGTGGTCTGACACCCCATGGCTTAGATAATTGTATACAATGATTTCGTATTGAATTAGAATTAACGTGACGAATCACAAGTCTCATCGTTACTCCTTAATTGGTTCAGTTCGAGGGACATTTCGCAACACTAGTTCTTATTTGTTTTTACGAGCGTCTACATCACTAACGAGTAGTGCAATAGACGATTTATTACAAAAGTAAATTAATATAGTCGTGGATAAAATGGAACCGTATAACTCTTATCAGAAGACTGAACACTATTTTCGACTCTATTTTGTATTGTTATACAACACATAATCACAGTCGTGGGCCCCTCGGCGTAGAATGTCCACTTCGCGAATGTAACATACGCTATTTCGCTCGAAAATGACCCTTATTAATATACTAATGTTCCGTTTCAAGGTAACATGTTTCTGAACGCATAACATATTGGTACGTCTTACATAGTACATGCAATGGGCCTTAATTTTTTCTGAGCCCTGAAGACGGTTCAAAAGTTCATGGCTGTCTTACAATTTTCGAACATATCAAGGTGTTTTTCAGAAAAAGTTACATTCGGTGAAAGAATTTACAAAGAAAAAAGTTTTCGATCTTTACAATTACTTACAGAATTCGTTAATTTACGAAATTAACATTCTACGCCGAGCGGATCTACCAAATTTGAAAATGCATACCGGGTTTTAATCTTCACTAGCGTCACGTCACTACAATATATTATTACAGGGATTTTATATAATAACGAATTATATTCATTGAATATGTATACCTAATTATATTTTAACAGAAATCTGTTAAAAATACTTTTATCTAATGCCTTTGTTTTTTTGTTTTGAATAGAATGCTATATTATTAGTTACAATAGATTAAGGTTCATCCTATTATTTTTGGTGTATCCATACTAGATACATGTGCCAAAAGGTCAGAATCCATCGGGTACTTTGTTTTCAGTAGTGATCCGCGAAATTGACGAGTTGTTGTTCTCTTGTGACTTGTGATCGATGATATCAGTCGATAGATTTACCTAATTCGTACAAACTCATCAGTATTAGTGATTTTGTTAAAGTTTTAATTGAAACGTTTTAATTAAGTTTTGTTATTTGTTATTGTGTACGGTTACGTGATCGGTGTGGAATTCTCTGTAAAAATCTCATGTTTCACGATTGCAAATTTTCTTTGTAAATAAAATTTCCTACGTTCATAATGTTACCGAAGTTTTTCAATAAAATACCGGATATTTGTGAATTTTTGTCAGCCAAATCTAAATACGTATAGTAATTTTAAATTCAAAGATCGAACATTATTCGGCCGGGCTGGAATTCTGGGTCCGTGCGTCACATGTTTTTTTTTTTTCAATAAAAACTATTGTGACGTCATAATATTAAAATCTTCGTCGCTCGCTCGACGCATCCGAAGACTTCTAATATCGAAGTTTCGCGAAGTTCACTTCGGTCGAATGATGAACGAATGAGTTAGTTTTATGAAATTGTGATTGTAATTATTTAGTGAATCGTTCTTTAGTTCCTTTATTTTGTTATCGATATTTATATTGTAATTAAATTTAATTTCTAGGTTTAATATAATTAATTGAAATATAATATATACTGTAATGAGTTGTGTAATTTTTATTTGTTGTATTAATATAAAGATACAAAATAAATTAATGATATCGTTACAATCTAGGATGTAAAAAAGATAATCTATTTGATCTTAAAAGTAATACGAAAAATATTTATGTTCTAGTACCATTCTATCGTGTAATTTAAATTGATTCATTGAGCGATGTAGTTGAATAAACATTTACGGCGACCGACGTAAATCGAAAAAAATAAAAAATCAAACACCGTTACCTTCTTTCATTGTGTTCACCTTTCTCCGACGCACTTTCATTGCTGTACGTAGAGTCGTAGATAGAGCCTGCCCGTGTCGACTACAGTGAATAGTCTAAGTATTTAAGTATATATTTTTATAAGTAGTTAAACTCTTTCGTCTATAGTTAGACTCACAGATTTTAGAAACAGGAGATCATCGGGGTGTGGCAGACGTCGCCAAATCGAGCGCAATAATTGTCACGTATAAAAATTATGGCCGTTAGAGTTTAACCGAGATTTTTTGGAAAAAAATGCAAAACATCACAAAACAGCTGCAGCTATAATTAACTTAAGAACATAATACGATCAATGATAAATACATAGCAATGACAAAGTAAAAAATATGCATTGCCAAATGCCAATATTGGGAATGAAATTATTCTAATAAATTGCTGCAGAAAGAGATTTTTACAAATTGTAGCCTATTTATTACCTGCACTGTAGAGAATGCAGGTTCAATGCCTGGATAAAGTCAAACGTAAAAACATAAACGACAAAGCGTATCTACTTATATACCTACTAAGATTTAATATATCTATGGACACTTTTCACACCACGTCAGTCTGGCAGCGCGCTAAATACCTGAAGGACTTGTGTTACGGGTACCATTTTACCCCCTTACTAATAAACGCTGTATAAACAACGTTTATTAGTAAGGGGCTTATACTATACATATAATATTAAGACTTTTATTATAATATGATAGTTCATAGTAGGTATATAACTATTTAATATGTACATCCATGGCCCAGGAAATCTGTGCCCAGCAAGTAGGAACTTTTGAAAACTTTGTGTTCCGTCGGCGGGATTCGAACCCGCGACCCCGGCTTGAACCAACTGAGCCACGGAGGTCGTCGATTTAAGAACAAGTTTTACTTACCTCAGGTACGGAGTACTATTATTTATTCTGTGCCTCAGGGACACTGCGACGGTACGAAAAATCTTCTTGTCGACTTCTAAATAGCTTGAAGACTACGTACAACCAGTAAGCATTCTCCTGCGTTAAAGAAAAATATTATCATTATGAGTAACTTGAAAAAAATTAAAGTATCAACCAGTTAAAAAGTACTTTTTTCCATTTATTTTACATAGGAATAATGGAAGATTTAAAATACAACAATAAAATTTAAGTTTATATCTAGTATACCCAGTAATGTACGGCCGGCCAAAAAACGCGGAGCTTTCAAATTTTAATTCATCTACTCATCAATAGATGGCGCTTACATAAATCATGGCAAAAATTTAGCGCCCCGATGGTCCAATAATAATTTGTAGAGCTGACCTCCAAACAGCTTTAATTGAGGTAATTCAAGAGCTTTTTGTTGATTTCTGTTATAATAATAATATTACGATATAGCCTTATAATCCGTTGGCTGATGTAAGCTTATTTTGCAGCAGCCTACATAATAATATTATATTGTTGCAGTTTTAGAGAAATCTGAGCTCTGAAAGTGAAGCTATGGCCTGAAAAAAATAGTCACTAATATGCTTTTTGTAATTAAAATTTAAATCATATCAACGTTTTACACATCCTTAATCTGTGGTTTTGCAGCTGTGGCCCAGTCATAATTACCAAAATTTTTTTGTATATTTTTCATAAAGTCTGGTTAGTAAAAAATAGGAAATTTTTCTAATCGTCTATTTTTTTTTTGTTTTTTTAGGCGTATAGCATACAACTTTGGCCAGTGTCACGTGATAAAGGCAAGGAAGCTTATGACCACTTATATTTTAACGTGATTTTAACATAAATTAATGTAAAAAAACTGAACTGAATTTTGGATAGGATAATTTTGAGACTTGTCTTTAAAAGGCCTGTATTCACTTTGATTAGTGATAACTGATAAGTGTGCAGGTGATTAATGATTAGGAAAAAGTAAAGTGTGGACAGCGACTGAGTGCAATTAGCTGTTGGTTTTTAAACCTACACAGACTATAATCAGGTTTAAAGGCACAGTATAAGGGACTTGTTTGGAACGCAATTTTTTTCGTCCATGTTGGAGCTCGGGTTTCGAATAGGAAATCATTCGATTCCCTTGGTCACAAGTTACTATATACTTGGTTACGATACTATGAAAAATCGTGTGTTCTCGAGGATTGGAAATAAAACGCAAAATAAGTTATCACTTAAATCACAATAACGCATACCCTTTTATTTTTATATAAATACAATTTGATAAATACAAATATACACTAGATAAACGGTGGATTTCGTTTACGACACATTTTTACATTCACTTGAGCAAAATGCAAGCAGTAGATATTTCACAGGCATAGTCAATGTGACCGCTAGTCTAATACACAAAATATAGTATTTAATGTAAAAGAAAACTTCGAACTGGGAATTTTCTTCTTGAACATTATATTTTTAAAATATCCTAACATAAGGCTGCATTCACACCAAACCATCACGCTGAAAGTGAAAGGGATTTATTAGCAGGTTACCATTATTCCAATCCAGTGATACAATCCAGCCCTGGATTGCTACTGGAATCATGTAAACGGACCCGGTGTATTCCAGTGGCCGTTTACATTATTCTAGTAAATTGCTGTAAACCTGTCATTACGCATTTTATGGTATTTTTCTTTCACACCTAACCAACAATACGTTATTACGCTATTCTATTCTACTGACTTTCTCACACTCAGTTGACAGTGTGGTGTAAACGCAGCCTAAGGCCGCTAGCGTACAAGCAATTTTATAGATAAAAAATAATATCTCTAATTTGTATTGTAACCTCGATTTGCTTCATTGGTTTACATAAAATCGCTTGTGTGTGACGGCCTTATAATATCTGCACCATTATTATATTAAACATAATAATCAACAATGAAACTAATATTTTCATTGAAAATCAATTTGATACAGTTATGTATAATGAAATTATATTAGAGAAAGCATTAATTAAATAACACAATAGAAAGTGCAGTCCAAATATTACATTTTCTTTTTACCATTCAAAGGTATATTATAGAGTTTTGTTATATAGAACTAGGCGTTGCAGAAATTCTTAATTTATAATATTGGTTTTGAGTATGCCATCAATGTAATTTATTACGATATTATTTAATTAATTATAGGAGACACAGATTCGATCAATTTGATTCGATAGACAAGTGTTTAAAAATGGAATAAAACGGCGCCATTTTAATTATGGCCGAGGCAAAGAAATTATACCGTTCTGCCTATTGTTATTTTTATTAATACTGTTTTCATAAAGATGAACTTGACTATCAAATTGTTTCTATTGCCGAATTACATTATTTACAGTAATATTCAATATTATACTATTTCCGAATCGGAATGAGGTAACTATTTTTGTAGGTATGTATGTTTATGCATTTCTCCACTTCAGTAAATCAAATTAAATTATATTAGTAAGATTCAATAACTTGTTACTTAATTATAATAAATAATTACAGTTTAAAATTTTCTAAGTATATTATTATTGTTGCTAACAATATCGAGCTAAATAAACCAAAACCTACAAGTAAATATTGCTAGAAATAATAATAATAATATACTTTATGCTATGGATTTAAGCAAAGTAACTGAATATTTTAACTAATTACAATTTATATTAAAATTCCTTAAGAATTTGCGTCTTTTCGTCCTAACGCCGTAGCCGACCAAAAGAAAAAGAAAAACAGAAGTCAATATTATTCGCCTTTATTCGCCTTTTGAATTGATATTTCAAAATGGCGAAATTTTTAAACTTTTCATAACAGCGAAAAGTAAGTTAGGATTTCCCTTTCTACCGTTTATAGATACTAGGTTATATTCAATCCCTGCATTTGTTTTATTTTTTCAAATTATCACAAAACCAGCTTAACATAATTATTATCTAAACCTGATGTTATATTTAAAAAACGAGTTTTGGGTTCACAATCTTAATTTATTGTCTCTATCGTTTCCGACATTTGAAAATGTAAGTGGATGAAGTAACGAACGTAAAGAAAGTGGTAACTGTTAATAAACAATGATTTATAATATATGTTTAATATTGTATGACAACACTATGTCGGGTATAATTATAGGTCTGTGGTTATCTTTGTGGTTAATGTCAAGTTCAATATATCAAGTGTCAATATGACAACTGTCACTTCAGACGTCTCTCTACTGCTAGCCATAGGCCCTCCATGTTGTTGATTTGAGATCTAATAAAAAGCAAGCTTATATTCAAAGTGTTATCTTTAATTATCCCCATAATCCTTAACAGGGTTATGGGCCCAGTACGGCCATCGGTTTTATCGAAGATAATTACGTGTAAAAAGACAAAAAATGTCGAAAGAAAAATACCAAATTGTCCCTTTCGCGGGGGACAATTACAACGCATGGGAATTTCGTCTGAAAAATCCTGCGGGATAATGGAGCAATAGAGGCGATCGAAAAGGAAGATTTCAGTAAATCTAAGGATAACAAGCAATTGGAAGCTAAGGCCCAGGCTATCATAATAGCGGCAACCGCCGATAGTCACCTCGAGTACTTGAAGGACAGATCTGCTTACCAAATGATTAGAAGCATGGAGGACAGCTTTAAGACGAAAGAACTAGTACATACCGATGTTTGTTCTGTTAGCCCTTCTACGTGGGACGGGTATAAACACTTTGTTACTTTCATAGACGATTTTACCCACTTCACCGCAGTTTATTTATTAAGAGACAAGTCTGAGGTTTTTGAATATTTTAAGACTTATTATAATTATGCTAGTAATCATTTTGGTTATGGTATATTGAAGTTAAAATCAGATAATGGTGGTGAGTATATTTCTAGAAATTTTAAATCCTTTTGTGATGAAAAAGGCATAGTATTGCAGTATACGGCTGCATATAATCTCGAAATGAACGGAGTAGCTGAAAGAATGAATCGTACTCTGACTGAAAAGGCACGTGCATTATTGTTAGATTCACAGCTTACTAAAGAGCTTTGGGGCGAGGCCCTGCGTTATGCAGTATATGTCACTAATCGTAGTCCCACTGCTTCCCTTAATGTTACACCATTTGAAATGTGGGAGGGAAGACGTCCTAACGTGTCTAATTTTAGAATATTTGGGTCATCTGCATATGCCCATATTCCCCAAAAATTCCGTATGAAGTTGGACCCTCGTGGTGTGAAATTGAAAATGGTTGGGTATGCTCCGGGGGGATACAGATTATGGGATGCTAATGAAAGGAGGATACGCATAGAACGGAATGTATTGTTTAGGGGGGAAACATGTTCAGAGTCCCCTGAAACGGTTAGTATTGAAGTGGAGTCTATCTCGGATGGGAACAAGAAGGATGGTGGTAGTAGTCCTGAGAAAGCCAAAACTCCTTTAATTTCTGATAAAACTCAAACCTATGGTACTGAGAAAGTATTAACTTCTGATAATAATAATTTAGAATCATTACAACCTGAGGGAACGGATACAGATTATGTTAATTCTAGTGGGAAAAGAAAGAAAAATAAACCAAAATATTTACAAGATTTTGTCACTGATGATTCAGATTTAGGTGATATATTAATGGCATCATTTTTATCTTGTTCTAATGATAATGTCCCAGAAAAATTTAATGATATAGATTCTTGTGACGATAAAGATAGATGGTATGAAGCGGTTAACGAAGAAATTAAATCTTTAGAGGACAATAAGACTTGGGAAGTTGTAGAAAGACCAAACGATGTTAAGTTAATTGATTGTAGATGGATTTTTACAAAGAAGGCGCGTAATATGTATAAAGCTAGGTTAGTTGCAAGAGGATTTCAACAGGAAGGTAGTTTTACCGAAATTTATTCTCCTGTTTTGAAATTACAAACTCTCAGAGTTCTTTTATCATTAGCTGTTCAAAGGAACTATTTAATTCATCAAATGGATGTTAAAATTAGTGCTTTTCTCCATGGTGAAATTAATGATGTTGTATACTTAAAGCCCCCACCTGGTGTAAATATAAATAAAAATTATGTCTTGAAATTGAAAAAATCACTTTACGGTCTTAAAAAATCTTCAAAGAATTGGTACAATAAATTTTATGATTTTATGAAAAGTAAAGGGTTTCAAAGAGCAGAAAGTGATTATTGTTTATATTTTAAGGATGGTATTTACATTTTATTGTATGTGGACGATTTGCTAATTTTAGGTGAGGACAATTCAAGGATAAACAATGTTAAAGAAATTTTAAGCACAGAATTTAAAATGAAAGATCTAGGATGTAAAAATTTAAAATATCTGGGTATTAATATTATTCAAGATAGTGACTGTTTGTATATTAACCAGAAAGAGTATTTAGAATCTATATTAACAAAGTTTGGTATGTCCGAAGCAAATGTTAGTGAATCACCCATGGAAGTAAATGTTAATCTTGATGATTGTATAGTTGATTACTCTTTAGAGCATAAATGCAGAGCTTGTATAGGTTCTTTAATGTATGCTGTAGTAGGTTCAAGACCTGATTTGTGTGCTGCTGTTTCTTATTTAGCAAGATATCAATCTAGACCATCAGAAAGATTATGGCAATGCTTGAAAAGGATTTTAAGATACGTTAAGGGTACCATTAATTATAATTTAAAATATAATAAGAATTGTAATTCTGAACCACTAGTTGGATATGCTGATGCTAGTTTTGCTGTAGATAAAGATAGGAAATCTATCTATAATCTATAACTGGTTATGTATTTAAAGTATTCGATAACTGTGTTATTTGGCGTTGCAAAAAGCAGAGCACTGTAGCTTTAAGCACTACTGAAGCAGAGTTATACTCTCTCAATGAAGCCACACTAGAGGCTTGTTGGATTAGGAAATTGTTAAATGAGTTAGACGTTACTTGTAATACCACTACCCTATATGAAGACAATAAAAGTACAATATTTTCTGTATGTAATCCTGATCAAAAAAGAATGAAACATGTGGATGTAAAATACCACTTTATTAAACATAAAATAGAATGTAAGGAAATTTGTGTTATGTATATACCTACAAAGCAACAAATAGCTGATATTTTTACGAAACCGTTAAATAAAACCTCTCATAATTATTTTGTGCAAAAATTAGGATTAGAGTTTAGTTCGCATTGTATATTTTTAGTTTGTTAGTTCTGCTAAATACAAACCATTGTATTGTTAGTTCTTACTTATTGTAATGTTAGTTGAGTTTAGTTCTGATATAAATCATTGGGGGGAGGTGTTAATAAACAGTGATTTATAATATATGTTTAATATTGTATGACAACACTGTGTCGGGTATAATTATAGGTCTGTGGTTATCTTTGTGGTTAATGTCAAGTTCAATATATCAAGTGTCAATATGACAACTGTCACTTCAGACGTCTCTCTACTGCTAGCGATAGGCCCTCCATGTTGTTGATTTGAGATCTAATAAAAAGCAAGTTTATATTCAAAGTGTTATCTTTAATTATCCCCATAATCCTTAACAGTAACAATTTGAAAATTGTCGTTTTTTGGGACTGGGAATAATATGTACTTTAGCAACATCGCATCCATATTTTTATTCCAAATCATTTCCCGGTCATAAAACCTCTATTTATGAAAAACAAAACATTTCAGAAAAGTGAGTTAGCCAATTCATCCATTTACGTCCTCATTTATGAAAGAGACGAAAGTTTTCCTTTCTAGAGCACAATTTTATTTATTACAGGCAGTGATTTTGTGATCACGCTGTATAACATGTACGACCAATGTTCCTAGCATACAGTGTTACAAAAAATATTTTTGTTCTATTTACGTAACTTCTAGAAAAGTACATTTTCTTCTAATTTCGAAATAATTCGATACTTAAGGCGAGGCTTCGAAAAGACTGATTTTTACGCTTCCAGTCTGAAGAAATTATGCGAAATTCTCTTACCCCAAAATTGGTGTAGACTCAAAAAGGAACACAGTAACAAAATAACCGAACAGAATATTGAAAAATGGCATGGTAATTCTGTAAAAAAATCTTAAATATCTCCTTAAAAATACATTTCAAATTCGAACATCTCGTAATTTTCAATGACAATGACAATATGATTTTTTTACATAAGGGATAGCTTTTTTATAGTTTTAACAAAATAACCGAAAAGTTTTTTTAATAAATGATTCGGTCATTAAAAAAATCAAATAAAATGTATAATTTTCTCCTATTTCGCCCTATCAAGGACGCGGCGAGCGTCGTAACCGCCACCGTACAAGGCGCGCTGATATGAATGTTATTTTAATGTCCTTTACGTCGATATTCGTACTGAGTACTACTGACAGACATCGACCTGCTAATTTTAGGGACTACCTTGCCTTAAGAGATTATTTAAAAAAAAGAAAAAATAATCGGCCGAGTGCGAGTCGGACTCGCGCACGAAGGGTTCCGTACCGTTATAGAGCAAAAATAGGCCAAAAATTATGTTTTTTGTATGGGAGCCCCCCTTAATTTTTTATTTTATTTAAATATTATTATTAATTATTAAAGTACAATTATATTTAAGGCCTTCGTGAAAGTTTCAAGTGCTTACCTCTTATCATTATTGATTACAAGCAAAAAAGGCCAAAAAAATCACGTTTGTGGTATGGGAGCCCCCCTTAAATATTAATTTTATTTTAGTATTTGTTGTTGTAGCGGCACCGGAAATACACAATCTGTGAAAATTTCAGAGCTCTAGCTATAGCAGTTCTTGAGTTACAGCCTCAAGACATACAGACAGACAGACAGACGGACAGACATCGAAGTCTTAGTAATAGGGTCCCATTTTTACCCTTTGGATACGGAACCCTAAAAAGCGTAACAACTAAACAAAATTAATTTTATAAAATCGCTATTAAGTACAAAATATACTAAGTAAATCAATTTTTACTACAAATAGGTAATTTGAATGTCGCTACAATGTTTAGCGCCTGTTTCAGATAGGCTATCGACAACTTATTTGACAGATGCTCCATACTCTGTCTGTCAAGTTAAGTTGTGGATAGCCTATCCGGCACTTATCAGGAAGTGGAGAAACAGGCCTTTAGTCTAGAAACTTAAAATGATATGTGAAATCGTAACAACTTTGTTTTTTTAGCAAATCGCATAATATAATATGCTGCAGTAGGTTCGTTATGATAAAAAAAGCTAAATTAAAAAATAAGACATAACAAACATTTTTACAATACTTTGAACATCCAATCTCACGTTCACATAACAATCAATTTTCAGCCTTAATTTATACGACATAAATATCAGTTCGGAGTGGCAGTGTATTATAATATAATATGTAGCTAGGGTGTCTTTAGTGATACAGTATCGTATTACCTAATAATATTCTAAGGGTTATAATCGATTATTACAATAAATAAGAATAAAATTACAAGTGATTATGATTTTAAATTATTCGTTCCAATTCGAATAAGGCCTAAAATATAATGCCGAAAAAAACAGTAGGTACATTCGAATTTCAAATTAATTGCACTCAAACATTCTTCTACATTATTCGAATTTCAAAAGTATATTCTCATTCTAAACTTAAATAAATCATTCATACTCATTCACAATATCCCAAGCAGTTCTACAAATGAGTTATTCCTACATTATTTTATTTTATACCCACAACCTTTATCAAAAGACACCCACTATCTTTCCCGACGAAGTTAGAGTCCATATTGCTATCTCTTTCTAATGAGAAACTTACTATAGTTTGTGCGTTTTAAGATGATAATATGGGTGACACTTCTCATATTCATTGCTACGGATTTTTTTACAAGAAAACAAAAAAAATCAAAATGTAATAAATTATATTCCATCTACAAAAACAAATGTTTCCTATAACTGTAAATGAATAAAAATGAAAAGTTGCTAAATGCTAACTTATTAATATAAAATTATAAATATTAACTGTGAAATAGGAGTATGAAATTATTGTTACGAAAATATTTGAAAAATGTCAGATGCATGAAACGGAATTTATGCCGATAGAGATTGACACTGTTGAATCGAAATCAAATCGATAAAAAGGGCGGCCATCTTAAATCGCCGGCGCCACTCTGAAACGCCAGTACGAAATCGATAATTTCGATTGCAATTTTACAAAATACGAAGTGATTCGATACTTTTTGAATTATCGATTTTTTTTGGGTAACTTCCCTACTATTGTCAATTTTAATGTGTCACGCATATCATCTTAGAACGCACAAGGTGTAGTATTTAAGAGTGGCTCTCTACGAGAGTGACATGGTCTAATTTTGTACATAACTCTCTATAAAAAATAAAGATTTAAAAACCTTTATTAGTAAAGCCTCAGCTACATAATATTTCGTTGGAACACGCGTTCACGCACACATGCAACAAACCACGCTACTTTTCTTCGTGCAGTTGGTTTCACTCACACATACTTAAAATATGACTTCACTTTTGAGTGCGTCATCTACCTTATCTGGCGTAAGATTATCTTATAGCCAAACCACGAAGAAGTTGGTCCTGATTTTAAACAATTTGGCTTTACATTAGAAAAATATTATATTTTTTCATTTGATGCTACGAACAGATACACAAATAACATGATTACGATTACAAGAATTATTATTTTAAACATCTTTTATCAGATTCAAACGCTGCAGGACGCGCACAACTTTGAGATCACTGCTGAAACTGAAGTGCGTACAGGTGAAATCTCACTACGCGACACTACGCATCAGCGTCGCGACTCGCGACACGACAATTCACGTTCCATAGAACTGATGTTTTACAAACGTGTATTTGACGTTTCGTCTATGGAACGTGTCGCGTCGTGTGGTGTCGCTTTAGTGCTGTCTTGCCTTTAATCGACAGCACAGAATAGATAATAGTACAAGTATCGACAGTGATTTAATTCGTCACTTATGTCTTACGGCCGTTCCCAATATTTGATCTATCTCTTACTTGAGATAGGAATAGCTCACATTAGACATTAGCTCCATATATTTTATGTCAATTCTATGTCAGCTGCGATCGGTTGTATGTCAAACTAGAGATAGATTGAATATAGGGAACGGCCATTAGTGTTACGCATTGCTTCGATGAGCTATTCGTTGGAGACGTCATAATATTATATTGTGTCCAAGTAATTACATTCCAAAACGTACTGGCAACGGCATTTCAATCTGATATTTTTATTATATGACTTTAAATGTAATGGCCAATGAGTTATAAATTACACACACACAAACGCACACCCTTCTGTCAAATTTTCCCAACATTCAATATTTTGGACGGCTTTGGAAGGTTATATCTAGAAAAACTGAATCATTTCAGAACCAATATTATCATGTACTGACTGTTATATTTTTCTATTTTAAACTTAAACCACAGATAACTTTTAAACAAAATACGACAATGTGTATTAAATCTTGAGATAAACCTATTCTATCTCTATCAAATCTATTTATCTCTTTTTCTCCCACATTACACAATATTTCCGTCTCTGTTAACAACATTCGTGTTATACTCTGTTCCAAGTTAATGTGTCGTATATTTAATTTGTGAGTTGTACTGTAAATATTATGTGACATTCAAATTGGTATAGTCTGGTCGTCGGAGAGAGATTTCAATACCCGAATATCGCCCTATCCAACGAACATACTTTAGTATTATACAAAGCATTTTTGTTCACAAAAAGATACATATTTGAAGCGAGTACACCCCTATTTAAGCACTGAAATATATAATATACCAGTTTAATGTTTAAGCTACTGTCACAGATAATATTATAAATTCTTGTTTAGGAATATTACTAGAAACTATTGTCAGATTTGGACTTATCGTGGATACGCCATGTTATATAAATAAAATTCAGTAAATTATGTGTCATGATTCAATCTATAAAATGCAAAATTACCTTTAAAAAAACAATTTTGACTACATAAAAATTAAACGTAATGTTAGTGAGTTAAATTTGTAATAAATTAAAGTTTCATTCATATAGCGATTTTCAATACATAAATTAGAAGGACGATCAAACATTGGTTTTATCTATACTTAGATAATTTCAAAGGTAATAACTTATGAAGATATTTATATTTAAAAGAAAAATATAATGTTCTCTCTCATTGCAAGTACATATCTATGAAAGAGAAGGCAAGACATTTCGATGAACAATTAACATATTTTGCAAGTGTTTGTGAAATTGACATGTACGATGCTGAATAATTTAAAGTACTTCTATTCACAGGCAATGACAAGGATGTAATTAAGTCTCGTTCAATTTAACAGACATTTAAGTCAGACATGTTTTGTGTTTTAAGTCTCACGCAATGGTTAATAATAGTAACAATTTAAAGTACGTATTTTTTTTTCTCAAATCCAATTCTAATGCTATAACGAGTAACATGTTTGAAGAACTAAAACAAACGTTAGACAAATAAAATTTTGTACTGAGTTAATGTTCAAAGACAGCACTTCTTAACTTTTGCACTATGGAGTATCTTTTGAGTAGTTAAATAAAAACTTTCTTTATATACAGCTATTTTATCAAGTAGGAAAAATAAATATTCACTTTGCATCTGCGAACAAAAGTTGAGAAGCCCTGCTCATACAGATGTTCTGAACCTTTGGTGCTTTAAATAGACTGACAACCGTGTAAAGAGAGAGCACGACTATGGCTGTCTCTTTCGCACAGTGGCGCTTAATCTTCTACGGACTATATAATTATTTGAACTTTTGACAGAAGGCTCGGGTTGGCCATTCATTTCTTAGCGTGCTGTATATACCTGCTGACTATGGCTTGTATCTCTTGCGGCAGTTTTGTTCTGTCGTACTGGTACCTTAAAAATTAAAGAGTCAAATTAGTAAAGAATTTAAATAACATAATAAAATTTGTAACATGCTTGGAAGAGAAAGAAAAATGATAGAATTTTGAACTAAATGAAGTTAAATTATTTTAGTTTTAAAATAGTTATACAACTTTTAAGCTGTACAAAGTTTTGCCTATGTCGGTTACATTGGAAAAGAAAAAACATTGTAAAGCGTATCCCTATATTTCATGATAATATTTTACATTGAGTTTATGATTTTTTATAGAACCCCTTCTAAAAATCCACTTACCTGTATGTCTGCGTCGCGGCCTCTATTTGCGAGTGTAGGTCGAGTAGCGCCTCGAGCCCTATACTCCGTAGCGCCTTCGCGTTCTTATACAGTATGTTATCTAATTCAGTCTTGTTTATCACTACTTTTTCGGCGTCTGAAAAAACATTAGTATATTTTAATGACTTAGGGATACAGAATTTTGTAAGTAATTTTTCTATTTTACTATGTGCCTTTGTCACAATAAACATTATTCGTTACAATTAAAAAAAATGATATCAAGTCATACCTGTATTCGACACTTCCTGACCGGAATTTCTTTTCTTTGGTGATGTTTTTGTTGGCGATTTCTCTGGAGTTTTAGCAGACCTAAAATGATGAATAACATTAAAATTCATAACCATTTTATTCTACATCAATCTCGAGGATATAAATATCAGTAACCAAGTTACGTGCATATACGCACTAGTTTGCGTACATACGCATAGGTGCGTACAAACAACTATTAGTCGCTAATAAAAATCCATACATACGTGTGCTCTTCTACAGACACAAATACGTACAATATACAATATACATGTTATGCACGCGGCGAAGAAAGGGGGCGTGTCCGCAAACGTAACATCGTATGTAAAAAAGGGGGCGTGTCTGCAAACGTGACATCGTGTACATACCGCGTGTACGTACACGCACACTACAAACATACGTACATCTCATGCGCCATATTGTAAGCGGCGGGGTGTAACGCGGGCGACGGCGAGTGGGGCGGGGAGCGCGAGCGGGGCGGCCGGAGCGGCGCGTCGTCGTCCGAGCCGGACGAGCACGTGCCGTTCGCGAGCGGCGTCGACGTGATCGGCTTGTTCTCTTTGAACTCCTCGTCGGTTATACCGCTCGTGTCTCTTGTGAAGCTCTGCAATTATATTATATTATAATTTGTTAAAATAAGGAATCACAATGAGAAGTAACTATGACTGATGATGATGCAATAGTTAACATACAGCGTTGTGCAGCGCTGCGCCATACGTGAATTTGATTTTGTCGCGTGGTGCAGCTTATCGTGGTCAAGTGTTAACTTAGACGGGTTACGTTTGAAGTGCCCAAACCAAGACTAGGTTTCCATTATAAAGACATTTTTTTTCCTTAAACATTTTGCTTGGTCCAGATCGACCAACCTATACGTACAAAAGCTTTTCAAAGTGCTTCAATTAGTCAAACGTCAGTTTATACCTTTTGCGCTGTTCTCGGTCGCTTCACCACTAATCCCTTGGACCACGCGTTCATTCTTCTCCGCTTGCGTTTGGCAGAATGCGTTTCAGACTTTTCGCCGTTCTGCGTCGACTGGACTTTGCTATCGTTCTGTGAGTCGTTCATGCCAGCTGTAAATGTTATATTGGTTCATCCATAATATATGCAATTATGTTAAGTTTTTAAATATGGAGAATGGTCGAAACAGAAAAATTCACGGCTAAGGTCCAACCGTAAGGCAAATCGTACTTACAGCATAAAGGTCGTAAGACATTTGGCATATACAAAATTCAGATAGATTGTCCTTATGTAATTAAGGTGACATAAAATACTTACGTAGGTTCGACGCGGTGTATATAAAATCAGGTAGATCATTATCCGCATCGCCCTCCTGTTTGCGGCGCTGTGCGATCTCACGACACTCCATCTCAAAGTCGCTATTCAGTTCAGCGTCGAAGAGCGCATGCGCGTGGTCCCGTAACGAGCACGCCTCGTGACGTATCTGCTTGTCGGACGACGTCCTGCGTAGAGCAATAAAGTTTTATTTATTTGGTTAAAATGGCAGAATCTAGAGATAATATTATTTGACATTACTTATTGACATTTATGTACATTTCTTTTTTCTTAACTTGACTGATATAATTTTTAAATCAAATGTAATTAATATAAAGTATAAACTCAACTTCTAATAATAATTATGACTTTGCACGCCACATTACTGGCAGAATGTATCGAACTAATATTATTAATTTTAAGACCTTTATTTTATGTACATTCATGCAAATAAATCAATTTGAATTTGATTTATTTATTACTGGAAAACCAACAGCTTACAATTTTACTTAAATAGCTAAAAAGAAGCCAATGACAGGTTTTCACCATCAACAAGGAAGTGCCTAACAAGCAAACATGATGTTTTAACATTTACAAACAAAATTCAGTGTATGTGTAGTTAATGAGATAAACCAAAGTTTCATAGCACTTACATAGAAATAAGGTAATTTTAAGTATAACGCTAAAAGTGATAATGAATATTTTGTACAGGATGTGAATGAACAAAGTGATATTGCAAAATTTACTCAGTAGGCCTTACTTTTAACTTTTACTTTACTATAATAAATGCCCCAACGTCATGCAAATGTCCTTTCAGTGCGCTACCAAGCTCTACTTTCACAATGAACTCTATACAAGTAACACATTCACAGTACAAACTGTAAATTATTATCAGTTATCACTTTGTTTTGTTACACCCTGTATAAAAATATTTATTCAAATTTTAGATTAGTTTATGTAATAATAATAATTATTAGCGGGGCAGGCGAGCAAACTACATTATTAATAATTAATATAAAGTACTGTGGTTAACATAAAGAATTTACGTGAATTGTATTATATACCGTATTTAATTTTGAGTACAACGATACTCTAAATTATTTTAAACGATATTATTGAATAATAATAAACTAAAAATACAAAACATAATATTATTTACTTTTGAGTTATGTTCCATCATCCAAGCTATTAAAATACTAATATTAAATAAAAACAAAAGGTTAGAGGATGTTATAAATGTATAATGTATAGTGTTACATATTACTTGCTTTTAATTAAATACGATCTATAAAATAAATAAGATTTTTCCCATACCTACACATCCCTCTAGCCCTTTGAATGGCACCGGAAAATATGAAAGGGTTAATGAAAAGAAAAACACGTTAGTCATTACTCATTAGAAACAAGAGCACAGAAATAAACGGACAAAAACATTAAAGCCCAAATTTACGCACGTTTGCACGCACGGTGCACGCAAATATGAAAGCGCGACGCAAATTTGTACGCAAGGCAAACGCAAATTTTTAATAATGTGATATTCAAGCTTTATTGTTATTTTGTGCCTAAAATAAGCATGGTTAGTGAATTTAAGGAAGTTTTTTGGCAACATAAAAGGTTTTTTTTTATATGTAAACGACTTAATATGATTTTGAAGAAATCAACTCAAATACACGACATAACTATGGATTCTCCTTATTTACTTCTCGTCCTTGGATACTGCTAAACATGTGACTAAATAATTAAATATGCCTTCTCTTTCTAATACATGATAAAAGAAAGAAAGACAAAATTTATCCAAGGATTAACTCCCTAGTGCCCAGTTTCTGACTTTTTTGACAGAAGTTTATCTCGTCAATATATCTTTATATCTTTACAATATCTTTATTAACATATTATATAAACTTAGTATGGTGAGCATTTCGACGCAGCCTGTCTTATGGGAAAAAAGGGGCTCGCTTCGCTCGTCCTGATAAACTTCTGTCAAAAAACTTAAAAACTAGGCATCAGTCGTGGCACAAGTGGGCCTTGTTCGAGCAAGTTCTTACCTATCAGGGTTATACTCTAGCGCGTTGGCACATATCAAGTCGATATCGTCCAAAAACTCCTTGGCGCAGTTGTATTTGTGCATGTCCACCTTCGTCATCATCGTCTCCAGATCCATGGGCTGTTTGATGATGTCCAGATAGTCTGTCACCTGAGGAAATTATTTCTTGTATTAAATCTAATAACTTCAACCAATTATAAGCGGAAGTTTGGAGGGATGTATGCAATACTTTTTTAGGGATAAAAGTTAATTAGACTTTAAATGCCACACAGATAATAAAAATGTTTCTTTTTATATTTAAGAAAGGACAATGGACAAACAAAAGAAAGGAAAATTCCTCAAAAGCTTTGATTTAATTCAGGGTTAAGATAATCGAGAAAAGAAATATACTACATCTTCCAAACGACTCTAATGGTGCGCTTATACGGGCAACTAAAATTGCTCAACTCCAGTCAATTCTCGTCAACTTTGACGTCACGACTACATGAAGCAATTTGCGGCAACAAGCAGCAGTATTTCGCAATACAATATTGAGGGTCTATACAGACGGACCGCATTTCAACTGCAATCCAACCGCAAATTGCAGTTCAACTGATGAATTGAACTGTTCAGTCGTGTTAACTGCATTCAAACTGCACTTGAACTGCAATTTGCGGTTGGATTGCAGTTGAAATGCGGTCCGTCTGTATAGACCCTAAGTGATGTGGCCATCAAATATTTGAGCGATATAATATTGAGCGATATGAATAAATTGCTCCATATTGCTCCACTAATTGCTCCAGATCGCTCCATTCGTGTTGTCGAGCAATTATTGCCGTAATTATTGCCCATGTAAGCGCTTCTTAACTCGAAAATTTAACTTGCGGTTATTAGTCAACGCTTGGTGTAGCATCTATTATCGTACCTCCTCCAAATCCACGGGCTTTGTGAACTTATAGAACCTTCTATTCGACGCCAGCTTCCGACAGATGTCGCGCAGGAATATCCGCAGTTCGCGTAGTTTGTAGTCCTCGGCGCGTTTGCGTCGCGCCACCTCTGTGGGCGACTCGCGGGGCGGCGGGGGCGGGGGCGCTGAGAGTGGAAATATTTTTTTATTACTTGTACCATCAAAGAAATTGATTCAGAGGCAGTTGACGGACCTACGTTTATTGGTAGAATTATATAAATTCAATATTATTCGTGATCTGTCGGCTGGGTTTAATATAACGTGACCAAATTACGTTAGTCTGTATCCGCTTATGAATAAACTTCTCTTAAGAAGAAGTTATACAGTTTTCTCGAGAAACATTGTTGTTGCAACTATACTACGGTTGCAGACCATGTAAAAGTTTACTCACTTCTAGAGTTAATATTCACTTTTAACTTTTAAGGTGCTCCCTCACCAGGACTCCGGGAGCATTCGCTTGTAATGCAACGTTACCAGGCGCGGTCCGAAGGGGGGGGGGGTCAAAAACGAATCTAATGGAATCTATAATGTTTTATTACAAGTGTGAAGTGAATACTCGCGGTGAGGGAGCACCTTTAGAGATAATATTGTTATTTTTTGTCCACGAGCATTGATAACAGATTTTGGGGGTCGGTTAAAAAAAGTCACTCACCTCTCGGCAACGGCGGCGGCGGCTCAGTATTGTCTATGACGGGCGGCCGCAGCGGCGCCTCGGTCACCACCGGCCGCAGGAAGTTGATCACCTCGCTTGTGTGCGGCTCGCGGACGCGGTACACGCAGTTCTTGTACGACGGAAACATTTCTAAAAACTGTGAAAGACAAAACAAAACTTTAATATATAAGTATATCGAATCAAAAATGCATTTTCTTTTTGTAGGGGGTTGAAATTGGTCTGACGCCAAGTTTTTACTCTGTCTGTGTCTTATATTACACACTAACCTGTGCCGGCAGCTCGTCATCTAGCGGCGCCGTGGCCAGCAGCGCGGTAGCGTCGCCCGCGGCGCGCGCACGCCACAGTGCGGGCAGCAGCGGCGCGGACGCACCGAGCGCCGCCCACAGCCCGCGCGCGTCCTTCACCCACAGCACGCACCCGCCGTCCGCGCGCCGGCACTCCGAGAATACCTATATAGATAGCGGCAATTATTATCAATGTTGTAACTTGTAACTAAATACTGTAACTATACTTGTCATTTAATAATAATGAACAGAATTTCAGATAAATTTTGACATTTTATAATAGCACAAAACTTTATATTACGAAGTTTTGTGCCTCGATACGCCGTTTGGATGGTTCCAACTTCCATTAGTATTAAATGTTTCAGTATGCTACATTTGTTCCAAACCGTGTTACAACCAATATTGGAAACAACACATCTTTCTCTTTTTTTTCTTTGTATTTAGGAAGGAGATTGTTAAGGATTATGGGGATAATCAAAGATAACACTTTGAATATAAACTTGCTTTTTATTTTATCTCAAATCAACAACATGGAAAGCCTATCGCTAGTAGTAGAGAGAATGAGCGTCCGTAGCCTAATGGGTAGACCTTTGGTTCGCACTCGCAGAGGGTGCAGGTTCGATCCCGGGTGGAGGCGTGTACCAATGAGACATTTTCAGATCTCAAGTACATAATACGGACGCTCGTACGGTGAAGGAAAACATCGTGAGGAAACCCGCACATGGTTGGTCCCAGACGTATTGACTAGTTCTTTCCTCTGGACTAGGTCGACTGTGATGCGAGAATGCCGTATGCGCTTGGGCAACCATACGGTCATTTAAAAATCCTGTCCCAGGCACTACAGTATTTGAAGAGTGGTTACTTCGCTCTGAAAATACCGTATAAATCATCCACAATGGATGCAAAGGCCTAGTAGTAGTAGAGAGACGTCTGAAGTGACAGTTGTCATATTGACACTTGATATATTGAACTTGACATTAACCACAAAGATAACCACAGACCTATAATTGGACCACGCGGGGGTGGTGTTATTATTGCTGTTAGATCTGCATTATGTCCTTTCAAACGTAATTGGCCTACACCATCCCCTGCTGTCTCGGAATGTGTTTGGGTCTCTATACCCCTAAATAACTCAAGCAAATCATCCTTAAACATTTGTTGCATTTATATTCCGCACGGTCCTGGCCATCGTGATGCCCTTGGCACATTTTTTGATATTACAAATCAATTAATGATAGATTGTCCCAATGACATTTTTTTGGTCACGGGAGATTTCAATATTTCTGACGCAGAATGGAATTGTTCCCATAGAAATATTTCTCTTGTCGTAAATAACAACATAGTGGTACAACTTTTAAATGAATTTATGGCTTTTACAAATTTAAAACAATATAATAACGCTAAAAACATTAATAATCGGATTCTTGATCTCATATTCAGCAACTCTAATTGTGAAGTAACTACATGTGACGAGCCTTTAATTTCAGAAGATGCTCATCACAAATCTTTAGTAATTGATATATCTGCAGATTTTAATGATTATCTCAAATCAAATAACAGTATCGCGTTTAATTTTCATATGGCAAATTTTGATAGCATAAATGATGAACTTTTAAATATAAATTGGAACTTATTCTTTAACAACCTGTCCATGGAGGAATGTGTTTTTAAATTTTATAACGAGTTAAACGATATTTTTAATAGATTTGTACCTAAACGTGTAATTCGCTCCTCCTCTAAATCATGTCCTATTTGGTATACAATGCCTCTAAAAAAGTTACTAAATGAAAAAAAGAAATACCATAAACGATGGAAGACATATAATAATCCGTTAGACTTTGAAACCTTTAAAATATTAAGAAAACGAGCAAAATTAATGGAACTTCAAGATTATAAAAAATATATAGCACACTGTGAAGACACTATTAAATCTAACCCGAAACATCTATGGTCATATATAAAGTCGAACTTCAATTTTGGTGAGCTACCACAAAAAATGCATTATAAAAATAAATATGTCAATAATGGAAGAGATATATGTGACTTGTTTAATGAGCACTTCCATTCAGTTTTTGAACCACCTACGGTAAACGTTCAACCTTTAGATAATCTACAGCCACCTAGTAATTCCTTATTCGACATTGGAACTATTGAGATCACCGAAAAATTAGTCAATAAATTTCTAAAGTCTGTTGATCCAAAAAAAGGCGCTGGAACGGACGGTATTCATCCGATTCTTGTAAAACGATGTTCTTCCAGTTTAACAACTCCCTTAACAATTTTATATAAAAAATCTATATCTGAAGGTTGTGTCCCGTTGGCCTGGAAAAGGGCATGGATAACTCCAATACCCAAAGGATCCATAAGCGACAATATAGAGAAATATAGACCAATCTCAAAGACCTGTGTATTTATAAAAATTTTAGAAGATATTGTTGCTCAACAGTTATTTGCCGTTGCCCGTCCATTTATAACACCGCAACAACATGGTTTCTATAAAGGACGTGGCGTTGAGAGTAATCTTTTGTCTTTTACAGAAATCATTCGAAATGCATTTGACAAAAATTGTCAAGTCGACGCAGTGTACACCGACTTTGCGAAGGCTTTCGACAAAATTTCCCACTACACCCTGTTATTGAAACTCTGGAATCTTGGTGTCCATGGTGATCTATTTCGTTGGTTAAGTTCTTATGTACAAAATAGATGTCAAGTCGTAGTATTGCAGGGGTTTACATCTAATTATAAACAAATAACATCTGGTGTCCCACAAGGATCACATTTGGCACCCTTACTATTTATACTATACATTAATGACTTAAGTAGCGCTTTAAAAAATAGCAATTCCCTTCTATATGCCGATGATACTAAAATTTTTAGAGTCATAAAAAATGTACATGATTGTGAACTTCTTCAAAAAGATTTAACTTTTTTCGAAACTGAATGTTTAAAAAATAACCTCTTTCTTAATTCTGACAAATGCAATATAATTACTTTTAGTCTGAAGCGCAAGCCAATTTTATTTAATTACAAACTTAATGGTAAATTGTTAAAGAGAACTTCAGAGATTCGGGATCTTGGTGTCTTGATGGACTCAAAACTTTCGTTTGTTTCACATATTAATAACATTCTCACTAAAGCCTATAAACAAATGGGATTTATTCTACGTGTTTCTAAACCATTTAAAAATGTATTTACTTATAAAATATTGTATTATAGCTATGTTCGCAGCCACTTAGAGTTTGCTAGTACAGTGTGGTCTCCGCAATACAAAATTCACTGTGAAAGAATAGAAACACTGCAGAAAAAATTTGTTAAGTGTCTTGAATTTAGAATGGGTAATGTTTATAGTAATTACGAATTGTCAATATCTAAATATAAAATACCTCCTTTAGCTAAGCGTCGCATAGTTTGTGATGTCGTATATTTGTATAAAATAATTAATAATATTGTAGACACACCTGAGCTACTTCATAATATAGATTTTCGTGTGCCCCGGAGACGAGAAAGAATTTTAAGAAAAAGAAACCTCTTTAACGTCCCACAATCCAGGACTTGTAATAGTAGTAACTCATTCTTAAGACGTTCTTGTAGTATGTATAATATCTATTTTGATGATTTAGATCTGTTTAATTGCTCTTTAAGTAAAATGAAACATGCTGTAAAAGAAAAAATAGAAAGCCTAGTTTTAGACAATAATTAATGTGATATGTTGTTATACTTGTAAATTGTAACTTAAGTCTTTTTAAACACAATGTTACACTCATTTTCTTTTATGGAACTAAAGGTTTGTGTTTCCAATTAATGTGCTTAGTCTATAAGATTATTTTGTATTATAAAACTGTTTGTTCCTGAATAAAAAAAAAAAAAAAAAAAAAAAAAAATAATTATACCCGACACAGTGTTGTCATACAATATTAAACATATATTATAAATCATTGTTTATTAACAGAAATGACATGATATTTTTAAACATAAGGCAAGCTCATCACTCACTGATAATAGCGCCTGCTCCTGCGTGAACGCCATAGCTGAGTGCAGCGTCGCGACGCTCAGCTCTTTAACCGTGAGCGCCGTTCGCTCGAGCAGCGCCGGCGCCAGCAACGTGTCCGCACATTCGCCCATCAGCAGCAGCGTCGGTAGCGCCAGCGGTGACTCTGTGGACCTGACTGCACTGTTAGCTGTTGTTTTGTGCCAGTACGAGAGAAATTATTTGTAATTTACACTTATATCATGAAAAGGGAGTGTTTGTACTTCATTTTCGTGTTATATTTTCCGAATATACTGGACAGATTTCAATGGTGTTTGGCGCGTATATAAAAGGGAATAACGTTGAGGTGCTACAGTTTTTCTGTTACACGCATAATGTTGTAAGTAAAAGTTTATGGTGTATCCGGTATTTAGAAGTTTATTTTTAGGAAGATATTTTCCTTCTTGTGGTACTACTTATAGATTTTTTACAACTACATGTTAGTGATCAAGACACCGCTAAGTCACTGTAATATGTAATATGAATACTGAAATTATGTTTTAGCGTCTTTAAAATATTGTGACGGCCCTAGGGGGTGGCGAGTAGGACAATCACCCGGGGCCTCGCGCTTGCAGGGACCTCGCAAGATATTTTTTCGTAAGACAAAGGACCTCGCAAAGATCTGCCGCCCAGATCCTCGCAGACCTTCCGCCCGGGGCCTCGCAATGGGTAAGGCCGCCACTGTTGCTAATCCAATTGCCACACTCTTACCTCTCATGGGGCGGAGCGGGTGCGTGCATGAGTGCGTGCGCGGCGTGCAGCTGTGCGGCTAGCAGCGGCGCCGCGGCGGCGGGCAGGCGGCGCGCGGGGGCGGGGCCGCACCGCGCGCCCGCCGCCACCAGTCCCACCATGGCACCCCGCATGTCCTCTAAGCGTACTTCCACCTAAAACAAATAATGCTGTCAAAACACTTTGTATAATAAATACGAATAAAGAGAAGTAAGTTAATAACATTAAGTTTATCCAAAGATTTACTTTGACGAATTAAATTTCGTACAAGTGAGCGTAAGTTGGTTTTCTGTGATATTTTTTCTTTTGAAAAATTGTTAACAAATTACATTTCTAGGATCTATAAGCAGACTTACATTTCTGGGATCTATAAGCAGAGCGTGTTCACTGTCGTACACTTGAGGGTAAACTCTTCTGAGCGCCTTCAACACGGCTTCAGAACAAAGCGCTTTGAGATCAGAACCTGTAAAAGGAATTACTTTTTTAAAACTTTAATATTAATTTTTTTATTCGGGCATTTTGCGTTCAATTACAACATCAAAGGGTATGATGGTATTTTTTATTGTTAATATGTAGTTTTGTGGCCCGTTTTGACTATGCCTTTATGCTTTAGGCCTAAAAGCTGCAGCATACACATTACACACCCTAAAGTATTATCACTTATATTTATTACACCATCTAGGGGCCAGAACACTACTCACCGCCGTAGCCGTTAGTGACGTCAGCTATGTGCTCTATAGCGTGCTGCGCGGGCGGCGGCGTCCAGTGCGCGGTGTATATGCGCAGTATATCGGCGCGCGCGGCGGCGGCCGGCAGCGCGAAGTGCAGCTCGCGGTCGAAGCGCCCCGCGCGACGTAACGCCGGATCGACAGCGTCGAGACGATTCGTCGCGCCGATCACTATCACCTCGCCCCTGCAAATAGTTGCTTTTAGTATAATTCCGTTACATCACCAGCAAAGTATCGTACCATTGCACAGTGTATTTTTTGTCCAAAAAATTGGCCATGTCGTTTTTATTACTTAATTTTATAGGATTTGTGATTATAAATGCAGGACGAGAACACCCTACTGCCCATTTCATATAGAAGAATGCAAATTACTACTTGAAAAAAAATTCTATGGTTTCCAGAAAAAAACATAGATACAGTTATAGCTCAAAAGTTTGATATTCTTTTAAGATTTTATTAATTGGTCTAAATAGTGTCTTAAAAGCCCTACGATAGCGAAAAACATCCAGGCTTTATTTGTTCAAGATAACATATACGATACATATACTTATTATTTTTTTTAATAATTATTATTATTAATTTCATATTATTTTGGATAGGGTTGTCACCGCATAGTTCACATAGTTTAATAATATTTGAAGTAGGTTTTTATATGCTCAAAAAAAACAAAGATCAAATGAGTAAAAAAATTTGGTATAGAAATATTGACAACCCTAAAACCATAGTTACCATAGAAACTTTAGAAGCCTCTAACATCGGTGCCCTTTATTATTTGGATCTAAATTTTTTTACACGAATTCTTGTACATTTAAGTAACAATTCTGTATAAAAATAAAATCCAAATAATTAGAAATACGTTCATAATAAATTAAAGAAAAAAAACATAAATCGTAAATAAATCTTTAAACACTTATTTAAGAAATATGTAAATCAGGTTAAATTGTGTGTTTTTTTATTATTGTCGATCAGAATAATCAAGAAAACAATTAAGTAAATATTTAAAAAGTTATGGCAATTTTTCATTTTATTGAAAAAAAAAATTAAGTGTTTTTTTATTGTTCATAATAAGAAATTAACGCATGTAAGTACTAATAAATTACTTACATAACATTTCTGTTCAAGATTTCCAAAAAAAAAAAGACATGGCCAATTTTTTGGACAAAAAATACACTGCGCATCGTTGATAATAATTATGTTTGGCAGAAGTTGTGTGGCAGATGTTTATGTTTAATTATGTTATGGCAGATGGCAATTTTAGTTGTCGCTAGGCTTCATGTGGTCTGACTAAATAACTTAAGTCGACTAAGTTCAAGCTTGTTTATTATTGAATGTAATACAGCTTTGGCACGGAGGAACCGGATAGCAAAGTTTGTAGAGTCTACAAACTTTGCTATCTGGTTCGGAGGAACATATAGTGCCTCTATATACTACAATGGAGACTAATGTTGTTGAAAGTGTTGCCTGCGATATCAGTAATTTCAATAGTTTCTCTCTATTTCTAACTTGTTTGATGGAATAGAAATCAAATCAAATACGCCAGAAGACGTAAGAGCCGTAAAGGCGCCAGAGCGTCGATCTCGTCGAAGTTTCCGTCCGACACAATATAATGTCTCACCTGTCGGTCAGGCCGTCCATCTCGGCGAGCAGCGTGCCGACGACGCTGGCGTGCACCTGCTCCTGCCGCACGCTGCGTACCGGCGCCAGAGCGTCGATCTCGTCGAAGAATATTATAGACGGCTTCATCTTGTTCGCCTGACACAATGAGAAGAGAAATATTATAAAGGCTTGACGCTGGTTGTCTCTTTCACTCGCGTACGAATTTTTGACTATCTCGTTTTCACAAAATATAAAGACTAGCTGTTTCCAGCGTCTTTATCCTCGTCAGCTCTTGTATTGTGTTAACACAAAACAAGTGTAACAAATATTAATAATTTTTTCCATTTATTCACAATTATAGCCTAAGGCCTAAAGCCTTCCTAGATAAATGGAATATACAACACAAATTGAATTTTCAATTCGAAGCAGTAGGTCCTGAGATTAGCGCTTTCAAAAAAACGAACTCTTAAGCATTACGATACTAGTCAACTGTCAAGGCAGCAGACTTTTAAACTTACCTGTTGAAACAGCAGTTTCAAATGTCTCTCGCTCTCCCCCACCCACTTCTTGAGACAGTCCGCTCCCTTCCTCATGAAGAACGCCACCTTCCTCCCTCCGACGAGGCTGCATTCGTTCGCCAGGGCCCTAGAATGAAATAATGAAATGAATGAAAAATGCTTTACAACAATAATTATATTATGGAACTAGCTTTTGCCCGCGGCTTCGCTCGCGTTAACATGATAAGAATTATAATTATTATATACAATTTCTATTTCTCTTTCATCCCCTATGTTTTATCCCCTTAAGGGTGAAATTTATCAAAATCCTTTCTTAGGGGATGTCTACGTCATAGTAGCTTTATGCATGCCAAGTCTCCGCCCGATCGGTTTAAAATTTACAAAGTCTTATACAAACTTTCATCCCCTATTTTAACCCCTTGGGGGTAGAATTGATCAAAATCCTTTCTTATATTATGCCTACGTCATAACATCTACGTGCATGCCAAATTTCAGCCCCATCCGTCCAGTGATTTGGGCTGTGCGTTGATAGATCACTACGTCAGTCAGTCAGTAACTATTGAGTTATATAGATGTGATTACAGTTTAATTAACTGGCTTATATTCAGTGGCGTACCTAGCTAGCAGCGTTTTTCCCGTGCCGGGGGGCCCATGGAAGAGTACGCCCCTGGCAGGGCGCGTGCGGAACTTGTCGAACAGGTCCGGATACATCAGCGGGAACAGCACCATCTCGCGGAGACATTTGATGTGCTCCTCTAGACCTCCGACCTGGGTCAAGGTGGAAAGAGTAAAATAAAGACCTTAAAAACTGTATATAAATTGTGTTTAAAGAAGCCGAACTGATCAAAACGACACGAACGAAAGATTTTTTACTATTTTCAAAATTTATGGATACTTAGCCAAGTTGCATTTAATAGTTTAAATACTAAAGTCGAGATTCGACAATAACGCCCTTACGCGATGCCTTCTGTCAATCCCAAAAGAGCTGTCCTTTTGGCACATTTTAATAGTCTAGACTTAATAATTTTGGGTCATCGATGGCAACATATCATGGCGTTAATATTATGTCAAATATTGACTTTGGTATAAAAATTATCGGATGCGACTTGACCAAGAATCCAGGAATATGATTGAATATAACAAAATATAATTTATTCTATGCGAATAAAACCCAGGAAACATCACCACATTTCTTTTTTTCTACTCACCGACGAAAACCTAACGCTTCCATCGACAGCAATAGGTTGTATGTCCCGTAACGCCTTGTCAGTCTTATCATCCATTGACTTAGATTTTTGTCTGCAAAAAAACATAATAATTATACCTTCATTACTGAACCAATTACGAGGCTTACCAACTTCTACGTTATTGTTAACCGCTAGTCAAAATACCAGCCCGACTTTTAAAAACTACCTTTAACTTTACTCCATGCTTTAACCAAAAGAATCTGCACATTTTTCGCCTTTCTTCATACAACAACGATACAAGTTGGAAGGCTACATGAAGCGGCAGCAGACGACGTGTCGTCGCGACACTTTGACGCGACTACGGTTATCGCGTGTCGCTCGGTTCCAACTTGTACCTTTATGGTCAGTGTCTAGTGAGTGCTTACCTGCCCTTAGTCTTGTTTTTCATAGAAACATTGAGGTCTTCTTCTGTGTCGGAGCTAGAGGTACTGCTGCTACTCGTGGACGGCGATTGTGCTGAAAGCAATAATATTTTTACACTCCAAAAACAGAAAGTAGAAACATATAGTTGTAAAATAAACTTATGTTATTCCTCTTCTGATATGTTGGAAAATATGCTTGGAAGATAAGGGCAAAACTAACTCATCATTTTGATGTTGCCTCTTAACAAAGACACACTGTATGTTTTGTGTTTGTTTGAAAGGTTCGAAAAGCAGCTTGATAGACAAGAACAAAGAATATGCAATTCTTTTTTAGTCTTTAAACCTCTATATCGAATCTAAAGATTCCTTTCAAGCTCTTTAAAAAGCAACATATTACTTTTTAAAGAAAACAAATTTTTCAACTTACATCTAATTGTTTTCCTACGTAATAATTTCGGTTTTCTCTCCCTCAAACTGTACGGTTTCTTTCTGATTGTGAATGTTTTACCTGCAAATAAAACGATCATAGTCAATGTTTATATCAAAGCAAAAAACTTTTTCCTGTTTGCCTTGCACACACATAAGCAATAAATAATTCATACAAATATTATAATTTTATAATGCACACATAAATTTGAATCTGTATGTTAGTCCCCTTTGTGTACCATACTTATACACATATTATAATAGAAACATACCATTTCCAACAGCTAGTCTTTAATTTTTAACCCTCTTCCACAAAGTAACATTAGACATGCATTAGTCGTAATTTCATTAATCACACTGTTATCCTGACTAGACTAGAGCTTGTTTCGCAAATTGGGACCAATTCGCGACACGGCAATATACAAAATCATAATCTGCATGCTTTTCTGAATTCACCAGAATGCGGTCCTCATGTTTTACACACTCAACTCCCCTCAGCGCCTTTTTATAAAATAAGGGAGAAAACAAGCAAACGGGTCTCCTGATGGAAGCAACTACCGTCGCCCATGGACACTCGCATCATTAGAAGAGCTATTGGTGCGTTGCTGGCCCTTAAATAATATTATGTACATCGAGTTAAAGGCTCGATGTGGTGAATGGTGACACAACACTCACCGCGCGCGCGCGTCTCCCCCGGCGCAAGCTGCACGAAGGCGGGTGCGGCGCGCGTGCGGCCCGAGCGGCGCGGCTGCCGCAGCGTCAGCGCGCACGACTCCGACGACGACGACTCTGACGCTACACACACAACACTTCCTCTACAACACCATCACATGTCACATACTCAACGATTACCCGTTAGCAAAAACAGAACATGTCATCGATTTACCCTTAACCACGGAAAGAGAAGGTGCGGACTGCAGACTGAGAGGCGCGCCGCGGGGCGCACGCACGGCTACGCGCTATTAGTGGATCAGTAATTACTAATTAGGCCAGTCGTTATTGCTAAATCGCGATCGAATATGTACAGTGTAAAATTATTATTTTTAATAAAACGGGTAATGTTATAATGTATAATCTACAACTAGGACTATACTTAAATATGACTTAAGTTGTATGCTGTAATACCCTGTAAGAAATCTTAAACTAAACATAGAACATGATGCTCCATGGAACAGCTCTGGTGCAATTACTTTAATGTCCTCTAATGGGCAAATAATGTATCTACTCACGTAGTTTTAGCTAACCGTGTACAAGGGGGCTATTACGAGCTCTTATATCTAGCCAGTTTACAGGCCGTTGCATAGACACGGCCTGTAAACTGGCTGGAAACTGGCTGGATATAAGAGGTCGTAATAGCCCCCCAGGATGTGAAAGCCGACGTGTTATAGTTATCTTTTAGTTTATTTTATCTACTTTTTACTTTTATTAGATACCGAAAATTACATTTAACATCACAGGACAGCCGACAGTCACAACACAAAAACCCAATTTACCCAACCAAAATATTAGAAACACACGATTTTTACCAAACCCAATAAAATAATACTACAAAATACCCAAAAATTTTAAACAGCACAAAGAATAATAAAACTAATTTACAAAAACACAAAATTTTGATTCAATTCCTAATGTCGTGCTCGTGTGTCAATTTTGAAGGTTTACTTCAAATTGTAAAATATTATTTTTTTACAATTAATGAGTAACAGAAAATATACCATTAGCTATGTATGTCCACATTGTGCCCTTTCATCTTCAATTTTCATAATCTTTTGACATCTCGAATGTCAAAAGATTATGAAAATTGAAGATGAAAGGGCACAATGTGGACATAGCAATTTATGATTAAGCCCTACTAATAGTAAATACTTTTTTATTATTCGTAGATTAAGCCCAAATTAAGCCCGGCCGCACTTATGGGCCGCACATTATCCGAATTTCTTCGGTTTTCGGAACGGAAATTCGGACGCTCATATACATTTTGACACGTTAGAATACTGATAGTATGTGGCGTCCGCAACAAAATGTTTGAACAGAGTACGTTCCGGCGCGGCGGGGCGTCCGAATTTTTCGTCCGAATGTGCGGCCGGGCTTAAGCAATTTTATGTAGGCTTAACATTCCTATCTTTTATATTACGATGCATATTTTTTATATTATACTATCCTCATCTCTTGCCAGTCGTGTCGGTCTTCCGTCCAACTGAGTTATGAGAGTAAAGTAATAGAGAGTGCTCTTGTGTACTGCGCACACACATGGGCACAATAAAATTACTCCGTACCTGGCGTACCTGGCCTGGTTTCAATGAAATCGGCCACCGTCACCGAAACCGTGTGGGGAGTATTATTATTATGATACATATACCATCGAGTCATAAGGTCATTGCCTTACCATATAACATAGAAATAGAACCACCATCTGCCTACAAATCACTAACGTTTCTCTAACGGTACATTTGCTTATTCATGACTCACCAGTGTCCTGCTGGCTATCATCTTTCTTCTGGATTCTTCTGCCGCGTCGCCTCGTCGATCTCACAGGTCTTTGATTGCTGAAAGAAGTAAATATTATTTGAGTCGAGTGTCTGACATAATCCCTGGTTTTCCAATTGGACATATTATACTGCAATGTTTTCACGCTGGAATGCAGCACCAGACGGCCTAGACAAGCGGCAAGCGATTATCGTAAACGCTAACGCTTACGCCACAAAATGTATGGGATTTGACATTAGTATTCGCTAGCGAAGCAATAATGACTTATGTCAATCCCATACATTTTGTGGTGTTAGCGTAACGACCCCCGGCCGCATCTGGCATCTGCGTCTATCGTCCGAAGCTTCGTGCTATGATACACACAGATTGTCCAATAGTATCGGTTTTAGCGCGATACGCATATGCGACCGCGGCATTAGCGTTTACGATAATTGCTTGCCACTTGTCTACTAGGGAAGCATAGACAGTAAACAAAGTTTTATTTGACGCTTGAGAAAATTTGTCAATATTCAGATATGACGTGTGCAATATGTCAGATTTTGGTCGGATTATTTAGGGCGACAATACACGTCCGATTTTTTCATCCGATTGTCTGATCCGGTTGTCTGATCAGACTTATCTGAAGGCACTCTTGCCATACATTTATTTGAATACTTAATACACGTCCGATCCGATAATCGGATTTGACACGAAAGACTCTACCGTCCGTCCCTCTGGTGGCACAAATGATATATTGACAATTCGACACCCTCAATGGAAAATGTTCGAGTTTCTTACCTTTCACTCGTTCCATCTTCTTGTTTATCTTTTTTATCTTCTTTCTTATCATCTTCTTTCTTATCTTCTTCTTTCATCTCCATATCTTCTGTCTCGGGTTTTTCAGTTTCTTCCTCCTTCTTAACCTCTGTGGTCTTCTTCTCGATGACTGTTTGATTGTTCTCTTCCTCTGAGTCCAATTCTGAAGCATCCTGAAATATTTTTACATTTAGGGCCTGTTTCACCACTTCCTGATAAAGTGTCAAATAGACTATCCACAACTATTTTGACAGATTTTCCCTACTCTATCTGTCAAGTTAAGTGGTGGATCCAGAACTTAGCTGAAAGACACTCCATACTCTATCTGTCAAGTTAAGCTTTTTGGATAGCCTTAGGTCATAACCTATCCGGCACATATACTCAGGAAGTGGTAAAGGCCCCTTACGTCCTGTTTCACCACTTCCTGATAAGTGCCGAATAGGCTATCCACCACATTACTTTTATAATAATAATAATAATAATGTTTGTTTTATGTATTTGTGTAATGGAATGATGTATGGAATGAAATGGTTTGATTTAGTTATTTCATTAGGCAATAGATGGACGCGATTACTTGGCATTACATGTACCTTTTTGTTACTAAATCTGGCGGAGGTACGGCGCTGACGCTGTGTGTCGTCATCTGTGTTTGCCGGCCTGTGGCTGCGCGTCTGTGTGAGTGAAAAAGAGAGAAAATACAGTTTAACATTATAATTTAAAAAAGTACACAGATGAAAGAGAGAGTTAATAAATAATAATTAAAAACTTGAGAGGTGTCAATAGGGACAACCGGATGGAACGAAGTTCCAGTTTATTATTTCTTAGGTACTAAAATATATACACTCAAAAAAAAGAGAGGGACAGAGAGAAACAGCGCTACCGCACGGCTTACAACTACATATTATAGCAATTTGCAACTACATAATATGCTATAGTTGTTAGTCGGTTGTAACTACACTTTTGTTTCGCGGCACTTTTGTGTCGTTACAACTTTTCGTCTTATTTTTTTCTGTCTAGACTCTAGCCCCCTTCTGCAACGCACGATAAGGAACTTCGTTCCAATATAAATTTTTTTAATTCTATCTTTATTATAACAAAACTAATATAGCCAAACTCTTTATAAAATAAAAAAGTTAAATAGATATTATATTAATTAATACAGCTTCTTAACAGTTCCCAGCAATCTTTGTTTGCTTGTACCACAATAGACAATCATACATTAACTAATAACATGTACCGCTTGGTACTACAAAATACAAATATATAATATTATATATTCTGTGGTACCGCATACTTTTTTTTCTGAAGGCAGGTCATTGTAGCCCTGATTGGATCGGATCTATTATGACTACTTCACATTAGAGTGCCGTCCCCAAACCAATGTTGCTCATAAATTGAATGATGTGGTTGGGGTTGGTGCCACGAATTTCCTCTGAGGATGAGTAGTGAAAGTAACTCACCAGCTTCTTAGTCACCGCTGCCTCGTCACCTGAGGAGAAATCATCTGATGAGCTGGACTCCGGGAACCCGTATAGGTCAGGGTACCCTTTAACCTTGAGCTCATTAGTGATCCAGCTTTCATTGAAGTTGTGATGCAGCAGCTTCCGCTTGCGACAGCTGCGTCTTACATCTGAAACATCTGAAAACCATACCATATTAGAAAGATATCAAGACGTTTCTGCTATTTTGCTATCCTTTGGTGTCTTATTGCTGGGCAAAGGTGTCTACTAAGGCCAGTTAAAGTGTTTTTAAAACCACCATTTTTGTATGGAAATAACAAGTTGAAAACTGTTGATTGCTGACATATTCATATCTAATACGTGTTGTATAAATTTTGATCTATGAAACATATCTAGTAATGCAAACGACAGTGTCATTGCGACACAAACCAAAGCCGTATAATTATTACAAGTGTGGAGATAGAGCAACATGCACAAAATGTTTGAGTCTGTATCTTCTAAAAATTATTATTACCTATAGTTTCAGTATGATAAACACTTAGTACTTACTTTGTTGTTTTTCTTCACTCTCTTCCATGTAATTTTTCCTTGGTCCTCTGTTCCTTCTTATTTTCATACTCCTATTATTAGAATCATTCTCGTCGGCAAAAAACACTCTTACTTGTCTTGATCTATAATCAAAAATATAATTTTCTAGATTATTAATTGAAACTACAAAATAAACCATAAATAAGTGGTGGTAACAAGTAACTTAATGGTGGTTTTGTTATAGCACATATTTTGTGGCATATAGGAAAAAAAATTAAAGGTTTTATGTCACTGTTAGTTGTTAGCCCAGTCGGGGACTTTAACCTGGAAATACTTAGGGTGAATTGCACCGGAAGCGTAGTTAAAGTTAAGGTTAAGGTTATCGTCAAATATGGCGACTTTTGCTAAGGATTTGACAGTTAATTTCACATTTTGTTATGGTTAAAGTTACAGTTATAGTTAAAGTAGTTTGATGCAACTCACTCTTATAGTCAGAAATTTATTGTGCTAATGTTTAGGGAGGTCTTATCATAAAATTTCTGATTACAATTAATTCTTACCCTAGCCCAACTGGGCTATGTGCACATATTTAAATTACAAGTCGATGTAATGATTGAGAAAGGCCATTATGTTTTTATATTCCAATCCTGAATGTGACATGTTTGTTGATAAGTAAGTGGATGGATGTTAAGAGAGCATGTGTTAGATTTTGTGAAAATAAGTACGAAAGGGTTTCTTCTATTATCAATTAATTTCTGTATGTATTGTAACAATATCATAATTAATTTTAAGTTTTAATTTTAAGTCAAGATTGTAGTTAATTATTGTAATTGGGGTAACCCGTTGTAATTAACTTTAATAAATAAATAATAAATATTGACACATTAAGCTAAAGTCACCAGCAACTTTAACAAATTTTCTCTATCTGATGACCAAAGTGTTATTCTCTATAAATTAGTATTAGCTAATTTCACCTTCTGGAGTATTTCTCGGGCTCAGTGTCACTCTCAGGAAACACTAAACGAGGCATTTTTATGGCACGGAGACGACTGCGGCTGTCTGTAAGGGGAAATGCAAAATAAGGTGTTGTTAAGTAATGGAAAATAATGTATTTTAATGGCAAATTGCAATGGCACTACATGTTTTTAAAAACAGAAATTATAAACTAAAGCCTGTGTTACTTTTGTTTACAACATAGTTTGTGTTGTAAACTAAAACTATTACCATTTTTATGCATTAACAGTACAATAATTATAGTATCTTAACACTTTCACAGTCCATGGTTTCCAAATGGATACGAAAAAGTGGTTACTGTGGAATCCATGTATCCAAAAGGATGCATTGGCACTAAAAAATGCATAAAAAATAAGAAGCAGCATAGAAGCATACAAAAATTACTTAATAAAATAATAAACCTTATAATCCAATTTTAAATAAATACTTTACAATGAATATTGGAGTGGACTTGAGGGCCTAGATTTTGTTTATGTATGGTGGACTGTGAAAGTGTTAAAAAAATGTTTTATAAGCACTCTGCACTTACACTTTGTTGGCCAACGCTGTATTTTTCTTGTAACTTTATACTGGCTGCTTCTTAGCTCTCTCTTAGACCAATTTGATGCCTAAAAATAAGCACTGTGTAAATTATTCATATATTAGATTTAAAACTAAAGGTTACTGTTAAAATACTTTTTAAAAGTTGCTTTTACTATGTATAACACGGTCACATTAACTAGACGCACAGTTTGATGACGTCATTATGGAGCTCGCATGTTCTTGCATTCCAGCGATGCGTCAAGTTAATGTGACCGTGTTATTTACTATGATCTTCATAATGATAAAAGATATAAACACATAATTCAGAAAAATATTAATATTAAGTTCTTTTCATTTCCTATTCTAATTTGTATTTTACATTGGTTTCAATAGCATTTAAGTGGTAGATATTTGTTTCCTCTTGCACCAAATCTATGTAGTTATTTTGCATGATGTAACAAGTAAACTAAGTTCAATTTCTACTATATCACAGAGCAATCAGTGGTACAAAGCTACTAGTAAGCTATTTACAATAAATCTAATCAAATTTTTATTGAAAAGAGCGATATTCATTAGAAGTTATTACACAATGAATCATCTAACTACTACAAAGGTCAGTAAGTACTATAGAATTTAATATTGTAATAATATGCAAAAAGCATGGAAAATTAAGCAATGGGAACATGCCTTTGGACATAATGAACAATTGACTCTTACAAGGAATAAGGTCAATTAGTAAGGTACCATCTAGACACATGCAAATTACTTGGGAATGTAAAGGGGTCTGTAATTGGCACTAGACAAATTATTATGATAAGTGGCAGAGCTATATTAGCTAAATATTAACGAGAAATTCGTCACCTTCTCATCGGAGACGCTGCCAACGTCGTTTATTGTATAATTTCCGTCCTCAACCTCACCATTCTCTCCATTACTACGTCGAGTTTTCACCATTGTTAGGCCCTCGACTTTAGCCTCGATTTACGAAACGAAGACCATACGATAGTTACATAAGATGCTGTAATACTTATTATGAGCTTTCCCGAAACAAACTACTTCTACTTTTAACATAAAACCACAACCTAACACGACAAAGAACGAGCGTTATCTACCCCACATGTCGTTGAACAGCGCCATGTTAGGAGAATTATAACAAGTTTGGTAAAGACATAATAAATTGACGCAGACTTTATTCACAAGCTATTTTGAAGTAAAGACATCGCGGAACTCACCTAGCATGCATTTAGATTGAAATCACTACAAAATAATTTGTAACGCCAATAAAATCATACAGAAAAACGATAAATTCAAGTTACGAAATGTTTTTATTGACAAAATGACAACTTGAACTGTCAAAAATTCCCGCAAAAGACAACTCATGAATTATTATTTTTTTATATTTTTGCAATGACTTCACACGTTCTGTTCAATTTCTTGCATATTATTTCAAAAATAATATTGCATGCAGAACAGCAGTACCATTTATATACTGTATTATCTATGAGCAGTACAGTCTGTCAAGAAAGAGTAGACGCTGATTTAAATGATTTAAATATTAAAAAATATTATTTACGACCAAATGGTAGTTTTTGCGCATTTTTCAATTTTTACAAAGAACGTTCACATTTTTTATTAGCAATTATTACGGTTTTTGTATTAAAGAGGTGATTTAAAAATTAAGTTCGGCGTAGAGTGTAGACTAGTGACTACCTACCAATGAGGTTATAATATGATATTATTATGTATATCCTTAATCTGTGCTACCTACTCTTTTCTGCACTTTCTGACAAGAATCCATTTTTAATTTTTGTGGCACAATAGGGACCGTGCAGAAACTATAGAGGGCGTCGTAATTCGACAGCAGCGCCACGATGCGAGTAAAAGACGTAACTTGTGAGTGACTTTGACTTCGCATTCTCCTTGACCCTGGATAGTTTATGAGTGTTTTTTTATGTTTTACACTATAAAATGATATAATACTTACACTCCCAAGTGGCCACATGCGGCCGCGAGAACAACGACAGATTTCCAAGAATCCGCGATCGAAATATTAAAGTTAAAGACTAGATGACGCCCGCAACTCCGTTGCGCCAAAAATCATTTATCGCGCGAGAACCGTACATTTTCCCGGGATAAAAAGTATCCTATGTCCTTTCCCGGGGCTCAAAGTAAATCCATACCAAATTTCAGCAAAATTGGTTTAGCGGTTTGGGTGTGAAGTGCTAACAGACAGACACACTTTCGCATTTATAATATTAAGTATATTTTTAAAATATTAAGTATAATATTAAGGGTTTCTACTTTCTACCCGTAAACAAAGAACGGAAGAGTGAATAAAAATGTATAAAGCTTATCTAGTTAACTAAGAAAATATCTGAAAAAGTAATTAATAGCATCCATCAGCATAGAAAGTAAAAACTTGATAAATATTGCAATAAAATAATGAAGCTATGCAAAAATACTTATAATCTTACTGAAAATGCTTGTGGATTAATAAAATAAAACAAGTTCACTAAAATAAATGCTTTTATTTCATCAACCTTCTGCGATTCGATCGATAGCATCTTCACAAATTTTGTCTGTCACTATTTTTAACTAATTTCAGTCTGGACCTCATCAGTGCAAACACCATTTATGTATTCTTAAATAACACACAAAGACGGCACTACTAATATTTTTCCTACTTGAAAAATCATCGTTTTGAGAACCAACACTTTGACAAGATGGTTCAAGTTCAATACTATCCTCAGTGTTGAATTCCTGGCAGGACTTCTCCAAATTATCCTTACTTTTGATGCAACTTTATGCCAATTAAATGAGCGGTGCCTATCAATGTATATCAATTTAGATTGAAGCCAGTTTGGATGTTTACTGAAAGAAGCAACGGTTATAGGTTATGTTCATATTGTGTTCATAAAAATGAATTTACGGTTATAATCTACAAAATTCAGTGTTTTTACGAGTCTACACATAACATTCATGGAACTTTTTAAATACTTACGTATGTTTTTACCGCCTTTTATCCATTTCTTTCGTTTTTCAATAAACAAAGGCATGTGAATACTTTGGCAGAAAAATAGTAAAATTTTACATTGTTCGATTTGCCTTTATATTTCTTGTATGTATTAGAACACAACAATGCATTTCAATTCTTGAAAATAATCAAATTTTTCAAGAAATCTTATAATTTTCCGTAGCTTGACTAGAGCTTGACAGTAAAATTTTCGTAAAAGTTTCGGCTATTCGCCACTTGTGGCAGTGTCGTCGCTCTGCACGGTCCCTATAGTGCAACACTTTTGCACTCTAAACTAATAACTAAAAAGTAAAATTTGATTATCTGTGAAAATTAGCACATATTATATTAATCTGTGGTGAAAATCGAAGAAGAACGAGAAGACCGAGACGATTTGTTTTGTTTTTGTCAAAAAATATTCATAATTAATTAATAAAGTTAATAAATTAAGCTGAACAGTTAGAAAATAATTCAATAATGTACTTAAAACATGCCTAAGTCTTATTGAAATTCAGTAAAAAGTTCTTTGATCTACATTTAATTAAAATCAGTATGAGCGATCCACGAATGGCGTTGTCGCCTCACATTGCTCAACTGGAAGAAAAATCCAGCAAGGATGGAGACGATTTGGACGATGAGGTATCAGCGCGCATGACCGCTTCTTACAGCGAAATATCATTCCATTCAGATAATGGCCCGGAGACACCAAACGAGGAAGACACGAAAGCTGGACCTTCGAGACCATTCAACTTGCCCTCCGAAAATAGAAAACAAAACAAACCTTTAGACATCGACGGTCACGTCAGATACGAAGGCGACATGACGCACTACGTCGCCGACGACTTAGAATTTAAGATTAAGTTATCAAGCCCCATATCAAAAAAAGGTGAAACACCAATTTTCGGTAGCTCAAGTGCGTCGCGGTCCAGCACACCTTCCGGCAAGTTGTACCGCCAGATACTGGCACCACAGATTGGCCAAATAGATATAACAGTATTGAACGATCTAGAATATGAGGCACAAAAAATAGCACAGTCTGTAGATAACTTAATTGAAAACTTATCGAGTATTCTGCATTCTAATTCCTCGCTGACAGCTGAAAACATGGAGGTGTATAGAGACGCAGTTGGTAAAACATGTGATGCTATGGACAACAACATCAAAAGCATGTACACAATTCTGGCTAAAGGAGAAGAAGTGTCTCAAGCTATGGTCCCTGTACAAGCTCAAGCGGCAAGAATTGCCGAAATTAAGAGATTGCTACAAATTTTTGAAAGTCATTTTTAATTTGTAAAAAAATATTATATATTATAGCAAATAGAAATATTCATAGGTTTATCGAGTTTAAAAGCTTTAATGGTTTAAGAGAAAGAAATGTAAGACCTGAGTGTATAAAGTTGTGAATGATGAAGAAAACCTATTTGCATGATGATAAAAATTATGAAATGTATGTAAAAGATATGTATTTTGTTACACAATTTTTTGTTTTTGTTGCTGGGATTTATATAAGGATATAATAATTATGGTATTAGGGATAGGGATTCTGTATTAAACTATTTAGGTATTTATTTCAATTACATACATAATATTACATTTATATTCATACCTCTTCTTTGATTTCTATTAAGAGGTACATTTTTAGCTATAAGACGAGCTGAGCGTGATCTGCAAGAACTTAACATTGCTATGAAAGTGACAGTTTCTACAAGATGCACAAGCGAACGGGTCACCTGATGGAAAGCAACTACCGTCGCCTATGGACACTCGCAGAAGAGCTGCAGGTGTGTTGCCGGCCTTTGCTACGCTCGAATTACTTGCTACAAATTATATAAACTCTGAGCTTTGCACTCAGCACTGACGCCTACGAAAACTGCACGTGGCTATATACGAGAACTTTACCGGTATCTACAAAAACTATACCTACCAGGGGCGCCGACCCAGATTATGAATATCTAAAATAATTTTCTTCATCTTTTAACTTAGATATAATAGGTACCTAAATAATATACGCACGCCGGTTATTGAGATACAGCCTGGAGACAGATGGACAGACTTCGAAGTCTTAGTAATAGGGTCCTGTTTTTACCCTTTGGGTACGGAACCCTGAAAAACTGGAGCACCCACGAAAATTTTAAAAAACTCGGCGCCCCTGATACCTACAGGTGTCTACGAAATCTGTACCTGTAGGTAAAATACAACAGAATATAATGCGTCAATGAAAAATGTATATTATGTCGCAGGGAAAAGAGGATATCAGGGATTTCACGATATCCCTAGGGATATTCAAATAGGCACAAGATATAGCTGTCATTTCAAAGGGAATCAGCTATCTAGCGTACTTGCACTGATGTCTATTAATACAAGTACGCTGGATTGCTGATCGCCTTTGAAATGACAGCTATTTTTTGTGCCTATTTGAATTTTGAAGCGGAATCAGCGCCCCCATTATTCGGGTAGAGAACTAAATCTGACGTAAAAATGACGTTTGAAAGCCGCCATATTGGCGCTGATAGCAGTAGTGAGAGTATTTGGAACTAATACTAGTGATGACAACTGTTGTTATTGGTTGTGGTTACGTCAAATTTAGTTCTCTACCCAAATAATGGGGGCGCTGATTCCGCTTCAAATAGGCACAAAAAGCAGGTCTGTATCAGCAATCCAGCGTACTTGTATAGACATCAGTGCCGTAGTGCGGAGTGCCATACTAAGAAAAAAAAGAAGAAGAATTATTTGAGTTGTCACTTGTCAGTGTCATCTCGTTCTCATATTTTATTTGGATTTTGGCTTTCGTTCGACTGTTTCGTGTGGACTGGAGTGTTCGACTTTCTAGGCTTATCATGTGTGAAAGAAAATTATAAATATGTATCGAAAAATCTACTTCCCACTAATTAGAAAATGATATACCTATACAAATATTATTTTACGATCAATCGTGATACCTTTGGTCTTTTGACCATTTAACTTGTGCTTACTAAATACCCTGCGATGGGTGATGTATTAAGTTTTTTTTCTGTGATTATTATGAAATTTAAATCAAAGTTCAATCAGAGTAAGGTATATTTCCATTACGAAATACCATGGGATAAGTTGAAAAGTGTAAAATGGATGAATGAGCGAGCTAGCGCCAATAAAGCTTATGTACCAACTACAGTAAGTATATTTTTATAGTAGTAAGATTTCCGTGTATTACTTTATCATGCACATTATATGAGCTGTTATAATATTAATTAATTAATAAAATATCTCTGTATAATAATAAAATATTTAGATTTTACCAACGATTTTACTATAAAATATGTGCTTTTTACAGTAAGTATGTAGTTATGTACACAAATTCTGTACTAAATAAACATTATGTTAATTTTATCTATTATTTTACTCAGTCTTAACTCTTAAGCATATTTGGTTAACACAACAAATTAATACATTTTTAATTGGCTACATATAACTGCTGCAAAATTAAGTCTGTAATAAATTTATATAGCAATAAAATAAACAAAATATTATGTAAATATACTTAAATCTAGGTAATAAAATGAACTGTTGAGAAAATTCTATTAATAAGACAATCAAACTATTTTCATATATTTATGGAATTGGTTTTACCGGCTTACATCCACTTTCAATATCAATATAATATATCCACTTCCATTATAGCTCTTTGACAAACTCCGAGCCGGGACTTCTGTAAGTCGGTCAAAGACCAAGACTGAGCACCAAGTTAGGATGGGCAGTATGCACATGTTGATGAGATAATGTTTTAGGCAAGGTGGAATGTCCCCTTTCATTAGTTCTTTCATAGACCAAAAGCTTTTCCATGCCTTCTCAATTCTTTGGTCTACTTCCTTGTCTTGTCTATTATTAAAGGATGTTATTTGGCCTAGATATACATACTCTTCAACATAATGCAACTCATACCCGTCGGCCGTCTACCTCAACCTTACGTTTCATGCTGTTGGGCTTGCCATGCTCATGTCTTGCAGCATGGACTGCAGGTTTTGTGCAGAAGTGGCAAACAGAACTATGTCATCGGCAAAGCAAAGGTTTGTCAGCCTTTTCTTGTCGATAACAATACCCTTCCTGCCTGTTGTCGAGACTTTCTTGAAAACCTCTTCTAAGGTGCTCGTAAATAGGCGTGGAGAGATTGCATCCATTAACATTGTTACATTTTACTTAATTAATAAATCAGTGTAAAGACAGCACTCAACGGGTTTGGTTGTTTCATTCCATCCCTATCTCTCTGTAGAAACACTACAGACCTTTTGGTCCTTCGTTCCTTGGACCTTGCTCTCGCGTCGCGTGTAACATACAGTTGCTTAGCATCCGCGCCGCGTTGTGAGGACACCAGTGACTTTAGCACATATTATATACAGTGTTACATCTGTGACGAACAGTTGCAGTGACGTACAGTCAGAACTACAGTTAGTGAAGTGTTCAGTGGACTCTACTCCGTGAGGTTCCTGTAGCAGCGACAGCCGCAGCACCCACATCAGCGACAGCATCGACAGCAGTCCAGCAGGAGAGTAAACCACAGAACCAAGTAAGATCTTTCCATATTTTTTTTTACACCATGGACAAGCTTATTCAGCAGCAGAACGCGATCCTAGAAGAGATTAAGCGTATAGAAACTAACTTCAAGAAGGATTCACCATCCCGTAAAACGCGCGAATATCTCGATGAGAGACTCGCTAGTCTGGATAGGCTCTGGGCTGAGTTTAATACAAACAACGATAAGCTCAGTCTATGCGGCCAACCTGATGCTCCATATTTTATCGAAAATCAGTACGAGGAGGCACGCGAGTTTTTCAATAATGTTCGGTACAGGATTTCTTGCTATCCACCTACAACGAAAACAGACCAGACAGGTACTAGTTTGTCCGTCAGAACACACATGACTACACCGTCACCGTCTCGCGAGCAGGCGCCGCCAGCACAGGCACCGCCGGCACAGGCGCCGCCAGCACAGGCACCGCCAGCACGGGCACCGCCAGCACAGGCACCGCCAGCACAGGCACCGCCAGCACCGCCGCAACAGGCACACACAGACATTGAAAAACTTTTATCGCTACAACGTACGAATTTTAGGGCATTTGCTAGGCTAATTAATAACATCAATGTTGACAACATAGGCGACAAATGGGAGTTAGAAGACGAGCTGCGTAGTGTTCAGTCCCGCTGGCACAACATTGATTTGTTACATTTAGAAATAGACAATATTTTAGAAGGTGATAACGCGGACTATGACAATGAATTTACCTACTACGAAAATTGCTACAAAGACATCAAACGATCACTTAATAAGAAATTAGCATCCGCGGCTCACATCCAACAGGCTACACCTCAAATAGATATCCCCGTGTTTACAGGCAAGTACACACAGTGGCCCACATTTTATGATTTGTTCTCCGAAAGCATCCACAACAATAACTTGCTTACAAAGGGACAAAAAATGCAACACCTTAAGGGCAAACTCAGAGGAGAAGCCGAGCGTCTTATACAACATCTACATATTTCCGCTGAAAACTACGATACCGCATGGGAGCTTCTCACTCATCGGTATAACAATAGACAGTTGTTATTTACAAAACAAATAGAGATATTTTTAAATCAGCCAGCGTCTTACAAACAGTCAGCGTATGAAATTAGGCGTCTCTATGATACCTCTATGGAGTGTATTAATGCCATACAAAATCTCGGCATAAACACTTCCTCTTGGGACCCGCTACTCGTACATCTGATTACAAAAAAATTGGACCCTGACACGTACAGTGACTACCAGGAAAATCGTAAAAATCCACGGGAGCTACCCACACTGGATGAGCTCATGAATTTTCTAGAAAATAAATTTACAGCTTTAGAGCCCATACAAAAAAGAAAGGCTCAAACTTTCACACCAAAACCCTCTTCATCGCATTCAATTAATACGCAATACAATACAAAATATGCCAAAGGCAAATATATTGCGAAACCGCATTATCAGGCGACAGCAACTCGCATGTGGAACTGTCCGCTATGTCAGCAAAATCATATTTTATTTAAATGCAGTAAGTTTGCTAAGTTATCGGCCGAGGAAAAAATGAGAACGGTACTAAAATTACATATTTGTCAAAACTGTCTCTACATACACGATGCAAATGGTTGTACTTCTGTAAAGCGTTGCAAACATTGTCATGGCGATCACAATACCATTCTACACGATGGATATTACGCTGTTTTCAAAGCCCACAAATCCTTACCTCATACGACATACTCGACGTCATCGATTACGCAAGCACAGCCCGTCGTCGTCACAACAGTTCCGTCGTCGAGTTACATGCCTACATCTAACTTTGCTAATAACAATTTTACACCTAATTACAATACTAATAAAAATCATAATGTTAACTACGTAGCTACGGATAATGAGGAGATATTACTAACTACACTACTTTTAAAAATACAAGCCTACGATGGTACTTACATAGTTTTAAGAGCGCTTTTAGACCAAGGCTCTCAAATTTCGTTAATTTCGGAGCGCGCCGCTCAGCTGCTAGGTCTTCCTAGACAACATCATCCCGCTTCTATTTCTGGAATAGGACATGGCTCTAACCATGGAAAGGGAGTCGTTACGTTGAATTGTATGTCGATTTACGATGACTACACATTTTCAACTCAGGCTATTGTTATAAATAAAGTCATTAACAATTTACCCAACGGAACATTTAATAAACAGCCGTGGTCACACCTCCAAAACATTAGACTTGCCGATCCCGACTTCAACGTCTCCAGACCTATTGACATGCTACTAGATGCGAGTGTGTACTCCGACATCTTGATGGATGGCCTTATCAAGGGTCCTAACAAGGCACCCATGGCACAACAGACTAGGGTAGGTTGGATCTTGTCAGGGGACGTGAAGACATTTAACTGCTGTGTCGTGCTGAACAATCTGGCCGATATTTCGCAGTATTGGGAGCTCGAGGAGGTTCAGAGTTCCTCGACTGCCCGCTCGGAGGAAGATGAGTACTGCGAACAGCTGTACCAGTCGACCACGAGACGATTACAGAACGGTAAATATGAAGTTGCGATTCCAATGAAACAGGACTTTGAAAAACATCTGGGAAACTCTAAACAGAAGGCGATAGCACAATTATATAATTTGGAACGTAAAATGACAAAAAACATAGAATTCTCAGAAAGTTACACACAGTTTATGAGGGAATATCTAAGTTTAGGGCATATGAAACCTGTAACAAAAAAGGTAGAGCCATCGTACTATCTCCCGCACCATGGAGTTTTAAAAGCTGATTCGACAACAACTAAACTAAGAACCGTATTTAACGCCTCAGCAAAAACTTCTACGGGGTACAGTTTGAACGATTTGATGCTTCGAGGCCCAAATCTACAAAGCGATTTACATAGCTTAATTTTATCGTGGCGTAAACATAAAATCGTCATTACAGCGGATTTGGAAAAGATGTTCCGTCAGTTCTTTGTCAGAGAGTGTGACCAGCATCTTCAGAGAATCGTGTGGAGAGACATCTTCTCGACCGCAAAAACTGCAGACTCTGCACCGCAAGAATATCAATTAACGACAATCACATACGGAACTAAGTCCGCGCCGTATCTTGCCATGCGAACCCTGAAACAGCTCGCTTTAGACCATAAGGACGATTTTCCTCTAGCAGCACATGCTATTTTGACGTCTTTCTACATGGACGATCTCCTCACAGGCGAGAGTTCTATAGAGAAAGCGAGAGACTTACAGAAACAGATTATTGATATTTTTAACACAGCAGGCATGAACATTCGAAAATGGTCCAGTAACAACATGGAGCTCACACAAAACTTGTCACCAGAACAGTTGGACATTTCGCTAGATTTTAAATGTGCTGAATCGCGAAAAACATTAGGGTTAAGTTGGAGTCCTAGAACAGACTCATTTACATTTCAAAATAAATTCGTAGATTTAGATAGCGAGGATCACCTTACAAAACGACAACTACTCTCCAACATTTCGAAGATTTTCGACCCGCTGGGCTGGCTCTCTCCTCTTACCATCAGAGCTAAGGTTTTATTTCAACGAACTTGGTTGGAACCGAACATTACCTGGGATGATGAGCTTCCTCAGCAGATAATTTGTGACTGGAAAACATTAAAACAGGATTTTCAACATTTAGATAAATTCGAAATACCGAGGTACTTATGTGATACTCATAAATACATTATACATGGTTTTTGCGACGCCTCGGAAAAGGCTTACGCAAGCGTGGTGTACATTACCACTACAAACAGCAAAGGCGTGTGCACAACGAGGCTACTTACGGCGAAAACAAAACTCGCTCCTTTGAAGAACAAGTTAACTCTACCTAAGCTTGAACTATGTAGCGCACATCTTTTGGCTAATCTTTTAGATAAGGTTCTGGCTACAATGACAGACAGTCAATATGAGGTACATTGCTGGAGTGACTCTATGATTGCATTGGCTTGGATTCAAGGTGACACTCACAGATGGCAAAAATTTGTCTCCACCAGAGTGCAAAGGATCACAAAAATCGTCGAGCCTTCACGTTGGCATCATGTGAGCACAGAATTAAATGCAGCAGACTGTGCTACGAGAGGATTGACAGTTGCACAATTAGAATCCCATTCTTTATGGTGGGGCCCAGAATGGCTCAACAAGTTAGATATAAGTTCAATTGAAAACGTTTCTCATTTAACTACATGTATTGAAGAAATTAAGCCTAGTGTGAACGTGACTTTATCAACTACAATTATAAAACATAAGACTTTAATAATGCAATTAATGAATGAATACAGTTCATTGGCACGTGTCGCAACAACAGTGGCATGGCTATCACGTTACATCCTGTGGCTTCGCAACAAGCAGAATGTGCCACATCAGGATTATTTGTCAGCTGTTGAAATGGAAAACGCATATTGTATTATAATTAGAACTGTACAATCGATAGAATTTAAGGAAGAATTTAGTTGTATTTTACAGAATAGAAAATTACCTAGGAATAGTAAGATATTATGTTTAAATCCGTTTATTAGTAAGGATGACGGATTACTGAGGGTCGGTGGGAGACTGAATAAGTCGCATTTAGAAGGTTGTGCGAAAAATCCAATTATTTTATCGAATCATAGTCGTCTCACAGAACTTATCATACAACAAGCTCATACTTTAACTTTACATGGCGGACCCAGACTTACCTTATCACACATTAGATACAAATACTGGATACTTAGCGGGCTCCGTACCGTAAAAAGGGAGTTACGTAAGTGCGTTAGGTGCAGGCGCTACAGCCACCAGAATCATCAACAGATCATGGCAGATCTCCCCGAACCACGCGTAACTCCTTCGCGTCCATATTCCCATACAGGTGTGGACTTCACAGGATATTTTGACATCAAAGCACAGAAGGGGCGTGGAATAAGAACAACGAAAGGATACGTAGCGGTGTTCGTCTGTTTATCGACCAAGGCCGTACACTTGGAGCTCGTATCCGACCTCAGCACCCCTGGATTTCTTGCAGCCTTTCGACGGTTTTGTGCCCGGCGAGGCACCCCTAGTCATATGTACAGTGACAATGGGACAAATTTTAAAGGCGCTAACAGATTGCTGACCAAGGAGTACAAAGAGATTTTGGCGACAATTGACAGGAATTTCTTCGCGAACATAAACAGCTATAACATCAAGTGGACTTTCAACGCACCGTCATTTCCATCTGCAGGAGGTCTGTGGGAGGCCGCCGTCAAATCTCTAAAATATCATCTTCGACGAGTGATAGGCGAGCAGCGACTTACCTACGAAGAATTTAACACTCTGTTACAGCAGATAGAAGCCTGCCTTAATTCACGACCATTGGTTGCGTTGACGGAGAATTCTGATGATGATTACCTGACCCCTGGACATTTCCTTGTAGGGGGACCTTTGCTATCTCGTCCACAGACTGAACCGGAACATCTTAATCTTAGCACCAGATGGCACATGGTACAAGCCATGAACAAGAACTTTTGGAAGAAGTGGTCTTCGGAGTACCTTCAACAGCTCCAAATGCGATCCAAATGGCAGAGTCCATCGAGGAACTTTGAAGTGGACGACGTAGTTCTGGTGAAGGAAGACAATTTACCTCCCGGGAAATGGGCTTTAGGCAGGATAGTCGAGGTACATCCAGGCAAGGATGGGTACGTGAGAGTGGTATCGGTTAAAACCAAGAATGGTATATTGAAAAGGCCAATTTTAAAACTTTCACGGCTTCCAGTCAAGGAGTGCGATACCGTACAGGTGAACAGCAGCTCTAGTGATCATGATCGTCATGCCGTGACCCCTGGAACAACGAGCAGGGTACAACCAGAAAGCCAAACAAACCAGCTACCGCCATCTCGACGTCGACCTCGAAGGAATAATTTATGTAATTTTATATTTACTTTACTTTTTATGTTTTTATTCACAATTGCACCCACACAGGGAACCTACAATATATCTAATTTCAACTCGAGTCAAAGCCTGTATTTCGACAAACAGTTCGATATTAACTTAATCAGGGACGAGTGGAAGTTAGTCGTTTACTATAATATGTCAACGTATTGGACGAGTCTTTCATATTTACAGAAGTACGTCAAACATATACAGAAAGATACTTCGCAACTTTCAGCGCAGTACATAAGCATAGCCGAACAACTACAACATGAACTATCGGAACTTCAACATTATAATGTATTGCTGCAATATAAAACTAACAAACGACAGAAGAGAGGCATAATTAATGGTGTGGGTTATGTAGCTAACGCATTATTCGGAGTTCTCGACGATAGGTTTCTGAAACAATATGAAAAAGACATAGAGAAGATTTCGTACGACTCTAATCACTTACGAAGCCTTCTGAAAAATCAAACGAGCATTATTGAGGCACAGTCGAACATATTACGCAGAAATGAAGATATTATGTATAAGCAATTCAGCATGGTACAGTCACATTTACAAAACTTTACAAATATTTTAAATCGAGTACAGTCGGACAATGAGCATCAACTTAACACTATATCATCAATTTTATCGGCACAGATTTTAATATCGAATCTTCGACGTATACAAGATAATTTAGTAGATACAGTAACTGATTTATCTCATGGACACTTGGACGCACATTTAATACCTTCAGAACAGCTGCAAGAACAGATGCACATTATTTCGAATCAATTAAGAGGAGACCTAACTTTGCCTGTTAGCGAAGAAGACTTACAGGAATTATACAAGGTCATGAAAGTTAACTCTAAAGTCGGAAGATCATTTCTAGTCATAGAGATAATAAAATTAAATTAAGAAATTTAAAAAAACCCCCGCCAAAAAACTTTAAAAAGTAATGAAATAACATTTCCTGACTTTAAGTTTAAATCATTCCTAAGAGTAAAGTAATATTTTAGTCCATAATTGATGTCAAGGTGTGTCGGGGGACCGCTAAGTAAACTACCACAACAGCGACTTGCATTTTGTATCGCCATAATAGTCGCTGATTCTCTCGATTCGGGTCGCTGTGAACAGACCCTTAATTTATATTGTTACCTATGTGAAATCGAACATCTACATTAGCGGTCCCCCGACACACCTTGACATCAATTATGGACTAAAATATTACTTTACTCTTAGGAATGATTTAAACTTAAAGTCAGGAAATGTTATTTCATTACTTTTTAAAGTTTTTTGGCGGGGGTTTTTTTAAATTTCTTAATTTAATTTTATTTTATGCTTTTTAAACTTGTGCAGAATAATTCCTATCAACTGGATCATATCCCAATGAATACCGTCTATAAAATATGTCCTCTTGGATGAGGCCATCAATATGAGCCCAAACATGAAACCTCCACTTTAGGTTCATACGGAGCTTGGCTCCTATAGAATCCAGGTGATGCTGCAGCAGCAGCATGCAAATATTTACTGTTTATCTACGTCTTACTGGTTGTCGCAATTAAAATGAGCCCAAACACGAAACCTCTGCTCTAAGTTGGTGAGGAGTTGGGTATCCTATTGATTACTAGGTGATGCTGCACCACCAGGTCAACTTTCCAATAATGTGTATATATTCATAAGCGTCTCGAACCAGGATGCAAAATATAAAACCCATCAAACGACTGCAAGTTGCTAATCGTCCTATCACGAACCAGATATACCGTGATATTTCAGCAATGAGCAGGCTGATGATGATGAACTATAGCTAAGAACACTCACCGTCATGTCAGCTTTCAAACAAAAAAAACTAGATCAAAATCGGTCCACCCGTTTGGATGCTACGATGCCACAGACAGACAGACAGACAGACAGACAGACAGACACGTCAAACTTATAACACCCCTCTTTTTAGTCGGGGGTTAAAAATACCTTTAATTGCTAAGGAATCGTTCGAACTAGACAAAATATACAGTATACCTTTAAACAGTAATCTGATTATTGAAACATTTACACCTTACATAGCATTTAATTTACAAAAGGAAATATTTATTTTACTAACAGAAGAAGATACTCATTTTTGTATGCATTTATCCTCAGGAAAAGTCTTGTGTGCCTTTGATAGACCAATTTATGAGCAACAAATTAATCATTCTTTCTGTAATTTGCATACTAACAATAAAACATTATGTACAACTAAAACAATTAAGTGCGAAGAGCGGTGGATCAAGTTACGTGCTAATAACAGGTGGTTTTTCTCGTGCTGCGAAAATTGCCAAGCTCGACTTTTCTGCTCGGACACAATAGAAATGATTACCTTACAAGGAAACGGACTCATGGACATAGCGTCGGGATGTGTTTTAAAGAGTAGATCCGTTACAATTTACGGTCACACTAATTATCTTACTAAACTATCTACAAAGCCGGACATAGCTCCTGTACCAGAATTTTCTGTCCTAAATCATATTCTAAATTCTACATTACCTGAAAGTTTCATACCGGACAATCACAGTCATACTTGGGATCAGATGAAGATGCAGTTGGACAACATAAAAAAAGAAGCTGATGTGGTTTACTCTCCCGTCAGTGTACACGATGTACACCACTATACTGCGATCTACGCCACGCTGACACTGCTGATCTTAGTGGGATGCATTTACGTCGTTCGTCGTGTTCGTAAGACGAGCCAACAACAATTTCGAGTGTCCCCTGCTGTTACTGCCCCGGTGGTTCTGCGGGCGGTGGAGGCCACTAGCGTGGAACTTTCGGAGCTGCCTACAAAGCAGCAGTCATCATCATCATCGGGGGTGGCTCCTCCGAGCACCAGTATGCAGTCATGTGTGAAAACAAGTGGCAAGTGTAAAAAATCTGTGCGATTGTCGGTTCCAAAAATAAGTGAAAGTGAAATTAGTGATTATTAATTTTAACTGTGACATAAAGTGGTATAGGACAAACATTTTAGAGACATTAAGTTACATATGGACATTAAGTTTTAGTTCCTTACATAATATCATTCAGCATCCTTTTCCCTGAGTCCCAGGATGTACAAAGTACAATAATTATGTATTAGTTAAGTGCTGAGTGAGAACTTTGTGTCAGCAAATTGCATCCATTAACATTGTTACATTTTACTTAATTAATAAATCAGTGTAAAGACAGCACTCAACGGGTTTGGTTGTTTCATTCCATCCCTATCTCTCTGTAGAAACACTACATAGGGTTACCCTGTTTGACACCCCATTCAATTTTGAATTTTGGGCCTAAACTAGCCCCAGCCCCCAGCTAAACTATGTTTGTAATACAAATTATTTTAAGGCTTATACGTAAGAAGGTTCGATATTTTGTTTACTGAGGGTTGAAAAAATTTTGTTATGAAATATGCTATCAAATGCTTTGTTAAAATCAATAAAGGCTAAATATAAGGGTACATTAAATTCATTAGACCTTTCTATGACTTGGTTCACGGTGTGGATATGATCGGTTGTTTAGAAGCCTGGTCGAAATCCAGCTTGTTCAGGTGGTTGGTGGAGATCCAATTGGTAATCAATGCGATTTTGTATGACTTTAATAAAAAATTTGTACAAGTAAATACAATGAACAAGTAAAATTATATAAATGAACAATGGCTTCGGTGGTTACGATCAACTTTTTTATTTTGAAGTGTGTTCGAAAATGAATAGGGGCTGTAAACACAGATGACAGATGCCTAATATAATACGTAATTAAAAGGGTGTTCAAAAACTAATGAGAAAAATAATATATGCGGTAAGCCCATAGACGTAGATAGAATCTAGATTAAAAAAATATATAATTTTTTTAGGTAGAGAACGTAGCGAACGTATGCACACACGCTCTGTGCGTCGCGCCTGCATCGTACGGCGCTCGCGAGCTGCTCACGCGCTCGATCAACGCGCCTCAAGCGATCGCCGCTGTTGTGTACGGGCTGGCCCTGTGTCTCCTGTTCGCAGTGTCCACCACCTTCCACTCAGTATGCTGCTGCAAGTCAGAAACGTAAGAGACTAGAATATTTTAGACTTTTGTTAGATACACATACACCCACCGCTCTGGGCGAGATTTTTTCGGCGCCCAGGGTGCTGGTAGTGCTGAAAAAATTGGCGCCCTTTTTCCTGGCCTTCAGCGCCCCTTTTTAGTCCCTGGCTTTTAATTTGAAAATTAAAATGATGCCCCGAAATATGCTTCGGGCCCCGCGCTACCTGAACACGGCACTGAATAATCATACTATATTAATAAAATATAATGCCGTACCATTTTGAACCAATAAATTTATACCTAAGCAGTGGCGGCCTTAGGAGGTGGCGAACAGGGCAATCTCCCGGGGCCTCGCTCTAGCAGGAGCCTCGCGTCAAAAAAAAATTACATATTTTTTTTACTGAAAATTTATTTATTTTCATAACTTAAGCATTCCTCGTCAAACATAACAAATACCTACCAAACAACCAGTCCCACATTCGCATCACATAGGTACTTTTCCGTAAGACCAAAGGGCTTCGCAAAGAACTGCCGCCCGGGGCCTCGCAATGGGTAAGGTCGTCACTGCTCAAAGGCAATTTTATTGGTAAATATAAAAGCAGCCTTATTTATATTTACCGACAAAATTGCCTTCTTTGACCGCTGTATTATCGTCGGTTTAATTTATAAATAGCTGGGGCTAAATTTGTAAACCATCTTCGTGAATTTTCCATTTAAGGTATTTGTTATTAAGGCTTAGTTTAGACAGAGCATTTAAAAAGATTGTTATCGGGTATAGTTACTAATAAAAATACGTCGCGTATAACTATTCAAGCTTCTCTGTGGACTGTGATGGATTTCCCAATGCGCTAAACAGATACCACCTTGTAAAGTTATTCGCTATCGCCTATCAGATTAGAAATTACTAAATTAGTTAATGATGTATGTAGTTACTGGCTACTGCACTCTTTAAAATCTCATATTGACTTCAAGGCTTATGTTTTACCCATCGATTTATATGTAAGGATATGCCTACTAGAACATTTTGCTAATAGGTTTTTCATACAAGGAAATAGAGAGCCATCTATGAAAAATCGATTGAACTACGTAGTGCGACACAATATTCGGCCACGTGCGAATGCTGTTTTACCGACGTTGCGTCATTACTCGGTAAAACAGTAGCCATGGCGGACATCGGTAGTAAAATTATAAATTAATTATTTCTATACTTAAACAAACAGTTTGTGAATTTGTGATGCTTACCGATGATAAGATATTCCAATGTGCTTTTTTAACTTTTTTGACATAATTTTTGCAGCCTTTTACCACACAACTAGGCATTTTTTATGGCACTGAATAGACATATGATGACACCCGATTTGTTCTGCGGACCACAGACGACTAAGTCACGTGGGTGTCAAACGGAGCGTTTTGACTCCGACGAATCGGCGTCATTGCAACGCGCTCTTGACCCGGTCCTTACGCTAGTAATATTTATATCTATGGTTTTACCACAGTTTTACGTAGAACGTGCTTAGAATTTTGCTTTTTTACTTGAAATCATTTGTATTCATAAATACATTTAAAATATTTTTCATATTGAATATGCGGTCATGTTAGCCTATGATGGAAAAATGCAAGCGATTACAAAATATGTATAAAGGTGCATAATATTCGTCTATGATTGCCCATGATCGACGTCAAATGCATAATAAAGCCCGTCACAGACTTAGCTATAATATATATTAATATACCGTACTAAACACACTGAGACCAGAAATATAATAAATATTATAGCTGAGAAGAAAATATATAGTAATATGCCTAGCTATAAATATATTAATATAATATTGTATATTATAGCTAAGTCTGTGACGGCCTTTATAATATTATAGACCTCGATTCATGGTACAGAAGTTTGTTCACCAATTTGACAGTTTGAAACGCGTCATCCGTTCGATGCCTTAAGTTACGTATTTTATACCCATAATTGCTGCATCAAGGCTGAAGTCCAAACGTCCAAGCTCTTTATTGCTTAAAATAAATGCACAGACCAATTTTGCCAAGACGACTAATGGATTCGAATTTAATAATGCACAGTGCTTTTTCCATTATACAAAATTGCTCATATTTTAACTAGCTTCCAAGTTCCAGTATAATATGAGAATTTTTAACTTCTATCGTAATATTTTTTAATACACATACGGTCTCCTTATAAATAAAGAATTCCGAAGATCCATAATGCGTGTAGAGCAGGGGTGGAAAATATAAATAATTAATAATAATAGCTCCCACACCGGTTTCGGTGACGGTGACCGGTTTCATTGAAACCAGGCCAGCTACGCAGGAGTATTTTTATAGTGCCCAAGTGTGTGCGCAGTACACAAGAGCACTCTCTATTCCTTTACTCTCATAACCCAGTGGGACGGCAGACCGACACGACCGGTGAGAGATCAGGCGCAGGACCGACTTTTTACATGCCCATCCGACGCATGGATCATCTTACTTGTCAGACAATCAGGTGATCAGCCTGCATTGTCCTAACCAAACTTGGAAATAACATGTTTCCAACGCGGGAATCGAACCCACGACCTCCGAGTCAAGAGCCGCGCTCTGTACCACTAGACCACGGAGGCGTTTATCTGATAAATAATTAGACCAGACTACCAGACCAATAAGCTAAACTATGCTGTTTCATTTAAGATTTCGAGAAGTATGAACTTGGTAGATCGCACAGGGTTTCGACTTTCGTTAGTAAACAGTAGATCTTAGGTCTAATAAAATTGGGGCCACCCCTGGTGTAGAGTTTTGGACAGTACATTTTTACTGTGTTTTATCCTAGTCTATCAACTCACGTTACGGATAAAATAAGAAATACTTTAACGTCTCTATAGTCTATACACTGCGCCGTGTAAATTATGCAAGCTTTGCATGAAGAGCCTTATGCATACCTATGTAAAGACGTGTTGGAGAATCAGGCCTAAGAATTACCAGTAATTTAACAAGGTTTCATCAAACAAACTAGAGTAGTAGAGGGTGAGATCCCGATTCATTGAATTCCATTGACCTGCAAATAGTATTAACAAGGTAACCATTACCCTCAAAACAGTAAATAGAAATGTGTCGCCGAACTTAAAGACCACCCGCCCCCGAGGGCTGAGGCCAGAAGTGTACATTAAGTTTCCATTTCACTCAAATATTTACTGCGTGAAAGTTACCTATATATTATATATTATATATTATATATTATATATACTATTATAAAGAGGAAAGATTTGATTTTTTGTTTGTTTGTTTGTTTGTTTGTTTGTTTGTTTGAGTCGAATAGGCTCCGAAACTACTGGACCGATTTGAAAAATTCTTTTGCTATTGGAATCTTACATTATTTCTGATGAACATAGGCTACATTTTATTTTGGAAAAAAGTAGGGTTCCGTAAGATATTTGAGTTTTTCGAACGCAAGGTGTAAAAAATCAGCTAGAAAAGTTACTTATTTTGCGTACGCTGCCTAAACTATAAAAGATAGAACCATAAAATGTTCTAAGTAATTGTAGATCTTATAAATTTCTACAAAAAAGTCCGCGACACACTATACCTATCTATGTCGAGTGAGGCACAATAACCATTTATTTATTTAAAAATCCTGAATTTTTTTTGGACTACATTTGAACGGATATATTTTACTCACGCTATTAATCCTTATCAAAATAAATTATTTTATCACTAAGTACAGTTTATGTAGATAATATTTGGTCTTTGAATGATTAAAAATGGACGTTTGGTTTTGAAATTATGGCGAAATTAAAAAATTACGATAGTGGGCGTCACCAAAGCGCGTGCGGGGGGAAGACAATATTCTGTTGTAGAAATGAAAGTTCTGTACATAAAAGATATGAAATGACACCCGAAATTACACCTTTGTCACTACATCGCTATAGAATACAAAAATGTGGTTAGTTTTTTGTCTGTCTGTCTGTCTGTATGTTTGTTCCAGCATCACACGAAAAATACTGATCCGATTTGAATGTGGTTTTCGCAGATATATTTATCTTCTTCCAACTTAACATCTGGTGTATACAATTTTTCCCCCCACCCCTCTAAGTGGACAAAAGGGGGGTCAGATTTTGTATCAAACTTTTTTCTTTAACACGAAAACTACTGATCCGATTTGCATACGGTTTTCACAGATTTGCATACGGTTTTCACAGATATATTATATTTGTCTTCTTCCAACTCAACATCTGGTGTATAAAAATCCTCCCCCCCCTCCCCACTCAACCCTCTCTGGGGACCAAAGAAGGGTCAGATTTTGTATACAACTTTTTTCTTTAGTGGACTTACTTCATATTAGGTATTAACTGTGTTTTTCAACTTAACATCTGGTGTATGACCTTCCCCCCCCACACCCTCTTAGGGGACAAAAGTGGGGGTAAAACATGTATCAACTGATGATGTAGAAAATATACTTTAAATGGCAAAACAACGTTTGCCGGGACAGCTATATATTATATACGTTGCCCAAAAACGACTTCGGATCCCGGGGGAAATTTTATTTCTTTCACATATTTTATTTTCGACCGACTTCTTTCAATACTGTTCATGAGCAACGATCGATCGCCGAGGGCTAAAGGGAATGGTTTGATGTTTTATTCTTAACTTTGAAATTATTTTAGATTAAATCGATACGATTAAATGTTGCCTTCAACATTGTTACACCGAAATTAATTTATTGTCAAAAAGTACGTGGATATTTTCTGAGATGAAAAGTATCGTGTGTGTGTGTAAGATACTCAGAGTCTCGGGAAAGACTGAGTATCTTCAAACCCATCGAAATCAGTTAGGTTTAGCGGGTTAAGTGTAAAGTTCGGATAATAGACCATCGAAGTTTCATCCATGGCCTGTGTTATTTACACACCAAAGAGATCGATATATTTTTGTGCAAAGTTCTATTCAGTGTTAATACATTTAGATCAGGGTTTCCCAAACTTATACCCTATTTCACCAACGACTGTTATAGTTAACGATCGAAATAATATAATTTTACCTCTCTCGTTTTTCTTATGAATGAAATAGAAGACAATATGTCATTTTAACAAGCTGTTAACACTTAACGGACGTTGGTGATATTCGGCCTTAATGTGGCGTTATCGCCCACTTTGGGAAAGGCTGATTTAAATGACGATGATGAAGACCTGGAATCTGGATAATACGAGGAGAGAATAAATAGCGCGAAGTTAAGGCTTTGTATCGGTCCGCGGTCGTTAGTGCCATGAAGGAAATTACTTGTTGCGTACAAGGAGATCCAATTACAGAGATCCGTTTCAAGTTCTATCGGCGATTGAAGAATCATTATCACACTTATTTAGTTTAACACGATTTTCCTATACCTTTAAAGACACTTTAGTCCAAAAATATATTTAAAACCATATTTTGAACATGAGTGATTCTGATGCGAATTTTTCCAATTATTTTAAGTTAGAAGTCCCTCAGATTTTCAAACTCATACACTTCTCATACAATGCAAGGTGTCAGTTTTGAAATGGGACTTTAAAGTACTATCTAGCTTTTAAACTAATAAAAAAAACAATCAGGGTCGAATTTCATATAGGACTTGTAGCACGTGCTACAGGGCCCTGCACTTCAGGGGATCTGCTTTCCAATGTATTTTTAATCGGGGTCCGTGAATGCCTTAGAGGCATTAAAATGTTTTCACACGTACCTATTACTAAGTTTTTAGTGTGTATATTTCGTGTTAACTTTGGTCTTTAGATTCAAAATAATACTATATGGCGGCCTAGAATATGCTACGGAATCTGTACTGGTAGTAGGCTGATTGCGAGTAAGAACATCAGCTAACCATACATTTTGTTGCAGCAAAATGAAGCACTTCCTTCACCGCTGCGACCGCGCGATGATCTACATCTTCATAGCCAGCTCCTACTTCCCCTGGCTGACCGTGGGCACCTTATCCTGCTGGATGCTGCGCGAGCTCCGCTGGGCGATCTGGCTGCTAGCCGTCCTCGGGATCACCTACCAGCAGATCTTCCACGAGCGGTACAAAATGCTCGAGCTGCTGCTGTACCTCACCATGGGATTGGGCCCCGCTGTGATCATTTTCACGTCAAATGTACGTATGCTACGCTTGTATGCTTGCTACTTTGCTTATGTGTGTGTAGTTAGTTGGCTTGCTTGTTTTCGTTTGCGATTGTCTTGTGTTGTTAGTTTGTTACATCATCAGCTTTTTTTTCTAACTTTTTTTTTTGTTTTGTGATTCTGTTAATATTGCTCTTTTATGTTTATCTTATCATACTAATACCGGGTAACTAATGCTTTCCTACATAAAACTTATTTATTTCTTGGCTATCACGCTGTATCATGCTGTATTTACTAGATGAAAATGTACCTTTTATTTATTTCAAAACTATTCTCGTTATTTAAAAAATGCATTCTAAAATACGTATAACCGATTAAAACAAGAAGGTTCGCCATTTAAAAAGCAATTTATCAACGTCGTGGTTCGCGTGAGCTCTGACATTATTAACTAGGCATCTACATAGTGGCTATTATGGGAGGTCCCTAGATACACGCTCGTGTCAGGCTTAACTGGTACAGAATTAACCAATAAACGACGTCCATTGGGGCTTTGTGCAAATTCCGTCTTCTAGTATTCAGCTCTATATAGGGGTGTAGTTGAATAACAATTTGTATTGGACACTAGATGTTGCGCAAATTTTTTTAACTATGTACTACTACTGGTACCTTTTACGCTTACGAAAATTATCCTATTTGCTATAGCAAGGTTCAAAATATCTAAATCGGTTTTTAACGTAATGCGGTAACACCTGATTACGTTAAAAACCGATTTATGCCAGACATCACTTTGAATTAAAAATGTTAAACGGAGACATAATTATATGGTATGTTTGCAATATAGACGGAGGATAGGATTATTCCTAAAGATCATGATTCGTGTTTATATTATATCTAATTTTCTCAAAAGTCAAAACCATATTATAGACTAGTTGACCCGGCAAACGTTGTTTTGCCATTTAAAGTATTTCTACTTCATCAGAAGAAACAACAAAATCTTACCCCCCCTTTTGTCCCCTAAGAGGGGTGGGGGGAAAAATTGTGTACACCTGATGTTAAGTTGGAAAATACAGTTACTAATATGACGTAAGTCCATTAAGGAAAAAATTTGATACAAAATCTGACCCCCTTTTTGGTCCCCTTAGAGAGGTGGGGGAGGGGAATTTTATACACCAGATGTTAAGTTGGAAGCAGACAAATATATCTGCGAAAACCGTATGCAAATCGGATCAGTAGTTTTCGTGCTATATACAAAAGTTTGATACAAATTCTGACCCCTCTTTTGTCCCCTTAGAGGGGTGGGGGGAAATTATTTTATACACCAGGTGTTAAGTTGGAAGAAGACAAATATATCTGCGAAAACCGCATTCAAATCGGATCAGTAGTTTTCGTGTGATGCTGGAACAAACATACAGACAGACAGACAGACAGACAGACAGACAAAAAACTAACCACAGTTTTGGCTTCTATAGCGATGTAGTAACACCCGCTGCTTATTATTTTTTGAATATCTTCAATGTACAGAATTTTCATTTCTACAGTTTTATTATATGTATAGATAGCGACCATCACAGCATCACTTAGTTTACCTCCTAGCCGACTTGGAACTAGCAACAGTATAATAGCTAAGTAGAATTAACCATAATTATAACCGTCAACCAACCATTACAACCGGTCGCCATTACGATATTATGCAACGGAAATTCTAATTGTTTTATGAATGGTAACAAAATAGTAAACCCTGTCGTGTTTTGCGTGTACTTATAAGATGTTTCAAATAATATTTACTATCCACCAGTAACTACAATTAAGTATAGGTAAAAGCGCTAATGATTCATTGCTTAACGCGAATACACTTTAGTTATCAGAACTTTTACCTCACAGGTCACAGCCAGAGATAAAATTTTGAGGGCTGGTTATAATGTTATCCATACTGCCTTAACATACATAACACAAATACACAACTTACATAATAAAATTATTTGAATGTCTATCTGTCTGTCTGTTACCCCTTCATGTTCATACAGCAGAGCTGTTTTGGATTTTTGGTACTATCATAATGGGGAAACGTAGATGCATGAAATTTCGCACAGTTGGGAAAATTAAGGAATTCAGATCGAATAATTCGTGTAGTTTTGAAAGTTGGTACTGATGTTCCTGAAGGTGTCCAGATGAATATACTAAAAAGTCCCCGAGGGTGGGACAAGAGCCGGTGGTGGGGGAGGGTGGAAAAGGTCTCTTTTTCAAGGTTTTTGCTTGTAACTCGAAAATTATTTATGATATCTCATTAGTGACTTCTACATTAATTATCTACATTAAATTTCATATAAATTACGTCTACACATTTTTACTGTACGATCATTACTTTAGGAAATACAGAGTATTAATAGGTTACGCTAGCACTGTTTTGCCATACAAACGTATTCCCCAATGTACTGGAAAATACGTCTAGACAAATAATTTTTTATACAATATTGGGGTCTGTGAAAGCATGCCTCTACATTAGATTTTTTTATAAAATTAAAAATATTACCCTAAAAAAATTGCAAAAAATGAATGTGCCGTACTCCCGCCAATCGACCGACCATAAAACAAATTTGAAAGATCAGACATTGGTAAAGTTTATCTGACGATTGAAAAATCAGCCCTAAGAATAACGTAAAGATCAACAAGCTCAGTGGAGCACATTTCACCCTTTCTCTTAGCTGCTTTTAAAGCGGCCTTTGACATACTTTTACAAATACACCACTTAGCTAAAAGCACTTGTGTAGGAGAGGTCGGTAAAATATCGTTGTACGACGCCGTATGTTGTACACGGTTTAAAAAGATACATAAAATGTTATTCAAAATTTTGTTAGTAAAAGAAAAAAAAATATTGGCTCAAAAGTCACGTCTTGTATAATATATATTTGCTTCTAAGACGTCGTTTTTCGATATTGAATTTCGATTAAGACATATAATAGGCGTAACTTATTCTGTATTAACCGACTGAATCATAAGGGGCATCGAGTTACTGGGGCCCCGAAAATATTTACTTGAGCGAAGGCCCCAAAAAAATTAAATGCCCCTGACTGCCCTGAGTATATCTACGCCACTGAATGCAGAGGGCTCAAGTTTTGTGTGTAAAACATTGTAATTGATCAGGCTGTCTTTTGTGAAGTAACTTGGCGATACATCGCGTCGGCATCACCATGTTATTTTATTTGGTCTAATTTCAAACCTTGATGTCGAAATAGCACTTATCATTCACATGAATTCCCATTTGTGTAATGCACGTATTTGTTATCTGTAACTCCTGTATTGGACTAATTGAGGTCACAACACCGATGGTTGCGCAACCTGCCCAACCACGCAACCACAATATTAAGGGAAGACCGCATTACGCGGCAACGACGTGACGCGACACTTCACGTTCCATACAACTGACGTTTTAGGGTCAATTCCGACCACAACGCGACGCGTAGATATGCATTTCTAAATTTGTATGGAATTGACAGATTGAGATGTCGTCTCACGCAATTGAATTCTGTCAAATCCATACAAATGCATCTACCGTTGCGGTCTGAATTGACCCTTATGCTGCGTAACGTCGTTGCCGCGTAGTGCAGCTTACATCATTTTTGATGAATACGCGAGTCGCGACACAAAACGTCAGTTCTAGTGAAGTGTCGCGTCCGCGTGGTGTCGCTTAGTGCAGTTTCGCATTTATAAAGCACGTGCTTTGGTCAAATTGCAAACACGCGCTAGGGACGTGACCTTATCATTTTTGAGCATTTTTGTTTTAACAAGCGACGCGACGGGAGCACAGTATTACAATATTAGTATGAAGATGAGTAAATAACTATTAACTAGTAGTCAAATAATTTTGATGCATTCTTCGGAGATGTGATTGGATACAAATGGTCTTACTGCAGCAATTAGAGACGAATAGTTTTTACTTAAGATGAAGTGGTAGGGCCAGAAGCGTATAATATCGCGATCTAGGGTATCTTTGAACCTGTTTTTAGATATCAACCGCTAAAATTCATACAATGTTATTCATACCGGCGAAGGGTGAAGATATGCCTAATAACGTTATATTCTTCGAAACACGATTATAGTAATTTGCCTCGATAGAAAAAAATCGTGAAAATCATCATAAATTGCCATTTTATTGCAATTTTTCGATTTTACGGCGAATTTAGATACAATTCTAGTAAAAAATTTATGTTTTCATAAACCTTTCATCAAATCCCATAAGGTAGTATTTATGGTTTTCACTAAAATGATAGTTAGTCATTCAAATTAAAATAATACCTATAATGCTCGCACTGTATGAGGGCGGCGGGGATGCGGGGTGGCGATTCAGTCGGCCGCGGAGCCTCGTCGCAAGCAGACACGTACTACTCGTCGGCCCGCTCTTTACGAGAATTTGATGTGAAAATGGGAAATAAAAACTGCACAGGAAAAAAATATCCCTTTTGCGGAAAAGAAGAATAATTCAAAAAAAAAGAAGAGTTAAGAGAAAAAAAAGAAATAAGGGTCACCGTACACTTGACTGAGTATCGGTATTATCTTTTTTTTTGACGTTATTTTTTTCCTCAGTAGGCATTAGAATAAGGGTCACCGCGTATTTGACCGGGTACCGACGCGATATAGGTATTGGGTATCTTGTTTTGACTATTCTTTTCCTCTGTAGGCATGAATTAGTAGAAATAAGAATAAGCGTCACCGCACACTTGATCTGGTATCGGTATCGGTATTATCTTGTTTTAAATTTTTTTTTCTTCAGTAGGTATGAATGAGTAGAAATAAGGGTCACCGTACACGTGACTGGGTATCGATACTTATAATATTTTTTTGACACAATTGTTTCCTTAGTAGGTATGAATGAGTAGAAATGAGAGTAAGGGTATTGTCCAGTACCTATCAATAACAATATTGAACAGTTACTAGACACATTTAGGGACTCCTAACAAATAGGATGGTAATGTGTATTTTGATTTGTCTTTTGCTTTTGAAGACCGAAGAGATAGAATGAAAAAGAATGTTATTATGTTTCTTACAGATATCGAGCTATGATTGTGCAACCAAATATAAAAAAAAATGTTCAGATAATTCTGTTCAAGTTTTAGAAGGGTGAGACTTACACATATTTTATTATGCATTAATATAGGTGTCGACGGCGAATAAATATTCGTAGTATTCAAATAAAAATAGTGTATAAATAAATAATAATAATAATTATTATTTTTTTTATTACAAATAGAATATAATTACAGCTAATTAGTTACATATAAAACAAAGGGGATAATAATAATGATAGTAATAATAAAGAAACACTATAATATATAAAAAACTAAATCTAAGTCGGAGGCTGCGGACAATGTACCCAAGAGGCTGGCAGCATTACCTCGCTGTATCGCAAGGCTGATACGTTGGCCGAGGTAAGCGCCAGCTCTGGGATCGTTAGTTTTCTGAACCAGTCTTTGGGACAATTCTCTGAAAAGTAGCTTGGCACCAGGGCCCCACGGACCCAGGGTTTCGACACCGAAGGGTAAAAAAAAGTAGTCGTTCCCCAGTGCCTCATATTTCTTTTTTTTTGTTTGTCTCTGCTTGTGCCGCCGCAGCTCCCGTCTCTCTCGTTGTGGCCGTCACGTGCGACGCCGCTAGCGTATCCACGCAGGTGGCGTCCCAGACAAGAGGCCTCCCGCGGCTCCACGGAACGAGCGTCATTCCGTCGGGCCTTTTGCTGTCGTCACGTGCGATACCATTCGGCTCTAGAGTAGCCGGCACGTTGACGGAGACAAGGGCCCTGCGGATAACGTCGTTCAAGGAAGCATGGCGGGACTGGCGGCCGGCGCTGCGTCGACAAGATAGACCCTGGTGACCCTGACGGTCTACTGCGGCGCCGCAGGGGCAGCGGTGGGGTTCGGTGATATTGGCTCCTAGTCGCAAACTGAGTGAAAGATTGAATGTGTGGTTATCTAAAAGTGTTCCGGTATTGGATGATGGGTTAGCCTGGAGCCAGTAGCCTGATTCCGGCTCGGCGGACGCTAGAAGACGCGCCCGATCTGTGGTGGACGAGGAATTTAGAATTTCTGATTGTGCCAAATTGATTAGTGGTTCATCCCAATTCTTTTGGATATTGGGGTTAACTGAAACGTCACTAGGACAAACACGTTTCCAGAAGAATTGGTGATGATTTTGATGAAAAGAGGATGAATGCTGTGAGCTGAAGAAAGGAAGGCAGGAAGGGACTATAAATAAATTGACTATTGTATACTCTGACATAATAACCTAATAAATATGACATATTATCTCATAACGTATGTCAAGTAGACTTGTACTTTGAATATCATTCATTCATTTATTTATGTTTGTTTGTTTGTAAAAAGAATCTGCCTGAAGTTAGCCAGGGATTAGTTTACTGACGTTCAATGCGCGGCCTATACATACTAGCATAGACTTTGAGTCGGGAATTAGGGATAGGTATTTAATAGGAAAAGGGATAGGAATTAGGGATGGGCTACGGCTACGGGTCTGGGCCCAGCACTAAAGAGCATCTGTGAGCGTACGGAAGCATTCGAGACAATTTGGAATCGGTAACTAATGAGGTAAGTATCGGTATTCTCTTGTACAATCAACCGATAAGTGTGTACATCAAGTGTACGGTAAACCTTATTCTCATTTTTACTCATTCATACCTACTGAGGATAAAAAGTGTTTCAAACAAGATAATACCGATACCGAAACCCGGTCAAGTGTACGGTGACCCTTATTTCTATTCATACAATACCAACTAAGAAAAAATTTTTTCAAAAACAATATAATACCAATTATAACTATACCCGGTCAAGTGTGCGGCGACCCTTATTCTCATTTATGCCTACTAAGGAAAAAATTTGTCTAAAAGAAGATAATAAGAGGGTAAAATATTGAACTCGCATGCCCGGTCGCCGCGCTGCCTCTACGCTACGCACCTACTACCAGGCGTGCGCATAGAAAGCGCGGGGCGGAAGATGGTTGCCCCGCGCATGCTCCCGCCACGCTTCATACCTCACCCCCTCAGAAACGCGATGCGCACCCTACCACTTCATCTTAATTGTAATTCGTAATTGACGAATTGTATTCCCATACAAACGTAAAAAATAAGTTACTGTCTCAGCGCTGCTATTTTCACAGCGAACTTTATAGGTAACTTATACATCCCCATGGGTATTATGAATTATCATATTTTATCACTTATTTTTGTTAAACCCTGTATAAGGAAAATACATAGTAGATATATAGAAAAATGATGTCGTTACGTTCTATATATTCGTAGGTAAATTGTAGTATGATGTGATTACTGATTATAAATTGCTGTGACATGTATGGAGAAAATCTCCTTACTATAGATGTGGGGAAATTTTCTCTAATGGCATTTCGTAAAACATGTTTTACCAGACTCGTACCTGTAGTACAGACAACATCAGTTACTAAGCCACAGATAATATTATTCTTTATTGCATCTATAATTTCGTCCTATGACAAATACGAAAGTGTTTTTTCTTCTCTACCTCTTCACGCTCAAACCACTAAACCGATTTAGATGAATCATGAAATTTTGTATGGACATTCTATAAGTAAAGTCCAGCAAAGACACATTTACCATAATAATTTATAGTCATGGAAAATGTGCAGTTACGCGCGATAAATGAAGTTGCAAAAAATCATCTACATAGATAGGTAACTTTGTTATCCTTACAAGTGCCCTACACACCTGCCTTGCGACACGTGCCCGTCCTAATTAATGAAGCCTTAGAATTGTATTGCACCCCTTGAGAATTGCCAATGCTATTTGATTTCATCATCTAAAATCTAAATCCTCATTACTCGGTAGTAATATCACAAGTAATAATATTATGCTTACCACTTACTAACTTACTAAAACCTGTGCACAAGGTTTTTGAGGTTTTGAAAGTTTATCTTTTCAACATCGTTGTTAATAATTGGTTAATGACTTATTACTTATTAGCCTATCGCAAGCGCTTGATGATCTCCTGTAAAAACCTCTGAAACCGGCCATTAAAAAGTCTGCCATTTATAATTGTCCTAAATTATATCAATTTCAAAATGGCGGCGGCGGTGATCTAAAATTAATTGCATTTTAAACGCGAGCCATTCGAATTTCGAACTAACTCGCCCGTAGTTGTTTCCTATTGGCTGATCACATTAGAATTTTCGACCAGCCGACTATAGCTTTTCCAGTCGTTAATTAAAATAAAATAAAAAAAAAATTCTTGCCAGGAGCGGATTAAGATGCTATAGGGGCCCATATTAAAATTAATAATTTTAATTGGATTTAATGTCCACAAATTTCTCGTCTGACTTAGAAATATTTTTCCATAATATTAAAAATAATATTTTTTGATAAAAGATTAAAAAAAAAATTTTTGATTAATATAAAATTAAGTTCTACGACTACTAATTTATAACTTTAATAAAGTAAAAATATTACACGTATGTCGTGATGGAATTCTATCCTTCAACAACGAATAGGCTTGCCTTGATGAGAATAAAAATATTTAAATAAAATGTGAACTGTACAATACATATTGCTACTGTAAAGAGATAATAATGATACATTAATAATTATACAAGTCAGTGCTAGTACTTAGTACTTCGTGAATCGTGACAACATAATATCTTACAACACATCCCGCCGACGACTAAACATAGGTAACTAGAAACTTGTTTTTTGTTACTATGCACACAGTGTATTTTTTGTCCAAAAAATTGGCCATGCTGTTTTTATTACTTAATTTTATAGGATTTGTGATTATAAATGCAGGATAAGAACACCCGACTGCCCATTTCATATAGAAGAATGCAAATTAGTACTTGAAAAAAATTCTATAGTTTCCAGAAAAAAACATAGAAACAGTTATAGCTCAAAAGTTTGATATTCTTTTAAGATTTTATTAATTGGTCTAAATAGTGTCTTAAAAGCCCTACGATAGCGAAAAACATCCAGGCTTTACTTGTTCAAGATAACGTATTTATGACTGATTTTGTAAATTTATGTTTTAATTTTTTTAACGTCATGTCTTTTCATATTTGGATTTGAAACTAAGACTGAAATATTCTTTTTATTGATACTTATAACCCAAAAAAAAGCGGCCAAGTGCGAGTTGGACTCGCCCATGAAGGGTTCCGCAGCAGCAATAAGGTTTATTTTTATGAAATTAAAAGGTTTTAGATTTATTTTTATATTTCAGTCGATTTAATGAAATTTAGATTAAGGTTTACCATTGATGACGTATAAAAAAAACTACTGGCTAGATCTCATTCAAACCAATTTTCGTTGGTAGTTTTTATAGTAATCTACATCATATATTTTTTTTAGAATTATCATGCCCCTACTTTAGAAATTAGAGGGGGGGGGGACACACATTTTACCACTTTGGAAGAGTCTCTCTCGCAAACTATTCAGGTTAGAAAAATATGATATGAGAAACCTCAATATGATTTTGGGAGACTTATCCATAGATACCCCACACGCATAGGTTAAATGAAAAATTTTTTTTGTTTCAGTTGTACCTATGGGGACCCCTAAAATTTTTAATAATTTTTCCATTTTTGCATCAAAATCTTAATGCGGTTCACAGACTACATCTACTTACCAAGTTTCAATAGTATAGCTCTAATAGTTTCGGAGAAAAGTGGCTGTGACATATGGACGGACAGACAGACAGACAGACAGACAGACATGACGAATCTATAAGGGTTCCTTTTTTGCCATTTTGGCTACGGAACCCTAAAAAATGGGATCTAAATGAGGCGGGGCATCGGAGTTATCCAATTTTATATTATTTTGCATAGGTTTTTCACCGCATAGTTCACATAGTTTAGTAAAATTTGAAGTAGGTTTTTATATGCTCAAAAAAAATAAAGTTCAAATGAGTAAAAAAATTTGGTATAGAAATATTGACAACCTTAAAACCATAGTTACCATAGAAAATTTAGAAGCCTCTAACATCGGTGCCCTTTATTATTTGGATCAAATTTTTTTTACACGAATTCTTATACATTTAAGTAACAATTCTGTATAAAAATAAAATCCAAATAATTAGAAATACGTTCATAATAAATTAAAGAAAAAAAAACATAAATCGTAAATAAATCTTTATGTTAATATAGACATGGTGGTAGCATGATTCACGGTCTAAAAATTTTTTTGATCTAAGTATAGTTTTTTTTATCAACCTTTGTTACAAAGTAGGTATGTTATACCATTTTATTCATCCCTTGTGTTTAGGTCACCGAATACCTCCTCCTTTTTGGAAGTCGGTTAAAAATAAAAATTGAGGTCAATTAAACCCTCTATTTCTATTTCATGTTCTTTAATTCAGTATAATATGCCTCTTAGATCTTGTTAGTAATTAAATTTGCCTGTATTAAATTGGTTGTGATTAATTATTGCGATATATGCCTGTATTCGCGATACGTTATTATTAGACGGTCGACCACTCGCTGAATCCAATTTAATATCCAAGTCATATACATCACTAATTGCTTTATGATTGTTATGGACATATTACAGACAGTTAGTTGCACGTGTTTTGCTAGTTTTATTGTCATTTGATAAAAGTATATTCCAGTATTTATATTTATTCTAATATTGTCTTCAAATCAAAGGCCTCTGTAAAGTTTCCAATTACAGTCAAGGAAGGACGTCATTTGTTTACTTCTTGTTGTTTTTTACTATGTAACACATTTAAATATATAATGTAAAGAGTGTCGTAACAATAAATGCATAAATTCATTTCCTTACTAAGTTTATACAATGCATTTCCACTTTACGTAAACTTGGCCTACATCACGCTTCCGCACCCTTCAACGCTTTTAAACACACCTAGCATTTGTGTAAAATGTTTATTTTTATAGTTTATGCTACTTTTGTATGTCAGAACTCAGAAATTGTTCTAGGTTTATTTAATATAGCTGTCCCGGCAAACGTTGTTTTGCCATTTAAAGTATATTTTCTACATCATCAGTTGATACATGTTTTACCCCCTCTTTTGTCCCCTAAGAGGGTGTGGGGGGGGAAGGTCATACACCAGATGTTAAGTTGAAAAACACAGTTAATACCTAATATGAAGTAAGTCCACTAAAGAAAAAAGTTGAATACAAAATCTGACCCCTCTTTGGTCCCCAGAGAGGGTTGAGAGGGGAGGGGGGGGGAGGATTTTTATACACCAGATGTTGAGTTGGAAGAAGACAAATATAATATATCTGTGAAAACCGTATGCAAATCTGTGAAAACCGTATGCAAATTGGATCAGTAGTTTTCGTGTTAAAGAAAAAAGTTTGATACAAAATCTGACCCCCTCTTTTGTCCCCTTAGAGGGGTGGGGGGAAAAAATTTTATACACCAGATGTTAAGTTGGAAGAAGATAAATATATCTGCGAAAACCACATTCAAATCGGATCAGTATTTTTCGTGTGATGCTGGAACAAACATACAGACAGACAGAAAGAGTGACAGACAGACAGACAAAATACTAACCACATTTTTGGCTTCTATAGCGATGTAGTGACAAAGGTGTAATTTCGGGTGTCATTTCATATCTTTTATGTACAGAATTTTCATTTCTACAACAGAATATTGTCTTCCTCTCGCACGCGCTTTGGTGACGCCCACTATCGTAATATTTTAATTTCGCCATAATTTCAAAACCAAACGTCCAATTTTAATCATTCAAAGACCAAATATTATCTACATAAACTGTACTTAGTGATAAAATAATTTATTTTGATAAGGATTAATAGCGTGAGTAAAATATATCCGTTTCAATGTAGTCCAAAAAAAATTCAGGATTTTTAAATAAATAAATGGTTATTGTGCCTCACTCGACATAGATAGGTATAGTGTGTCGCGGACTTTTTTATAGATATTTATAAGATCTACAATTACTTAGAACATTTTATGGTTCTATCTTTTATGGTTTAGGCAGCGTACGCAAAATAAGTAACTTTTCTAGCTGATTTTTTACACCTTGCGTCCGAAAAACTCAAATATCTTACGGAACCCTACTTTTTTCCAAAATAATATGTAGCCTATGTTCAGCAGAAATAATGTAAGATTCCAATAGCAAAAGAATTTTTCAAATCGGTCCAGTAGTTTCGGAGCCTATTCGACTCAAACAAACAAACAAACAAATCTTTCCTCTTTATAATAGTAGTGTAGATATGGGCGTATCCTAATCATACCGGGCGTGTAATTAATTGCTGAGTATTTTCGACAATTTGTCCCTCAACGGCAAAGTATTCTTTAAACAGTACAAATGCAAGTATTAATATTCTCGTGACCAAATCCACGTTGAGTAGGGACAGTGCTAATTAATTTACTTAGATGACATGCCGACGTTTGGGCAAGCGAGTCCGGAATACGAAATTAGCTCTGCCATTCGCAAATTCTGTTAATTTGACCGTAATTGTCCATTTTGTTACAGCACGAGTTCCCAGCGATGCAGGACCTGAAATTGGGCGGAATGTTGTATCTGATTGGCGTATTCTTTTTCAAGTCCGACGGTAGGATACCCTTCGCACACGCCATATGGCACATGTTCGTCGCTTGGGCAGCTAGTGTGCACTACCTAGCTATACTCCAACACCTCTTCCCAGACCTGAAATCTCAATGAAGACTGCCCCACCGATGCTCTCTCTATTTTTATAACTCGTTAGACTGGCCAAATGTCAGATGTCAATTGGTAAATTGCATTGATAGTCTGGATGCGACCGTTATTGATGTTAGTTTCGTAGTTTTGTACACGGCTGCGAACGTGGTTTGTTTTTCCTGTCGATTTTAACTTTCGTAATATTAGCACTTTCTAGTCTTCACATTGATGTTAGGAAGTAGTGTAGATGATAGATTTTATTTTAAATTTTGTATTAAAGTTCCATTTAAACGGTTCTTCCTTAGAGTTTTCCAAAACACGTGTTTGATTAGCGTGCCTGGTTTCAGTGCATTGAGCGTAGGTAACACCTACTAAGACTTTAGTGTTTATGCGGTAATAATGTACATTCCTAACAATGCTACAGCAAATAACACACAACTTTCTCTTATGTATTTATATTTATCTTTTACGTCGACCTTTTGAACAACTAAGATAGTGTGATCTAATAAAAAGATAATAGGATTGGTTTGTGATTCTTTTAAGCCTATTTAAACAGCGCGTATGGGTATATAAATAAACGCTTAATTATGTAACAACTGACACAACAGTACTACGAGACTAATAATAATTGGGGCTGTATAGCAGGGTTTTGGTGGTTTTATTCGGAGGACTGTTTGTGAAATTAAGGCCCAATTGAAGGCCCTCGTTGAACTCCTACCCACGTAAGGGATGAATAATGAACCACGTTCGCAGTATCACAATGTATAATAATTGTTTATTGTGTATATTTTGTAAAATATTGTTGAATCTCATTGTTGTAGGACGTATTCGTAACTTTGAATCTCGAGACCAATCCAAACCCTTTTTTTAGATAATTTAAATGTGTACTAGGGTTTTTAGAAACATTTATAATCTTATCTATACCTATATTAAATAGTTTTTCAGCGATGTATTTTATACAACTATAACATGTGAATTTTTCCGTAGAACTAGTTCCTTATACATGTATCTAGTTTTAGATGTATTTGTAATCTAAGAAGCCTCATGTAAAAATACCACTATTATTTCCACGTCAAAATTTTTGAAAAACGTAGAAAATTTTAGCTTCGTTGTCTCGTTTCTCGAAATTTTGTTAAAAGTAAAGAGGTGTATATTCGGTCGTGTTTGCGTTGGATTGTGAATTCGTATTTTATAGTTATTTTTCTCGTTAGCTATACACTAAGTGAGTATTTTTGCTTCTTCCAATAATTTATCCTCGTATGATTAGCAGTTTAGGGAATTTTAAAACTTTTAGAATTTAGGAATCTGCGTTTATTTTTAATATTTTTGAAACCTTCTGTTCCTGAATCATATATTTTTAAATAAACACACATTCAACGAGGTTATAAAGATCTATATTTACTCCGTAGTTTTAAATTCTTCTGCGGAGCGTAAAGATTTCCAAAAACTACGGCGGTTTTAATTTCTCCTTATTTTATGTTCTTCGAAAGCCTATTCTATGAGTATCGCGTGCCATAGGCTAGTATTCCCGGACCACACAAGTGGGTTACGATTACGAAGTATGTGTTCAATCCACGCACGCGCGATCGACTAATTATGAATGAGGCTATAGTTACTAGATTTTAATCTCGAGCATGTTATATTATTTAAGCGGTGTTATTTGTTGTCTAAACGTTGAATTAGGTACATCTAGCAGCATCGAATCACACTTTTCTGTACTACTTTATCTACATTTCTGGATGGTATCTGGTGGGTTACTGAAATGAGAAGGACAGAAATGCGATACATAAGGGGGAATAAGGCAGTTTTCTTTTAGAAAATATGCTTCAAAGTAATAGAAAAGAATCGAAGCATAGAATTGCGATTTGATTCTGAAAGATGTAATTTAACACTGTTAGTTATAATTAGGTACGTATATTATTATAAATATTTGCTCAAAAAAGTGAGTCGAATTTTATCTGCTGTAAAAATCGTTCCCAATTTTGCTGAATGTGTTATACATATTTGGAAAATGAATGAATATCAGAGCATTTAGTGTGACAATTTTAATTCGATGTAATTTATTGAGATGTTATTTGCTAATGTTTGTCCTAAAACCTAAAGGTATATCTTTGAAGCTGTAGACTACGTAGACAGAATAAAATACAATATCCCTTTTATTAATTACGATATTTACATGTGTTACTCGAGATTCGCTGTCTTTAACTGACATGACGTGGCTTTTCCAATGTGCCTGTCAAGACAAGCAGACCTATAAAGCTTTAATATACCTAGCGGAAAGGTATATTAACTTTATGAGCAGACCTTGTATAGTTAGCTACCGTTTTTTGTAAGAGGAAGTGTGTTCATATATTTATTTTGTATCTACTAGCATTTAAAAGTTACAACATAGCTTTTTAAAAGATCTGATTGTCTGTATCTATGTAGTCCCCTGCACATAAAAATAAATATATTTCCACGTAATAATTTATATTCTGCGAAAAAATGGAAATAACATGTTTAAAAGATACGCCTCTATTGTAATCGCCTATACAATGCGGCTTTTGTTAAGTGTAGTGATTGACACACTATGTAGGTCGTGGATACTTATTCATCTACGGAAAACAATGGTTTTGAAATAGTACAGAGTACGGAGTATTCTATACTCCTTTTGTAATGAATTATAATAAAATTTCGGCCCACTTTTGTAGAAGGACAAAGTCGCATGTAACTTTACTCAGAATCCTAATTCACGTAATTAAACGAGAGGCATGTTAATCCAGCGAAGTTTTAAGAAATAAGTACGTGAATTGAGGTCTTGGTTCTTACCAGTTTTTCTAGTCATTTGCTAAATTGGCAAGTATACCGATTTTATTGTGATCCTTTTTATCTAAGAAGATTTCTTATTTACTGTTTATTTATTACAAAAATATTAAACGATGTATTTAATAGTAATAACAGGGTATAAATATAAAGGGCAATGCATAATGGTCTATGGTATTCTATTTTATTATTAATGGATTTTAATAATTATTTATTAGGGTAATAAACGATAAAATAAAATATTGAAATGAACAAAAAAGTTTTTTGTTTTTTGGGGCAAAGCAAAAGCAATTTTGGGGCCCTGCTAGAGGCCCCTAGATAGCTTTATCCGCCCCTGGCTGATCCAGGGGCCCCTATTATTTTAGCAGCAAAATTGTTTCTAATACGTAACATAAATTATAAAATAAATCTGCTCTCGTCACACTAATTAATTTGTGTCTCAGTCTTCCAAGAGATGCCACGTTGGTCATACAGAATGGATTTGAACCAAATAAAAACATGTCATGTAGAAAATAACTAATAAGATGTGTATTTTCATTCATATTTTTAGATAAAAGTTCCTATAGCATCTACCATTGTGTTGATAGTAAAAAGCATTTTAAGAAAAAGTACATGAAAAATTTAAGTTCAGTAAACTTATTTTAATTAAGTGATTAGGTACATAAGTACTTACTGAAATTTTTTGATAGCTATTAACCAATTTTATTTTGCAATTATGTATCTACTAGAAGATGCCCGCAACTCCGTTGCACCACTGGCCCACTTGCGCCAATCTGGGTTAAAGTTAACTCTGAGTTAAACATCATGTCATCTCTATCACTGACTTGGTGAGTGACAGATATAACATGATGTTTGACTCAGAGTTAACTTTAACCCAGATTGGCGCAAGTGGACCTAAACTAGTTTAGTTTATCGCGCAGGAACCGTAAATTTTTTCGGGATAAACAGTATCCTATGTCCTTTCCCAGAACTCAAAGTATTTCCATACTTACCAAATTTCAACAAATTCGGTTCAGCGGTTGGGGCGTGAAGAGGTAACAGACAGACAGACACACTTTCGCATTTATAATATTAGTATGGATGGATACATATATATACCTAACGTTCAAATACAAATACCTAATGTTCAAATGAGTACCTACATTACTTATTACTATCAGCATATTTGGCAGATGTTATCTTGTTAAGAATCAAATCTAGAATCTATTGTAGAGTAAACAGCTGTAGTTTAAGAAGTATAATATGTACACGTCTGCTTTTTATTTCCTGTACAATAGTGCCATTTCATAAAATATGTTACCTTTTATATTGGACTCTGGTATAGTTTTGTAGATGTTTTTGGGAAGTAAAATAAAAGTTTTGAATTCTATTTGCACTTTTTATTAATAAATTATAAAAATGTGATGGTCTACATTTTGGAGACAGTCTTGATGCCGAGCAGATAGAAGCATTTTTCCATTACTCTGGCAGTCGCTTCGCACAACATCAACCTCTCGTGGTATATTTTAACAATATTACCACTCTTATCTTTCTCGATACAATAGCACTTGTCATAGAATTCTGTAAAAACTGTTGTGATTTCATATAAGTATTCACATAGGCTGTGCAAAAACAGATCATTAACAACTTTCAGTATGACTTCTGGGAACCTTAGGAGCACTTTTCCGAGCTTCCATTCGGCATCATGCTCCAGTTTTATGCTCGCTTTTTGAGCATAGCTTTGTAATTCACTTTCTGATACTTGAGCATTCCTGGCAATAGATCTGATTCGAGTTAAAGCATACAAGAGATATACAGCTGTATTACCCTTGTCATCCAACATCTTGTCAAATGAGAACACATAATCATTGATTCTGTTATGCGACAGATCAGCATATTTAATGCACCCGTAAGCGATTGCTTCCTGGGCCTTTTTGAGCTCCTCTGGAGTTAAGACTTTGTCCCGACCCTTTTCTTTCAATTTATCTAGAGACCGTTTTAGACCTTCATCCAGTAACTCTAACAACTTAATGGTGTCACCAGACCTTGTCTTAAATTTCTTTTTATCTTCACCCAGCACTACTCCAAAGCCAACAAACTCCACTTTTTTGTCACCTGTCAATATACCTGCTCGGCGAGCGCAGCCATCTATTAAAACAAAATGGTTGCTCTGTCCAGAGTCAACAACATAGATTAACCTTTCAGCTTTTTCTTCTTCGACCCTCTGTTTTATAGTCGCCAAGTCTGATGTATCATAGGTATACCCTCCATCGGATTTGACGACAGTCAAAGGTATCCCTTCCCGTGTCTCCGGGTTGACCCACATAATCAGTCTTCCTTCATCTTCCTCTAATAGTCCCTTTTCCTTGAACTCCTTTACAACAACATTCATCCTATCTTGATAGAAAGATTCTCCCCTGTTAATTATTTTGATATCCAATCGATCATAGATCTTTTGGAACTCCCTGTGAGACACCTCACAGATTAAGTTCCAAGCTTTAGTGTAGTCCGGCTCACCAGATTGTAGTTTCACTACACAAGAGTATGCTCGCTTCTTAAATTCTTCATCCTCATCAAACCTCTTTTTAGACTCTTTGTAGAAGGCCTGCAGATCGGCAATAGGTGGTGAAACAGTTTTATAATTGGGGAATTTATCTTGCAGATGTGCTATGAGCATACCAAACTGTGTACCCCAATCTCCAAGATGATTGATTCGCAGTACATCATGATTTAAAAATTCCAGGACCCTAGCAATACTTTCACCGATTATGGTGGACCTCAGATGACCAACGTGCATCTCCTTAGCAATATTAGGAGCAGAGAAATCCACAACTATCCTCTGCCTTTTTACAGGAGGGGGCCTGACTCCAAACTTTAATATTAAGTTAAGAACATGCTCAGCGATCTCCCTGTTCAAATAAATATTTAGAAAACCTGCTCCTGCCACCTCCACCTTGGCTACAAATGGTGAGGATGGTACTTTATTGAGGATGTTGTTGGCTACTTCCCTTGGATTGGTCTTTATGTTCTTCGCTTTCAGAAGATTACAAATTGGCATTGCAGAGTTACATTGATAGTCGCCAAACTTCGGGTTGTTGCCAGATAAAGTAATTACTACTGGTGGATCTTCGAGGTCGGGGTAGGCGGACGAAATAGCTATTGAAAAAATGTTTTTCAGCTCGTCGACGATACATATGGAGTCGTTAATGCTTTTGATATCTGTAATTAACTTCGGAGTTTCCTTAGGTTTCTTTGTCGCGTTTGACTTAGAGCTTTCAACTTTTATAGCGTTTTCTAGTATGGCCAATCGATGTTTGAGTTTTTCATTCTCAGATAATAGTTTATCCAGCTCCGGATTGCCCACAAAGCTCAGATCACCTTTCGCTATTCTATCCAGCTCATATTCTATTTGTTGCGCTTCTTTCTCCGCTTTGCTGGTCCTCTCCTCCACGTTTAATCGCTCTGTATCAGACATAGTAGTGTCCACTGTCCACAATATAATAACATAAGCAATAATAATTTTTATTACGAGATCTTTGCACCTTTTTTGAATTTTTAGGTTATATTTGTTATATTTCTATCCTTTTACGGAATGACGGCACTTGGACGGCTCCCGCCATCCCGCACACGATTCGAAAATTGTGACAGATGACAGTGACACACGACGTGTCAAATTGCATGTCAATGTTTTTTTTTATGAAAGGTCATGATTGCAGATTAGAGTGCATGAACACTGCGGCGCTCTACAGCATTTTGAGGAGCCTTGCAGTTATGTATTATAATTATTGGGTTTTATATCTACCTATCTTGATGTTATAAGTTTGCTTTTGAAATTAAAAGACTTTGTATTTTCATTTTTCTCCAGAAATTAGGGTTTTGTCAAACTGTAGGTACAACTCATAAACCTGTACAACTTGTACATGCCCCGCGTTCCACCTGGCGTTAAAAACGATCAAAACGCTGAAAATGCCTCCTATTTTTAGCGTTTTGATCGTTTTCAACGCCAAGTGGAACGCGCCCATGTTGTACCTACACATTGTAGTCATGGTAACGCGTTTAAGTATATGCTTCAATGTCTATGAAACTACTCAGTTTAATTTTACAAGTAGGTAGGTATATTTCGAAAAACCATTGGAAAACAATACCACTTAGCAATGTATTCGAAAATAAATAATCTCAAAGTAACTATCTAATTTTAATAAAATGTCTTCAATATCCGGAATCATAAATGCTAAAAAACACATTCGTGTGTACATTGAATACACTGTTTCAAGCTAATCAAACATAAAAAATGGCCCAAAGGTCAAAAACATTGGAAAACTTACGAGGACAAAACAAAAATCTTGCATGGCTTGATGATATTACAACGTAAGTAGAGGACGTTAACGGTTAATCTATTTATCTTATTACTTATAATTATCTCTACGAACCTCCGAACGTTAACCCATGCTTTAGAAATTATTATACCTTTTATCAACCTTTTATAGTATGTGCTGTCAATTGTCATGAAGCACGTAGAAATTCGTACATTGACCTATGCTGTAGCAGTACCTAGACACGTTCGTCGTCGATCGAAACACAGAAATCAATGCGTTCTGAAAAGTACGCTTCTTGGAGCTATGAAATGTTTTGATATTTCAGATTGACACGTCGCATCTCCTTGGACGCAACAGCGACAGACCTGACGAAGACAACCAAACAAACAGCTGCACATTCTGCGGGGGCATTACGGAACGGTAATGGTGAGTACTGAGTAGTTAGTCTGTAATCTGTAATAATTTATCTGTCGTAGCCTCGTAGGTAATATTCAGTAATAGTGAGCACAACAAACGTAAGAGACTTAACTACACGAACAACTCAATTATTTTAAAATCAATAAAACATGAGGGTAGGCTGGAAATTGTTTTGAAACATATGTATTAAAGTTCAGTCGTGGTCCAGTCCAACATCAATATCCTAAATTGAGCACTGCAGGTACTTAGTACCGGACCTTTCATTCGTTGATTCCATACCTGTCCAGTCAGTAGTCGGGACCTTTAAACGACCCATTAGGATAAAGAAACTCTGACGTGAAATAACTGCATGGTTAAGAGCTGCAGGCTGTCTGATTATCTTCCTGGAAATTTCTCAGGCTCCATATCAAACGGCCGTCGGAAAAGCACCAAGTTCGACTGGGGCGACGCGGATGGTCTGTCCAATGATTTCCTGTCGGACCTCCTACCGCACTACGTCACGCCGCGACACGCGCGCCCCAACCTGCGGATTGACGAGGACTTCGATGACGTCATACTGGGAACTAGTAAGGAGTATTTAAACTGCTATTCATACTTTTGTTTTTAATTTCTGCTGCATAGCTTAAGGGTCAGCGGGGAATTCATAATTCTCGTTTGTGACAATCACTGCATGACTGCAACAATCCCCGCAGATTGTACCGAAAGGTAAGGCTTCTGTTAAACCTACGCGACCAAAGCAATTACAAAGCGGGAATCCCGTGTCCCGCGTTAGGGCTTGTATTCACTTTGATTAGTGCGAGTGCAAGTGTTAAGTGCAGGTGATTAGTAATTAGGAGAAAATAAAGAACTTGCACTAAATCAGTCGCTGTCCACACTAGTTGTTTTCCCCTAATTACTAATCGCCTGCACAAATCACTTGCAAGTTTGCACTAATCAAAGTGAATACGGGCCTTTACTGACGCGTAGATTCAGCCGAAGCCTTGCGCTGCATTTATAAGATAGCGATATAAAATTGATCTTTATTACTACACAAAAGATCAATGTGTACTGTGTAATTGCAAGAGAGTCGAGTCGCAGGCTATATGCTGCCCGGTGCAGCTCGTAAATTGAAACAAAGTTCAGTTTCGAGTGGCAATTTTGAAAATGCAGCGGCGCGTCATCTTTTAAAACTACTTTTAGAATATTTTGGACCAAGGAGAAAGCAGGAGACGAAAGCAGAAAATGTCCATCGGCGCAGCACTAAAAAGAAAACGGGATCTAAAGTGACCAAGGACCAAATACTTAAAGATTCAATTAGCAATAGTAGAACGAAGGAGGCAAATAGAAGTGAATTTATCATACCGGAGTTGCCAGAAGGGAGATTGCTGGAAATAAAGATATTCTTAAACTGGGGAGACAAGTCTTTGGTCGGCTTAAACGGAATAGAACTGTTTGATTCTAACGGCGATCCTGTAGGTGTAGAAAAGGTAATTTTAATTATTAATTTCTAGAAAGTTGATTACATATTATAATATAATATGCTATGATATACTTTATACTTACCTATAAGTTATAACCTACTTATAGGCTATAGCTACGCACGTGGCGTAACTGCAGTAGTACGAAACGACCCTTCACGTTCTGACAAAGAATATTTAGTTACGCTTATTGCGGTCTCACCGCAGTTACATAATAAAGCAATAAGTACTTTAATACTATAGAACTTATGTTAAAGTAAAACTCCAATTATGTTTAAGATTATTAATTATTATATTTTCAGGTGTGGTCAGACTGCGTGGACGCTGCGGGCGCGAGCACTATAACGGACGGTGTGGTACGCACGCGCGACGAGCGGCACATGTGGGCGGCGCCCGCGCACGCCACGCCCCTCGCACTGTATCTACTTTTGGCAGACCGTGTCAAACTCGCACTGTTGAGGATATGGGTGAGATTTCTAAAACAGTTAAAAGTCTTGAGTTGTCTAGTCTTTCATATTATAACCATGTATATCTACGATTTACGAATAACGAGAGAGAGGTAATATAATGTCAGTTTGATCACAAACTGACATTATATTACCTGGAATTACTTTATTTGCAGAACTACAACAAGTCCCGCATCCACTCGTCGCGCGGCGTGCGGCTCGTGCAGGTGAAGCTGGACGAGCGCGTCGTGTTTCACGGCGAGATCGCGCGCTCCAGCGGCGAGCTGACGGGACCGCTGCCGTCGACCGGTGACGTGAGTACTCAGTACAGTCCGTTAGGCTGGCCTTACACGTTTTTCGCATACGATTTCCGAAATCGCTTTCCGTATTCGGTATTTGGAATCAGTAGAAAATACATTGACCGACGCAGACGTCGTTCGCTTCTTTCCGAACGGAAATTGATCATTGAACCGTCGCTGTTTCAAGAGAAAGAGACATATTTAGACTCTTTTATTTGCGCATATAATCAAATGAGCAATAAAGCGTACTGCATGAGCGAAACAGACATATTCGAGGCGGTACAAATTCAACATTACAAATTCGCACATTCTCGACCGCAAGTTCAGCCAAAGAATTGTGATTATGGTGACAAACCGCTACCTGTTTGCAGTGGTTTGTCACCATCATAATTCCTAACTGACTCCTTGTTAGGTCTTGTACATACAAGACGTTTCCAATTATTTGGAGTTTATCACGCCGATTTATATGCGCTTATAATATTTTTTCGATTATATGCCAGTAGTTTGAAAATGTTGATTGATTTTTTACCATAATGTTAAGCAGATCGCATATTTCACCGTACGCGTCGAACGCACCGTACACGAAATGCGGCTCGTACGGTGCGGACGAATGTGCGAGGTTTCAAATCATTAAATTTTCATACAACGAATTCTAAAATGCGGCGCGTTCGGCGCGTGCGTGCTGACTGCTGATAAATGTTCGATCACCTTTAAGGAACTTTATAACATTATTGTAATAAACTTTCAGACGATCCTATTCACGAAAGATTCCAAAATCCTCGAGGCGATTATGAGCAACGACATAAATTTTCAAGAGCTGCTTCAAGAAAATGATCCTATGAGTGACTCCAGTGTTTTGGAGAAAAGACCCCAAACAGCTGACGATAATAAGAACAGCGTGAGTCCTGACGCTGATAATGATGATGAAGATGATGAGGAGAAATGTATCACGAAGACTATCGTACTGACGCTGATGTCTAATTGGGGAAGCAAGCATCTGATTGGACTGACAGGTAATCATTTGGATCAAAGCAAAGCCACACATTGCTTCGTTGCGTTGCGGAGTGTTGCGTCGTCTGAACGGAGATCTGAGGGTGTAGTGCGAGTTTTATTCGATCATACGCATCGAGCACGTTAACGCGAATTTGTATGGGATCAAAGCAGCGCCATCTACTGGCTAACGTGGATATCGCTTTGAAACCCATACAAATTCGCGTTATGTGCTCGATGCGTATGATCGAATAAAACTCGCACTACACCCTCAGAGTCTGATTGTATGGCGCGATAACACCGTATTAAAATGACAGCTCAATGGGTTTTTGGCTTTCTCATTTCATCTCCGGTAGACGTGACATGCAACGCGTTATTGTGACATAATCCTTATGAATGTATAACTATGCCGATACACCGCAATGTTAAAGACCGTTAGGCCTTGTTCTAGAAGTAATTTTAAAAATTGTTCAAACAGGGGAGTCCACTGGATGGCACGGAATTTTTAAAGTAGCAACTAGCAAATCAAAATTGATTCAGTCTTATGAACTGACCCTGTATAAATTTTGTTGACAGAGAAGGTAAAATATGGACCAGCGTGCAATGCCAGTTGGTACTCCTTTCCTGTTACCTATTACATCATAAGTCTAATTCATGTTTTTCAGGCATCGATATCCTCAGACGCGACCAGTCTATCCCCGTATATCGCGCGTACGCCTACACCTCCCCCTCAGAAGACGACCGCCCACCGAACAAACTCCTAGATTGTTCCCAGCTGTTCAATGGTAGAAATGTCACCACCGATATGAAAGACATGTGGTGTACGGAGTTCGGTGCCGGGGTATACTGCCATGTTGTTATGGAGCTGAGTGAGCCTACTGAGGTTACAGGTAACTTATAACAAAAATTATTTTTTATGGAAAATTTGTGGTATAAATTAAGTACCATTTGCCATAATGTTTTTGCCGTAAGTTGTAAGTGCAATAATCAAAATGGCTTATATAATAATAAAAACTGATGGCCGACCCCTTAGGGTCTATACAGACGGACCGCATTTCAACTGCAATCCAACCGCAAACCTAAAGCGAAAAATGAGTGTTCCAATTGCAGAGCACCATGGACTCAGTGCTCTGCAATTGGAGCACTCACAGTTGATGCATGCAATTGATGTGTGCATAATTGATGCATAATTGAAACGTGATTTTTTTAAAGAGTGCTTGATTGTCAACGTCTCATTAAACTTCTCCAATTTCTTTGCAGTTTATGTTAATACTTTGAGCATTTTAAAAGTAACGCTAATAATACATTGAGTTTTTTTATAATACAATGTCACAACTAGGCATCCGTTTATGGAACTACAACGCGAGCATGGAGTTATCGTATGCGGGCGCGATGCACGCGCGAATACGCACGAGCGTCCCCGGCGAGCGGGCGTGCGGCGAGCGAGCGGCGCTGCTGCGGCGCGCGCCCGGACACGCCGCGTACGATTACGTGCAGCATGTACCGATAGGTGGCAGTAGGTGAGTCGAAGTGATGGAATGTGGTTTTTGTTGACTTTAACGGTTTTTTAATAGAATTTTGATAAAAGATCGGATAGTATATTCAAGGAGTATGTTTTTGAAATAAAGTAAATCTAAACATTTGAACATATTTTAGCGAAGCGACGCTACACGTCTCATTATTTCATGTAAAAAATGATATGCAGCTTTATATCATTTTAAACGCAGAAATATTAGCAGTGCCAATTTTGCACCGATGTCATATTGTACCTAGTTCTGTGTATAATTATGACATGTTTTATATAACGAGTGTATATAATCATATAATTTACAACATATAATGTATCTTTCAGTGCCAACGAAGCGAATTTAATAACGAGTATTTTAAAGTAAATTGTAACGTATCTTTTGCATATTTCAGTATGAACGAAGCTCTAGACCGCATCGCGGACATGTCGTGGCAAGGCTACGGGCTGGAGGACGTGCCGACGGGCTTCGTGCTGCAGATCAACATCTACTCCACGTGGGGCGACCCCTACTACGTGGGGCTGACGGGCGTGGAACTGTTCGATCCCCGGGGTAACCCCATAGAGGTTACGGAGTCGAGTGAGTTTTGTTTAAACCTTTTTTGAAGAAACACCAAACTATTAATTTAAAAAGGAAAAAAAGCCATGTGTGTAATTTTGAAATTAAAGATTCGCCATTTTGTTTTTTATACAGCATGACTGGTGAGACATGTTCAATACTCGATGACGTGATATTTTGCTATTAAGTATATTAGTTGAAAAAAAATAATATAAAAAATAATATCAATTGATCACTGAGTAAATGTAGCTTAAAGTTAAATAATTATTTACCCAACGCATGGACACCGCGCGCGGGAGGGGTAGCGCGCCGGCGCGGGGGGCGCATGACGCCGTGCGGCTGCATAGTAATTTACTAAGTGTCCGTGATTCATTTGTTTAAAGGGAAATTTGGTCAAAAATTAAGTACCTAATTTTATTACATAATTATAATGAGAATAGAGTACTGAATACTCTCCTTAAGTATCGGTATTGTCTCACCAGTCATACTGTATTTATATGATAAGTGTCACTCCTAACGTAATACTCAAGTTCAACCTTTTTTATACAGGCTACAAACATGTTTTAGTCTTGGTGTCGCGGGCCCCAACCAAAATTTTTTGGGTTAAAAATGACGTTTTTCAAAACGTCATTTTTACGTCCTGACGATTTTAAAGTAGAAATATTTACACGACCACGTTTAACATCACGCGGGCCACTGATAAAATCCCGGCGGATCGCAGGTTGAGTGTAGCTGCTCTAAATTCACACGTTTTTTTAAATGTCAATACTATCGTTTCAGATGTATGCGCGTACCCGGCGAGCGTGAACGTGTTGGATGCGGGCGAGATGGGCGGGGCCGGCGGGGCGGGGGCGGGGCGCGACGTGCGCACGCCCGCGCGGCTCGTCGACGGACACAACCGCGCCGCGGACGCGCACCACTCGTGGCTGGCTCCTGTACTACCGAACACGCTTAACAGGTTGCTAAGGTTTCCATAAACAGGATGTAACACATTACACAACTAAGTGATAATAGTTTAGGGTGTGTACGCGTTTCTTGTAGAGAGTTCACTGTAAAAGTAGCAGCGCTGTAAGACCAAAAATTTTTTTGTGATTTGTAAGGGGATGCGCCCCAGCCTTTCGTATGAAGTTGCATGCCTCGATTCGCCATTTGGACAATAAGTACTATTTTTATTTCAGGGTATTTTTCGTATTTGACGCTCCGATATCGGTGTTCGGTATGAAGATATGGAACTATGGGAAGACACCTACGAGAGGAGTGAAAGAATTAGCGGTGAGTCGATTAATCATTTATTACGTCTTGTTAACCAGGACAAACCCTTGCTGGGTTTAATGGTGCTGTGATTATGTTTAAATATAGTTTTTACATGTATCTTATGCTTAATAAATAAATAATATAGTAATGCTAAATAATAAAGACTTTTCTGATAACGAAGATAATATAAGCAATTGAAATTTATAGTAAGATATTGACATAGGAGACTGTGACGTCGTTAATCTTTTTGCGGGAAAGAGTATTTGCTCTTCATTCTTAAAACCTATTTAAGCCAGGTTAGGTTAGCTTACTTATTTAAGCACTATTTATTTTAGATGAACATACTTAATTTTAGCTCTTTTCAGCAGAATACCAAACAAGGGTGTAGGCACTAATAACAGGAGTAAAGTCAAACTTTTCCAGACACGCGTAGCGATCTTCAGTAATTAATAAAACGAACAGGCAAATAGCAATTAAAAAAATTCGTTACTTATTACTTTTACAGATACTAATGGACGACCTACTGCTATATACTGGTGTATTGGACATGGCGGCGCCGGGCGAGGAGCTCGCGCCGCAGTGGCTCAGTCTCGGAGATGTGGACATTGACAACCTAACGCCTAGGTAATGTATACTAAATACTTACAACTCATAATCATTTGTCGTTTCCTCGAGATTTCGTTCTCTCGCCTCAACTTCAATCCTCACATTTTATGTCACTTGTTCAAAAAAACGTCCTCCACTTAAGGAATTTCCTTATTCAAGGGGAAGAATGAAATGGGACATGACGACGTTTTGTTGAACAAATGACATAATTTTTAAGGATTGACCATTGATTAAAAATCTCGAGGAAATAACTAATGTTACGGACGTTAGCTAACAAAGATGGAGAATGGAGGACCTATGTTGTTTGGTCGGGTAACATTAATTTAGTGAAAGTTGTGATCTGCCAGGTCGGGTTTGAAGTAACACGAGCACATTATAGGTAGGTCCGCCATTTGCCTACGAATCAACATCTCTGACGGTACCTATTATAATATACTAGCTGTTGCCCGCGACTTCGTCCGCGTTAGTATAGTAGATCACGTCCCAAGTATTATTTTTCAAAAATATTCAATGTACAGAATTGACTTTCCTACGATTTTATTATTATATGTATAGATGACTTAGTTTGTTCCTACAAAGGATAATTAAGACGCAATACAAACTCCACGATACCTTTTAATTATGAACAAAAGTTTCATGAGGAATAAGGGGGGGGGGTTTGGGGGGGCTGCGCCCCCCCAAAACAAACGACACTGAAAAACCGTATGTGTAGTTTAGTTTTTAACTTTGTTCTTAAAAAAGATGTATAACGCCGCAACACCGCTTTGTTTGAAGCAAAATTTGGGGAGGTGGGGGGGGGGGGGGGTTTGGGGGGGGCGAAGCCCCCCCCCCCCAAGAAAACACCGATGCCAAAGCTCCCAGCATGTTAATCAAACGACACTCGAAATTTGTATAGAAAAGATAGACAAAAGCTCATAGCATGGCAAGGAGTGAAGATAGATACAAAGTGTGAAGGAGAAATTTGTAGGAAATTTTATGGGCTTTCGTTACGTACCGGACATTTTTTCTCTTCAACGCACCGTTTTAGCGATATGAGCAAAAAACTAAAAATATTGAAACTTGAGCCCCTCCCCCCGCCCTAGGTGATATCGTCATAATATATAGCCTATGTGTTGACCCGACCTCTATATAATATTCGTGCAAAATTTGAAGTAAATCCATTCAGTACTTTCTGAGTTTATCCCGGACATACATACAGACAAACAGACAATCAGACAAACAGACAAACAGACAAACAGACAAAAATTCTAAAAACTATATTTTTGGCTTCCATATCGATTGTAGATCACATCCCAAGTATTATTTTTCAAAAATATTCAATGTACAGAATTGACTTTCCTACGATTTTATTATATGTATAGATCATATTATTACGTTCTGTAGCAAAATTTACTTGTGATTCTTGCACGTTAAAAGAAGTTGCAAATATCATCCAGTATATAATATTATTCCCAATTTAATAAACATTATGTATGTTGTTACAGTCCGTCAGCGGTGGAGCGACGCAGCACAACAGGGGGCAGCTCCCCGCGCGGCGCCCGCCCGCGGACCGCCGTCACCGCAGACAACACGCACGCTACCATGATGTTCTACTACTGAACTTGCTGTAAAAGTCAGTCCACACGGCGCGTTGCGTTGCGAACATTTTGACGCATAGCCGGCCACACGGGCGCTGCGCCATCGCAGCGTTATTACGAAGCAGTCTTAACGTCAACTAAGTAAGTACTGGCTCTAAGGCTTCAGTCTCGAAATCAACGGGCAGCGGGACGGGAGCGGCAGCGCGGGACATTGTATAGATTTATATGGATAAGTCGTCTAGCGGCGAACGGCCGTACTAGCCGGCCCATATAAATCTTTACTTTATCACGCGCCCCCACCGCTCCCGCCCCGCTGCCAGCTGATTTCGAGTCTGAAGCCTAAGGGTCAGAACACGACGACGAGTTGTTTATAGAACACTGATATGCGTAAATACGCGTAAAAGTGCACGCAAAATAAAAGACGCGACGCGATGTTGCTTTTAAAAGCAGTCTTGCAATGAAAGCTCTGGTTGTGTAGTAAATAAATTAAGATTTTAAATCAACGTACGTAGGTAAATGTCAATTTAATATTGATTGTCAAAACATCATCAATCATGCCTTCTCTTACGAAGAACATAATAACACGATTGCACGATAATGTTACAATCAGATCTTAAATTAAGTTTAATTAAAATGTAGGGGCATAATTTCACGCTTGGTAGTTCAAAATATTTTTATAAAAAATCGTCATTATAATAATGGCAAATGTATACATAAGCCCCAAAAATTTAAAATAGATTCTAATAATAAAAGTAAATTCTGTAAGGCACTAAAAGAAACAAATCCATATTGTTTTAGATAAAATGTTAAAACTAAAAATATAATTATCAAGATGGCCTGATTACAGCCTACAGGGCTACTTCAATATTATAATGATTGATTTATTGTAAGGCCTGATAACTTTTTGAATATAGAGCTTCACAGCTACATCGTCCTACATAGTACAAAATAATATAGATCAGACTGCGCACTGTAGCCAAATATTTAAATTATTTGTCTGGGTAAATGTGGAAACCTCATAAGTCATAAGTTGTGCTGTAGCATAGTATATTATTTCATGTTGTTATTTTCATTGTCTTTACATATTTTTTGTACCAGAATTAAATAATATTTTAAAGATCTGTTTTTATTTTTAGATTTACCGATTTAAAGATAAATAAAAAATATAGTAACACCTATGGTAACACCTTTTATATAGTCTGTCAAAAAAGTGAAGAAATTAAAAAGTGGCAACATCGTAGTGTCATCCCTTTCAAATCAGTCTAAGAAAAAAGGGATGGTACTTCGATGTTGGCACCACCTTTTAATTTCTTCACTTTTTTGACAGACTATATTTAAGCTAACAAACCAATATAAGATACAACATAAAAATATGTATAGTGAGATGTAGGGTTATCGTTTAAGTAAATTAATTATTTTAAAATGGATCACAAGAATCCCAAAAAAGAAAGTTAGTAAGTTTTAAGTCTCTTGGTAATCACGAAAAAAACAAAAGTACTTATATTTAAATTTTTATTTTATAAAAACTACAAATCACAGACTAAATACAAATTGCCCTAATCAGTTGAACATGGAGTGTAATGAAAAAATGGCATAAACTTATCGGAAACGACTAGGAACCAGCTACTTCCTCACAATTTACAATAATTAATAATAATTGTAAATAATAAATTATTATCTATTATTATGTCGGTTAGTAACCCATTCGAGACCCTTCAACCCATTTAAAAAATTTAACATTTATATTAGGAACTAAATAAACATAGCTTTTCACTGGGTTAGATTTGGATGTTTTAAGCAGTGTAAAAATCAGGTGAATAAAGAAAGTAGGCGGTGCTTGGTAAAATGACCTCTGCAAAGTGTTAACATCCTTTTTTAAGTTGGTTAAAATTGAATCTGTAACCTACTTCAGTGACACAAGTTTAGGCTTGTCAATATATATTTTTAGTCTGTCAAAAAAGTGAAGAAATTAAAAAGTGGGAACATCGTAGTGTCATCCCTTTTTTCTTAGATTGATTTGAAAGGGATGACACTACGATGTTGCCACTTTTTAATTTCATCACTTTATTGACAGACTATATTAGTGTTTAAATGTAATAAGTACCTAATGTTATTCATTATGGTTTAATTTCAATAACATCTCCCTTCTATTTCTAAGTGATTCTAATTTCAAGTCTTAATCAGCTCAGTCTAACATTTTCAAATCAAATCAAATCAAATCATTTATTTTTGCAAAATTGTAGGTTACATAAGATGTTACAAAGATGTCTTGGTGCTTATCTACAATTAGCCTTTAAGGCGTGCAAAATTATAAGTCATATATAATATCAAATTTAGTCTACCAATTTTTTATGCACTGGTGTTGGTAACAATAATAATTATTATCAATACATTAATGGCCCATTTCACTAATATCAGCTGACCCGATGAACTTTGTATCGCTTCCATCCTATTTTGATGGTGTGTTTTGGAATTGAAGCAATTGTATCTTATTTTTACAATTCAGGCTTTGGTAAAATAAAAGTTTTATGCAAAAAGCACTTAAGGCAGTAACGAAGTGCAACTTATAACTCATAAAAATAATTTTAAGGCAGTTCTGCACAATTTTACACATTTATCAAAATCCTAAGCTTTTTAGAATTAAACGTTCTTACAATAATAATAAAATAAGAGGTATATTATGAAATATAACAAGTTATTATTAATTTTATATTCTTATCGAGAAAGGAACAAAGACTGGATATCTTTGTTTATGTTTGTTCCAAACTTCCAACACAATCAATAATATAAAGTATACACTCACTCCTTCACTAATAAAAATATTAAACAGCGAATTACTATAATACTAAGGGCCTGTTTCACCACTTCCTGATGAGTACCGGATAGGCTATCCACCACTTAACTTGCCAAATAGAGTATGAAGAAACTGTCAAATAAGTTGTGGATAGACTATTCGGCACATATTAAGAAGTGGTGAAACAAGCCCATTATCTGTCAGATAAGTTGTGGATAACCTATCCGGGACTTACCAGGAAGTGGTGAATCAGCCTATAAATCTACTTGTTTTTATCTGATCTGGCACATTGAAAAACTCATATTATGACAGACACAGTCAGCGGATTTTGAATAGATAGGCTGCGTAAATCTTTATTAGTGAGGGGGATATAGTACAATCAGCACCATAAATCAGACACAAACATACTTGTCAAGTTTTTCAACTGAAGAAGTAGACCGAGTCGAGGACACTTTTGATGTCGAATGTACCCCTCTCTGGAACCTTCTGTAGGACCGAGTTTACACGTTTCTTGTTCGCCACGCCCGTCGTATACTCGATGATTTCACTGAAAAATAAACATTTTTTGTGAATATTTAATGCCGATACACACTATAAGAACAATATAAGCACAAGCCTTTAAGTAAAGAAAAAAAAACAATATAAGGGCCTGTTTCACCACTTCCTGATAAAGTGCCGAATAGGCTATTCACAACTTTTTTGACAGATTCTCCATACTCGATTTGTCAAGTTAATTGGTGGATAGCCTATTCGGCACTTAACAGGAAGTGGTGAAAGAGGCCCTAAGGCTTATAACTAATTATAAGTAACAAAGCTAAAGAAATTATTATTTCTCTGACTTGAAAATAATGTGTCGTTACTTTACCTTGTCTCTCGTCTATATTCTTTTCAAAGAATATAAGACGAGGCAACATTCGATAGCAAATACTTTAAAAAGATTACCTCTCGGGGTAGCTGTATTTTTCGACCATAAATTTGGACAAGTCCTCCAGTATTGGCTGCGAGTGTAGCGCCACGAACTGCTCGCGGCATATCTGGAACGATACACATCATATTTGGTTAAATATTATATAACACAAAACTGATTTACGGCTTTTACACTGGCGATTACAAGCAAGTTTAAGGCGGGGCGTATCCGTGTTACTGTCTTTGTCTGACTACTGATACGTTGGAAAAGCCACTTGACAAAATAAATTGATTTTCCAACGCATCAGAGGGGTTAGTGCGAGTTTTATTCGATTATACGCATCGAGCGCGTAAACGCGAATTTATATGGGATCAAAGCAGCATCCACGTCAGCCAGTAGATGGCGCTGCTTTGATCCCATATAAATTCTCGTTTACACTCTCTATGCGTATGATCGAATAAAACTCGCACTAACCCTTCTAAATCAGAAAGAGACTAACTAGACGAGTCCAGCGAGTGGCTGTAGTCGGGCGGTGTGTGAGGACGATAGACAGCGGTTACCCGGTTCATGACGTCGACGGTGTCGGGGTGCGTCCAGTAGCAGTCGTGCACGGAGACGAAGGCGAGCGGGCGCGGCGCGGCGACGCACGCCAGAGCCGTCAGCATCATGTGCGACGAGTCCAGCGAGTGGATGAAGTTGGGCGGGAATGCGTTGCGCTGCTTCATCGTGCACGGACGTCTGAGGATGTAAGCATAACTGTTAAGGTGATCACACATTTATCAGCACGCGCGCACCGCACGCGCCGCATCAAGAATTCGTTGTATGCAATAATGTGAAACCTCGCACATTCGTCCGCACCGTACGCACCGCATCACGTGTATTATGCGGTGCGTTCGACGGCGTGAACGGTGGTAAATATGTGATTAGCTTTATAGAACAAAACCAGCTTCTTTCTTCACACGCATAGCGACTCTTACTGCCGTCATAGCCATATGATAAAAATTAAGTTCTTATAAGTGTCACTGCCATAACTTATGACAATTGCAGACATTGCTGGTTTGAAACAACGGCAGTGGTTCTAGGGGTCTCAAAAGAATTGCGTTTATACATCACAAAAAAATAATTAGACGCAATAAGGTCATGTAAAGTCTGCATATTGGCAGTAGAAATCGCTATTTATTGTATCATTATACTCACTGCGTGAGATCTAACGGCGTGCGGGTGTTGGATGCGCGGCGGTAGTAAGGCTGCATGACGGGCAGACCAAGCGGCGTCACCCATTCCACGCTCTCGCCGCATACTCCTGATATTAGTCTGTAAAATATTGCTGGTTAATGCATTTTATAAGTCAACAAAATTTTAGTAGATAATATATTCATTAACAGGTTGAACTACGGCGTAGAAGTAGAGAGATATAAGTATGTCTCTTCCACGGCTTGTTAGTTGTTTCCATAAAATCTAAATCAGTGAATGTTGTGTTCTAAATCAGTGGTCGAGTTGTGACAATCAGAGTCCATAGACGACGATAAACATTGACTTCACAAAACCTAAACCTTCACCTTGTCTATGAATCAATGAGGGTTATTATAATAGGCATGATGACAGTAAGTAAATTTCATTGAAATAATTTGTGTGTCTAAAGTATCTAAATGCTTGATTATAAAACACTGGTTCTTTTTCTATTTTACATCAAGATTAATATTTTATTGATAAAATAAAATCACTAAATATGACAATCCGCCATGAAATGTTGAACGCCAATCAGAGCGCGTGACGTCACGTTAGAGCACTTTGACATTGACGTTTGAGTTATTTCTCTTTTACCACAGACATTTTTTTTTAAATCGTCCCGGTCGGGACAGGCAAAGGGATTACCACAGACAATTATTACTGTCAATTGATTCCTAAACAGATGTCACTTGTCAGCTGTACTCTAGAGTGACGTCACAAGTGACGCCATGACACCTTGAAGTGTTTTGGTGCAAATTTTAAATTTATGATTTAAAAACTAATTTTTGTATACTAATTCATAATTTTTAGCAGAAATATTATGTTTGTTGTAATCAATATATATTTCCGAGTATTATAGAACAGTTTCTCAAAATTTGTCATCATGCCTATTATAATTGATTTTAATATCTAAATATTTCATTTGCCACCAGGTAAAGCTGTGTAGTCGTAGGGTCTTTCGTGTCAAACAGCTGTCATATGTCTTGAAATAGCTGTCACACGTCAAATGAAATATCGAAAACGCTTATTGCTGCTAGGTTTGTTGACTCACTTGGCGCAATCCGTGAACCAGTCCTGTATTAGCTTGGTGGAGGTGAACATCTCGCGCAGGCTGTCAAACGTCTTGGCGGTGAGGTACTGAGAGCACGACCAGACCTGGTCCTTGGGGAACTCCGATATGTCTGCAAATATATAAGTCAATGCTTACTGAGTTACATCTCTTAGGCCGGCATAAATAGTCAGTACTCAAGATGCATCTCGGTCTCAAGACACGGTTCAGGCTCTGTGATTGGCTGGCTGTCAAAATTTGGACCAATCACAGAGCCGAACCGCGTCTTGAGACCGGGTCGCATCTTAAGTACTGACTATTTATACGGGCCCTAAACACTGATGCAGCCAATCACGAAAAGCGAAATTCAAGGTATGATTGAGTCGCAACATAACGCTGTAAGTTTCCAAGTGTGGAACAGTAAACTCAGTTTCGCTTTCGCAGTTCGCGACGTCGGCAAGAAAATGGTGGTAAATAATATTGAGCCTAGGATCCAATATAAACAAACAGTGTACTGGCCAGTAGTCTAAAATAAACGTCATGTATTCGAAGCCGTATTGTGTTGTTGTGCCACTGATGAGAAAAGTGACGTATTATCAAAGCACTAGCGTATGTTTTGGAACAAATCACGGTTCTAGAAGTCATACTGCGCAAATAGTATACTGAGTTATATTTTGGAACATACCCTGAATTATTACGACGGTAGTTTTATAAGGAAATCGTACGCTTAATATTTGCTCCATATTTCAATTACCTTTTAGCTGCTTAGCGATCTGCAGTCTGGCTCCAAACCGTGTCACCCCGTAGACAGTAGTCATAACTGTCTGTTTGATGACCTTTCGCCGCACGAAGCCTTCAAGCACCTTCGCTTGAGGCACGCCCGCCGCTGCGTCCCGCGCACGCATTGTCTCCACCTGTGAAAATATTTTTTTTAATTTTATAATGACAGTTTTTTTTTTGAGACGGATATACAAGAATTTTGCCACGTTTTTTGGCGTCTAGAAGTGCTAGATAGCAGCCGAACGTAAAAAATCCAGTATCAAATTGTCATAAACATTTACTTCATGTACCAGGAACCGCACATGCTGCTGTAGGTCTCGAGATACAGCGGATACTGACCAGCGCGGCGACCTCGCTATACACGTCCTGGGGGCGGGGCGCGGGCGCGAGGTTGACGGCGGCCGCGCCCCCCGCGTCGCCGCCCAGCGCCGCGTAGTGCTGCAGACCGTTACACGACCCGTCCTGGTGCACCGGGAACCCGCACATGTACTCTGTGAACATACATTACTGTTAAGATACAATATAAATATACGCTCCTCAGTAGACAATTCTGATGTCAAGATGTATGTACTTAGAAACTTTAAGCACATGTCTTACTGACTGTCGAAAAAATATTGACATCTCGATACAGAAGGTTCAAACATTATTGTGCGATCTTTATTTTACCTCGTATCATTTTTATTTATGAATGCCTATTCAAGATTATATTTACTTACCCTCAGGGTTAGGCGAGCGCACGGCATTGGCGATCTCCATGCAGCAGGCGAGCGTCTGCCACGGCTCCTCGGAGTCGCGCCACCAGCCCGCGCCGTCCAGTGGCCGGTCCGCCGAGTCCAGGATCTTGTCCATTACACTGTCTGCGTACTTCAACCTGAAAATTATGTACACCGTCGAAGTTTTTGTATATGACATGGATAGTTGGACCAAATAAAGTAGGTCCGTCATCACAACCTATAAATCAGAATCAAATTCAAATCTTGATATTGTAGTAATAGTTATTATTATTACAATACTCCTTTTAAAAACTTTAAAAAGTTAAATCTACGATAACGCCTACCATACTATCTTATTTGATATAAATGATAGTTATATCTATGTATTCTTTGTATCCCGTCCGTAAGTAACTAACGTTGGCCTTGTGTTATGGGGACCAGGTAACGTACAATAAACTCACCGCTCATCTAAGGTAGCACGCTTCTTAGAGCCGGTCAGGTTGATGGCGTGTAGCTTCAGCCAGCGTAATCCTCGCGGGCCGAGCGGGCGCGTGTACGCCAGGCGAAGTAGCGCGCGCGCCGCGTCCGCGCCCAGTGCGGACACGTGCGGGCCGACTGCGTACACGCGCCCGCGGAAGTCCATGTTGTGAGGCAGCCAGAACGTCGCGTCTCTGGAAAGAAAATATATAATATAAAAGAATTAAAATCTTGAGATGGTGTCAAGGGATGGAACGAAGATATTAAAAAAGAGAGAGAGAGAAACATGCGCTAGTGCGGTAGCGCGTGTTTCTCTCTCTCTCTCTCTCTCTTATGCTCTAGTTGTAATATACCGACACTTTTGTGTCATATCGTTACAACTTTTGCCGTCTAGTCCCCTTTCGCAACGCGTGATAAGGAACTTCGTTCCAAAAACATAGACTTATATATTACTCAGGACCGGGTCAATCGCGCGTTGCAATGATGCAGATTCGTAGGGGTCAAAACGCTCCGTTTGACTCCTACGTGACTTAGTCGTCTGTGGTCCGCAGAACAAATCAGGTGGGTCATCGTATGCCTTACAGTGCCATAAAAATGCCTAATTGTGTAGTAAAAGGCTGCAAAAATTATATTAAAAAAGTTAAAAAAGCACATGGAATATCTTATCATCGGTAAGTATCACAAACTGTTTGTTTATGTAAAGAAATAATTAATTTATAATTTTACTACCGATGTCCGCCATTATCCGCCATGGCTACTGTTTTACCGAGTAATGACGCAACCCCTACGTTCCACTTGGCGTTGAAAACGATGAAAACGCTAAACATAGGAGGCATTTTCAGCGTTTTGATCGTTTTCAACGCCAGGTGGAACGCGGGGTTCGTCGGTAAAACAGCATTCGCACGCGGCCGAATATTGTGTCGCACTACGTAGTTCAATCGATTTTTCATAGATGGCTCTCTATTTCCTTGTATGAAAAACCTATTAGCAAAATGTTCTCGTAGGCATATCCTGACATATAAATCGATGTCCAAAAACGAATGTTTTGGTTGATACCGTTTTTGTTTTACATACGTTTATCTTCGTACTAAATACATACATTTTATTCATTTCTTATTTACGTAGGCAAAAAAGCGTTACAAAATATATTTTGATTCTTATCGTACGGATAAAATAACCTTAAAATAAGAGTACGTACCTGTAGTGGTTAGCGAGGGACAGTTTATACAGGGTGTCGCACCACAGAGAATGCATTTCCGCTCTGGCGCGCGACATGGCGGCACGGCGGCGGTGCGCGGACGCGGCATCGTTAGCCGGTCCGAACGACGCCGCATCGAGCGACGACGCAGGCGGCGGTATGTCGAGACTTTTGTCGCCGCCCGCTCTGAAATATTATCAAAATATAATATCACACTATGACGTTATACTGCGTAACTGGTGAGACATGTTCAATACTCGAGAACGTGATATTTGGCTATTATATTAGTTGGAAAAAAAATAATTTAAAAAAATAATATCAAGTGATCACTGAGTAAATGTAGCTTAAAGTTAAATAATTATTTACCCAACGCATGGACACCGCGAGCGGGAGGGGTAGTTGTGTGGTGTTTCTTTGGTAGCGCACGCCTCTGCACCGGCCGCATAGTATGCCTACTTGCCTAGCCGCGTAATTTACTTAGTATCCATGATTTCATTTAATTTTATTACATAAATGAACCTAATTTTATTACATAATTAAAGACGTGAGTGCATGAATGAGGTATGTAACACATTTCGAATTTCGAGTAAATCGCGTTTAAAGTTTTGAAAAAACTTTTTATGATTTTTCATCACAAATCAAGTAATGGCTTTTGTTAATTGTATCAGGAGGTGTAAATATCTTCTGTTTTTATTGTTATGTTAAAAATTATATAAAAAAATCTCCATTCTAGGATAAATTAGGAAAAATGTGAAGTTACTCGGTTCTTCACTTTTAAATGCAACAAAATCTGTAAAGACTGTCAATGCATGAAGTACACATAAATCACTTTTTTTTATTGAGATGAAACAAGACTCAATTTAAAAGACAATAAATTCACGGCCAAACAGATTTAAACAAAAATGGATTATACTTTTGAAAGACGGGAAAGATTATAAGGGAATTCCGCATTAGAAAACTAAATGTAAACAAAACTAAGTTGTAGGCGTCATCTAGTAGGAATTAAGTAGAGAAAACGAGATGATGAAAGTAATAATCTCCAAAGCAGATTTCGTCGAAATCAGTTCAGCCGTTTAAGTGTTAAGAAGCATTTAAGATCATACAAACACGATTTCCCAATTTATAGTTTACTAGTAAGATCAATTAATTTTTTAAAATATCTTGGGTTTCTCAAAGTTGATATATTATAGATTGTTTAAAATGAACCCTTAGTAAAATAAATAAATTTAAGTATATTAATAATAATAACTTAAATTATGCACTATTCAAATGTTACAATTAAAAGAACAATATACTAATTCAAGTTTTTATTGTGTTTTATTATACTTACTTTTAACTGCGTTTTCACGACTATGGCTTGTACGTCATAATACCTAGTAAAAAAAAACAGTCAAGTACTTACAATAAAAAATTCTTTGTCGAGCATAGCTAGTTCGATTTTCAAATTTGGCCCGCTCGCTCATTTGAATTGAATTTGGAATGAAGTATCGACGCGACCAAAGAATAAATACACTAGGTACGCGACGCGACGCTATAAAGTATTAGCACAGGATAAATGCAAACAGCCAAACTGATGCCTAAATATTTTTTTATATTTCCAACAATTTAATATTATAATAAAAACAAAAACAAAATATTTTATACGTAGGTACCATTTAAGATACGATAGGTTTTTCCAAAATTTTAATTTGTTTGGAAACAACGAAAAGCGCCTAGTCTTTAATAAAATAACTATCGTAGTAGGTATAAAAGAGTATGGATGTGTATGAAATATGCTTTGATTATTATATGTATAAATATGTATTGTGTATGATATAATAAAAATCTTAAATATACAACGTTGTCTGGTACCTGTAACACAAGTCCTTCAGGTACTTAGCACGGGGCCAGACTAACGTGATGTGAAGCGTCCATAGATATTATTATTATTTTCTTAATAATGTGTCATTATTAATATACCTACTAGAGTTTTGCCTAGAATGTGAAAGAGTACTGTTGTATTTTTTTTGTATTATTTTCCTTAAATTATTTTGTTAACTGTGTTTTATTTTAATGTGTAAAATTGGCAGAATATTAATCATTATTACATATTCGTTATCATGCACGTGCTGCAACTTCCAGGAACGTGCTTTTTGTGTCCCTCCAAAACTCCGTCAAAAGTTTCAGTATAGAGTATCAACCGACTTGACTCCTTGACTGCTTGACTTGACTTTTACTTAGACTTTGACTAGACTTTAGATATGATCATAAATGACGATAATATAGTAAAAACAAAAACGTTGATGAAAATTATTATTATGAAGAAGACCGACTATACCTTTGTATGTGGCAAAGTACACCCCCGGTGTCAGAGCCAAACGCTAACAAAAAATATATATATACTAAATTATCTATGCCTTTGAATAATAGAACAATAAAAAAGTCGACATAATATTCATTATTTAAAAACGCATATGGGATTTGTATGGGATGTAATTACCCGCTTCTTGCATAGTCATTTGGACGAACCTTGTAACTTACCTGCTTCATCATCTGGCTAACTTTGTAAGTATACGTAAAATTCTAAATTTTTTGATTGCAAATCATTTTCCAAGTCCTAAAAGCTACATTTATGCAATAAAACGTAAATTTTCAAAAATGTTACTTACCTCATTCATGCACTCATGTCTTCAATTATAATGAGAATCGAGTACAGAGTACTCTCCATAAGTATCGGTAATGTCTCACCAGTCATGTTATCATGTAACATGTTGTAGTTTCATAGTAATTATAATATTTCTGACTTAAAGTTTCATAACAATTCATCAAGCTATGCTATAAGGGAACAGTTTGATTAATTACATAATCCAATTTCTAAATTTGACATAATCCGACTAAACATCCTAGATCCGTCAACTGCCTAGGAATCGATTTCCTCGATAGTACATAGTACATTTTATTGCTCTTTAATATTTAAATACCATTATCATTATTATTACCACTATCAGGATACAATATAAGTTGCATTAATAAAAAAATAATATTCATTGTTTTCTAACAATTAACAGTTTTTATTTTATGTGAAAACAGTGGGTAAATATGTATCTTCAGAATCTCAAAATTATATAATTAACATTATGCTAAGATTTACATAATGTAAGCATTTAAAGTCATTGAGAAAGTCAAAAAATGTTAGCTTTTGAAGATAATAACCTAAATGCTACTTACTGATAATGTCGTTATTGTACATTAATCTGTACCGATTATAATATTAAGGTGATTAAGTAACCAGCCATCAATGATTCGTTAGAAATAATAATGAAGAAAAATAATTATAGTCTTACTGACTAAATGCTGCAAACTAAATGTGAGAAAATTTTCAGAAGGTTGCTATCGATATCCTACATATTATTTTCCTGTGCGATAAGATCGATTCAATAATCGAACGAGACAAATTTCTATTATCTACGACCGTCACTTGTCGTATCGCTAGGATTTACATAATTTTAAGTCCGTCAATAGTCGCGATAAAATACCAATTAATCCGAAAAATGTGGATAAAAATCGTCGATAACAGATGATAGTGTTAGAATATAAGGTGGTCTCGACGTTAGAGGAGCATCACTCGAGATGTGGCCTCGTAACATAATAAGGTCTATAGGGCTCGTGGTAGCGGTGGCGACAGTCGCCCTAGCGGCATCCAGCGCCGACCCTTACCATCGGGAGGCGCGGTCTTCCCAACCCTCTACCGGTAAACAGGCCCAGCCGAGCGACGCCGAAAAAACCATCCAGGTTAGGGTTGAATTGGATAAAAAAATATAAATTTTAAATTATTACAATAAAACTTATACAAATGAAGCTTTTGGGCTTTTCGCCAATAGACTTTTGTATTTTTCTTATCAAATTTTAGTCCATTCCACCTAATAGGATTACTTTGCGTTTTTTACTATTTTAAATACCTGTATGTACCTACGTATATTTGGCTTGATCTGATTATTTTTATATGAGTAATTTTATTATTTTAATGGCAACATTTATTTTTTTAGTACTGGATGAACCAAGCGCAGGAGGCGTTAGACGCTCGTATCAAGAAGGGTAACGCTGGTAGCGGGGGCAAGGCCAAGAATGTGGTGATGTTTCTGGGTGACGGTATGTCTGTGCCGACCTTGGCCGCTGCACGCACATTGTTAGGCCAGAGAAGAAACCAACCGGGCGAGGAGGCGGAGCTGAGCTTTGAGGAGTTCCCCACCGCTGGTCTCGCTAAAGTAATAATTTCTTTGTATAACATTGGTGTTCTATTTTGCTCTTCGCATTGGCTTACTAGAGCAATATTTTTTTAATCATTAATAACTTTAGAATTTTTCTGAATTATTATATCGGATGTTATAATTCTCACAAATTAAAAGTAAATACCTTAAACTAATCATCTCTCGAACACTTATGTGAGTATTCGAAATTACTAAATAACTAAAAGCCGAAAGAATTAACAACAAAAAGAACTAACAACGCCCTTATTTCCAGACGTACTGCGTAAACGCCCAGATCGCGGACTCCGCGTGCACATCCACCGCGTACCTGACCGGCGTGAAGGCCAACAGTGGGACTATCGGCGTGTCGGCCGCCGTCCCACGATGGGACTGCGAGGCATCCGTGCCTGATGACCGCAAGACGGAATCTATTGCGTCCTGGGCGCTGGCTGATGGACGTGACGCTGGTGAGTAGCGAATGGAATAAGGGAAATTCGATTTAACATTTTGATGATACCTACTAGAACAAAACATTTTTTAAGTACGATCATAGTGTGTAATATTGGGAATTACTTATAGGAAAATATCACGTATAGGTTACCATGTTAAGCACATGTGACAAAAACGGTGTACTGAAACCAACACGCAATATAAAGGGTAAAAATATATCAGCGTAAAGTTAAAAACTTGTAGAAGTTAAGTATATTACTTTTGTACCTCTTTAATGGCTCGTCCTTTGAACATTCTAATTCTACAATCACAGACAACATCTATCGAATTTTCGAAAACCAGGACTCAAATTAATAATAATAAAAAACAAAAATAGCTACAAACATCTATACCTAACCTTAACAAACGCAAAACCAAATTCAATAATCGATATGCAATTTTACAGGAATTGTAACAACGACGCGCGTGACGCACGCATCGCCGGCGGGCGCGTACGCACACGTCGCGAACCGACATTGGGAGAACGACGCGGAAGTGCTCGCAAATCCCGCCGACCCCAACATGTGTCCGGACATCGCGTATCAGCTGGTGCACTCGCACCCTGGGAAGGACTTTAAGGTATGTAGACTTAAGAGTAGGTACAGATCTTTAAACGTCCTGGAAAGGACTTTAAGGTACAAAGTTTTAAAAGTCCTGGGAAGGACTTTAAGGTTTTTTTTAATGAAAAAAGGGGGCAAACGAGCAAACGGGTCACCTGATGGAAAGCAACTTCCGTCGCCCATGGACACTCGCAGCATCAGAAGAGCTGCAGTTGCGTTGCCGGCCTTTTACGAGGGAATAGGGTAATAGGGTAGGGGAGGGCAGGGAAGGGAATAGGGGAGGGTAAGGAAGGAAATAAGGGAGGGTAGGGAAGGGAAAAGGGTAGGGGATTGGGCCTCCGGTAAACTAACTCACTCGGCGAAACACAGCGATGCAGCGCAAGCGCTGTTTCACACCGGTTTTCTGTGAGTAGAGCCGGCCCGTTCGTGCCGAGGCATGGCTCTGCCACGGTAAATAAAGGTGTATAATTTATAAACTTCAAAAGTTAATATACTTAGAAGACTTAAGTATTAAGAGTTGAATATCTGCTTCGTATCTTCAATAGTCATTAACATTGGTTACGCAACTATAATGTTTAAATCACTTTATCGTTGGACAATGAAGCAATAAAAGGATTAAGATTACATCAGTAATGACATTCGTTTCTTCAGGTGATCCTGGGTGGAGGCAGGCGCGAATTTATCACGAGGACCACGACCGACGCAGAAGGTAACACTGGTCGAAGGACGGACGGAAGGAATCTCATCGAAGAATGGAAGGCCGACAAAGCCGCAAGACAAGCTAGCTACCAATACGTTTGGAACCGGGACCAACTTTTAGCTGCCAACGCCAGCCTACCCGACTACCTGCTAGGTTTATTCGAATCCAGCCACCTACAGTACAATATGGAAGCCAACCCTGCAACGGAACCTACACTTGCCGAGCTAACAGAAGTCGCTATACGCATGCTGAGTCGCAACGAAAACGGCTTCTTCCTATTCGTGGAGGGCGGTCGGATAGACCACGGTCACCATGACAACTACGTGGAGTTAGCCCTGGATGAAACTATCGAAATGAGCGAGGCGGTCGCAAGAGCTACAGAACTGTTGTCAGAGGAGGACTCCTTAATAGTGGTGACGGCTGATCACGCTCACGTGATGGCCTTTAATGGCTACTCCCCGAGAGGAAGGGACATATTAGGCACGTCCAATGATCGTGACTTCCACGATGTGCCGTACCAAACGCTGTCCTATACCAATGGGCCAGGTCATCGCGTGCAGGTCGGCGGACAGCGCACTGATATTTCGCAGGAAGCCAATTATCGTAAGTATCTAATCTATTTATAATGTAAAAATTGTAAAAGAAACAAAGGATTACCTTTGAAATTTGCTATTATTTTCTTGTGGATTTATCCTAGCAATAGCTATATTGCTGTAATGTTTTCGCGCTAAAATGCAGCACCAGTAAACAAAAAGTTTTGTTAGACATTCGACAACCTTCTGTCAATATTCTGATACGACGTGTCCGTGTGCAACATCTCGGATTTTGGTCGGATTATTCCCTAGCTGCTCTGCTCCGACCTTTGCTTAGTATTCCTATTAGTAAAATTTAGATGTCGATCATATATTTTTTAAACTATTACAATCCCAACCATTACACGTGCCCCTTAACTTTATAGGGACTCGGTGTCCTGTTTCACACTTTCGACCTTAATCCAACGACTCTTTGTTTCCAGGTGATCTTACATGGCGTGCGCACGTTGACGTGCCTTTGGAGTCGGAGACGCATGGAGGAGACGACGTGGCGGTATTCGCTTGGGGGCCCTACCATGCGCTGTTCGGCGGGCTATATGAACAGAACCACATCCCGCATCGCATGGCATATGCGGCGTGCATAGGCCCGGGCTTGCATGCGTGCAACTCCGCAGCAATCGCGCGCCCAATCACGCTAGTTTTAGCACTGTTGGCATACGTTCTGTATAGCATGTTATAGAATTCTCAATGTAGCTGGGCCATAGATCCGTGTATGTAATATGCACACGGTACAATAATATATATTGTAATATCTAGATTAAGTACCTTGTGATAATTATTTATGAATTATGTACAGTTTATGTTAATTTTATTATGAAATACTGAGTATTTTTTTACCAATAAATACATAGATATTTATTTTTTTATAAATAATATTTTATTTCCACACCTTAAGACCAATTTAAGCTTTTGTACTTAATTTTTGGAAGTCATCCAAGTCGTAAAATATCTTATGTTATGACGATATCTATGCTAAATCTATATATTTTTGGTGAGGTGGAACTTATTGGGAAAAGAACTAAAAAGGGCCCGGTTCGCCCCTTACATCGAGGCCTACCTACAAGTTACAACTAGATAAGTTCTGCCAGTGTTGCCAGAGTATACTCAGCCCAGGTTGCCATTTGTAGGTTCAAATGTTGCCATTTGAAACCAAATGTTGCCATTAGAAAAAAAAACCAGAAAAAAAAACGTTCTGTTATAAAAATATTTATAGTACCTACCTATTGACATTGAGTACTGTTTTACAAGTCTGTCAAGAAAGTCATGACAGGCGGGAAAATTTTTAAATGAAATAAAAAATATGAGAATTTTATTAATTCGAGATAAAAATGTGCAAAGTGGGCAAAGCAATATTTAAAATGTAATAAGCGTTCTCTGTGAAAATACAAATAAATAAATACACCATTTAGGCGTGATTACGTTTAGAAAATTTTTCCGCCTGTCATGACTTTTTCGACAGGCTTATATTGCTCTTCATTTTGGTTGATAAAAATTTAAATCGAATCATGTTTTAAAAAAATATTAATTCTTTTGTTAGGAAAAAAAATTTGTGGAATCAATTATTTATCAAATAATTATTGATTCCACAATTTTTTTTTCCTCTTAAATTTAAAACGATTTAAAAACAAAAGTATTAGAAAACCACGAAAAAAAATCCTTTTCCAATAGATTTAAAACACTACGTATTTTATATTTTATCTGTGGTCACAAACTACAAAGTTTCTTCCATTTTTGTTGTAGAGTCCGACAAGGCTTTATATGCTGGAGTTTTGTCGGGAATGTGAAAGAGTGATGTTGTGATTTTGTATTATTTTTCTAAAATTGTGTTAAGTTGGGTTTTTAATGTGTAATATTGGTAGAATATTAACCATTAGACATTCGTTATCGTGCACAAGTGTAGGAAAGTGATGCATTATCCAGAAACGTGCGATTTTGTATTCCCTCCAAAACTCCATCGAAAGTTTCAGTAAAGCGTCTACCACTTTACTGAATCGACCGACTTGACTCCTTGACTTTATTAGACTTTGACTAGACTTATGACCTGACGATATTACATGAAAACGATGCTGAATATTATAGGAGGAAGACGGTTTTCCCGCCATATTCCTTAACTTTTTACCTTGTCTGTGGCACAAATACACATAATGTCAAGTTGCCAAAAACGAAGAAAAAAAAAAGGCTTTATATGAATGTGTCAAAGATGTCAATTGGCGCTGCTGGTAAAGGAGAACTGTCAAACATGTGTCAAAAATGACGTTTTTGTATGATAGAAGCCACAGAAGCGTTTAGTTCCTTTTCTCGCCACATTCATGTAAAGCCTTGTCGGATTAAACATAAAATTACTTTTATCTCTAGCTTCACCAAAATAGACCTTTTGCCGGTAAAAATATGGGTACAATTTGTTTGTCTATTATATAACTTATAAGTATTGTTTTCATTTGGGAATAAAAATGCGTTCAGTTCATCTGCGAAATATATTCGATATTTTTTTACCGATGATCGCGCGACAAGTCGGAAAGTTGCCAAAAAGTTGCCATTTGAGCTCGGTTGCCATTTGGTTGCCACGAAGGGTCAAATGTTGCCAAAATGGCAACCAAAGTTGTCAAATGGCAACGCTGAGTTCTGCGTTCCGCGCAGCTTTTCACACATAAGTATCGGAATAGTCTGTCTTACAACTTTTTTTGTAGGTAAGTAGTAAAATATAATAAATTGCATTATCTATCCCCGATTTAGGGGGCGTGGTTAAAGATACGTGATACATCATATTATCTAAGTCCAACTAAGATTAAGATATGTTTATCATAATCAGGCTGTCGTGGGTATGATAGGCCTCCGATAGCACCGCTCGTGCTGGACTCGTGATGTTACAATGTCGGATTACTGATACACTGATTATTATGTACTCGCGTGATACTCATGATATAGATATGATTATTTCCGAAACTAGGGCGTGCGGCACGACTTTAAATTTGGATAAACTGCATCCTACAACCATAAGATAAGGGTTTTCAGCACCTAGACTCTGGAGCTAGCAGTTCGCGTACAATCGCGCTTATATTATGTTTATATTAGTTTTTTTTTAAAGTTCGTTCAGATGCCATATTTTTTTAAACCAACTGACATGAAAAGAAACTGAGACCACGATGATTACACATAAGACAACTTCAATTCAATTCTAGACTACTAGTTCTTTAATTATAAAAAGTGTACGTTTACACAGTTTATTTATGCAATAAGTAAGTAGCAAATATATGGCGAAAATTCATACTATAAATAATACTAAATGCAAAATGGCCAATTTTTTAAATACTACACTGATGCAGACGAAGTCTTAAGCAAAACTTATACCATAAAGCAATTAAAATGAGTGCAATATAAATCGGTCCTTTAGATAAGAGGATCAATAATCATAATGTCATGAACAACACGCGTACACCTACCAGCGATCATGTTTCCACTTGGTCGTGTGACACACCCACATGGCTAGATTATGTTTTATTGCTTCGATTTTATTGCGTTTTTCAACGATATTATTGTAGATTTTTTTTTACTAAAATATATAATATATATAAACTATCTGAGAAATTGGTTCATAAGCAGACGGCAAACCGAGAAATTGGTTCATAAGCAGAAGCAAACCAAAGTTATTAGGTTGATTTATATCAAGTCATTAATGTTAAACGTGATCTCTTGACTGACCTTGGCACAATATTATTATCCTACCAAATTACTCGGCCTAAAGCATTGATTTTCAAACTAGGGGGCGCGCCCCACTAGGGAGGCGCGAAGAGATGATGAGGGGGGCGCGGGCGCCAGCGGCGGTTTTACTCCAGACGCCCGCGCATTCCCGCGACGTACGCGAATTGGAAATCTTTTCAAAAACATGCAAGCTCATCCGTCACATTGATTCTTCTTAAGAGGGCGACTAACCCAAAAAATCAAACAGTGTCCTTCTCAATAACTCAATAAATATACAACATTTTAAAAATCCGCTAGGTCGGTTTCTCAATTATAGAATTTTTACAATGTGTTAAAATATTAACTGACTTTAATGCACGGTTATGGCAATATAATAATATGAAAAATTCGTGAAAATTAGATGCATCTTTGCGAATTGCGATTTTTTTTATCGAAAAATTTTTAAGATATGCTTGTGCTTTTGCTCAGATCGGATTCTTGGAAATATAATGTAGTATATTCAACTTTAGAAAATGAAACTATTCGGAGCTTAATTTCAAGTATAACAAAGAATTATAAAATCGTCAATTTTGGGTTAGTCGCCCCCTTAAAATAAGTATGTAAAAGCATATTTTTATAATTGAAACATCTGAAAATGTATTTTTGGTCTTTATTATTTTATTTTACAATAGCTTGGCGAGCCCACTTGCTACTACTAATTGCTGGGCCCTGGGCCGAAGGGAGGCGTAAGCATGTTCATTTTAAACAGTAGGGAGGCGTGGTACTTATAAGTTTGGGAACCTCTGGCCTAAAGTGATGACAAAGCATAGTATCAAAGATCTATCGTTTACAGATAACACCTTAGGTTTTTAAATTTTAAACTTTTTAAAGTGTCAGACGGTTAGATCATATCGTTATCTTTTCAATTATAATTTTATCGTGTCAATTATAATGACAAACACTATCGATACAACATGAAAAGATTAAAATATTGGAGGTTTGGTAAGCAGTTACTATGTGATTACAATATTATAATATTATATTACTGCAATTTTTTCACGCTATAGAGGCAGCACAAGCATAGAAAGTAAACAATAAGTTTTGTTGTGATGACGTATGTAACTAAATATGTCCTATTTTGGTCGGATTATTTACTGTATAGTGTATGTGCTAGACGCTAGTAGCGCTCTCTGCTCCGACTATGCGTAATATTTCCTATTATATTATGTACTAGCTGACCCGACAGACGTTGTCCTATCTTAACGATGATTATTTAATTCGAATTGGTATAATTAAGAAAAAAATAGATTAAAATTAGTAACTCCATTCCAAATTTCATCAAAATAGATTAATTCGTTTAGGCGAAAATCATAAAATTTTATTGTACGGGAACCGTAAATTTTCCGGGACCAAAAGTACCCCTTGTCCTTTCCCGAGACTTAAAATTCATCAAAATCGATTCAATAGTTTACGCGCAAATCATTAAAGTATATAATTGTGCAGTAACCGTATATTTTTCCGGGATAAATGTATCTTATGTCCTTCTCCGGGACTTAAAGTATCTCGATACCAAATTTCAGCAAAATCGGTCCAGCCATTTACGCGTGATGTCGTAACCAAGGGAAATATGGATTCATTTTTATTTATATAGATGATATACCTATTACCAAGATGCTGTAAAATGCCGTTTTGCATGTCAATAATCTTAATAATAGGCATGATGACAGTAAGTAAATTTCATTGAAATAATTTGTGTGTCTAAAGTATCTAAATGCTTGATTATAAAACACTGGTTCTTTTTCTATTTTACATCAAGATTAATATTTTATTGATAAAATAAAATCACTAAATATGACAATCCGCCATGAAATGTTGAACGCCAATCAGAGCGCGTGACGTCACGTTAGAGCACTTTGACATTGACGTTTGAGTTATTTCTCTTTTACCACAGACATTTTTTTTTAAATCGTCCCGGTCGGGACAGGCAAAGGGATTACCACAGACAATTATTACTGTCAATTGATTCCTAAACAGCTGTCACTTGTCAGCTGTACTCTAGAGTGACGTCACAAGTGACGCCATGACACCTTGAAGTGTTTTGGTGCAAATTTTAAATTTATGATTTAAAAACTAATTTTTGTATACTAAATCATAATTTTTAGCAGAAATATTATGTTTGTTGTAATCAATATACATATATTTCCGAGTATTATAGAACAGTTTCTCAAAATTTGTCATCATGCCTATTATATGTAGTGTTCTGTGTTGCTTATGATTCAATTTATTGCTGCTTCTATGCTTGTTAAACATGACCAAAATATTACTTATGTTGATATTATATTTTAGTCTTGAAATATACGTGGGAGTCTAGAGAAGGTTTATATTAGGAGAAAAGTTAGACATGGTTATACGAAGTTCACCGGGTGTACTTTTTTTGTCCTTGACACATCTAAAGTAGCTTAACAGACTAGGACAAATGATTGATAAGTCGTTGTGTACTTTTTATTAGCAAGGGTCTAAACTAAAGTCATACTACAGCAGTGTCATCAAATGAGCCCGTCAAAATAAACAACTTTTTCTATGAGAACAATGCTGGGAACTCAAAAAAATGCCGTCTTCATACCCATACGGATACCCGGATCGGCAATTTGTATGGGTATAACCATATGAAGACGGATTTTTTTGAGTTCCCAGCGTTGTTCTCATAGAAAAAGTTGTTCATTTTGACGGGTCCAAGGATAACGGTGTTTACACTAACATCTTGTATATTCATCCATATCGAGAAAGTTAATCGGAATTGATTACAAGTATTTGCTTTGTTTGTTTACTTTTAGATTAAAATTAATTGATGATAATAAAGCAAAGTGTGAGTTTTTGTCCGTGTCCATCAGGATGTTTTGAATTTTTATGACATCGAATTAGTTTTAGTTCTGATAACCACTGTCTTACGCTGTTTCAATGCCATACAAAAAGATAACTCATATCCAGTGGCAAAAACATTCGGCATTCAGAAAAGAAGAAGCTGTCACCTGTCAGCTGTCAAAGTCAGTCTCACCTGAACACCTGCATCTGGAGGTCGAGGACCCTGGTGTTGATGACCCACGGCACCTCGCCGAGCTGGTTGAGGCTGTCTAGCGCCGGGTAGAGCTGCGCGGGCGGCGCCTCCTCCAGCCGCCGAATGCCGCTCGTGATGAAGAACGGCATTCTGGAATGTTCCATGAGAGGGTAATAAGTCACACAGTAGGTTAATAAGTCTGGTTATTGGATAGTGAAAAAAGGCCTAAAGCTACTTTAAATCTCTTAAAGAGAATTGCTACCTCGGTGTTTACGCGAAGTTACTGTGAAAAGATAGTGTTTTATTTTAACGAATGAAAGATATATTTTTCATAGTTCACTAAGTTTGGTAACTTGTGTATTCCCATTTATCAGTTTCTAAGTATGTACATAGAGTAATAAGTATGTATAAGTAAAGAAAACGTGCACATAAATCGCCTACATGTTTGAAATTAGTTGTTTGATGATATTGAACCTTCCCTTTTCTTGCAAACCGAATTAATTCTGCATAGAATTTTTTATTTATAATTTTTATTTTATTGTTTTAACAAAATAATGTGCTTTCATAATTATTCCCAATTAAAATATAGAATTCCAAGCGTACCTGACAAGGGGCGTGTCGGTCAATAGATACGCCCCCGGCGCGGTGGCGGAGTGCCAGGGCGCGGGGGGCGCGCGTGTAGGGGCGAGGGCGGCGCGGAGGCGCAGCACAGGGCGCGCGGCGGCCGCGGCCAGGCGGGTCAGAGTGGGGTGGGGCTTCAACTCCAACCGCACTAGACGACCCCAGGGACGGTGGACTTTATACACAGCTGGGAGGAGCTTCCTGAGAGAGACAGGTATAAAGAAAGTGAAATAGCATGATTAAAAAAATATATGAAAATATAAGAATGTAAAGAAACAAAAGGTAATCGCGAATGATTTTCTTATGGGCACTTAAATATAGCGGGCAAAATCTATTATAAAAGCTTATAATTAAAATATTTAAATAAGATTTTTAAAATTATAATAAAAATGAAAGTAGCTTATAAAACTTAAAGAGACATTTTGATTTGATACTCTGCATCATTGATTAAACTTTTGAGAAATAAAATACATAGTTTCTTTTTCATAAATACTGAAATAATCGGCCAAGTGCGAGTCGGACTCGCGCATGAAGGGTTTCGTACCGATATAGAGCGAAAGTAGACAAAAAATTGTATTTTTTGTATGGGAGCCCCCTTAAATATTTACTTTATTTTAATTTTATTACTAATTACTAAATTAAAAATATAACTAAGGATTTTGTGAAAATTTCAAGTGTTACCATTATTAATTACGAGCAAAAAAGGCCAAAAAAATCACGGTTCTTGTATGGGACCCCCTTAAATATTAACTTTATTTTATTTTCAGTATTTGTTGTTATAGCGGCAGATATACACAATCTGTGAAAATTTCAGAAGTCTAGCTGTAGCGGTTCTTGAGACTCAGCCTGGAGACAGACAGACAGACGGACGGACAGACCGACAGACGGACAGACGGACAGACAACGAAGTCTTAGTAATAGGGTCCCGTTTTTACCCTTTGGGTACGGAACCCTAAAATGGATAACATTGACCATTAACTTTAACCGAGACTGGCGCAAGTGAACCTAAGTCAATTACTTACTCTTTGGCTTTCGGCTTGAACATGTTGACGTTGATTTTGATGTCATTGATGATGATGTTGTAGAGGAACTTTCCGACGTTCTGTCTCATCTCCAGCGGCCATGGTTTGTCTTCCACGTCCTGCACATTCGAATTGTTTATACAAAATTGTAAAAAAAACTATAAAACGCTTTAGTATGAATAAAGATGCAAAGATCAATGAACTATCAGTACATACCACACAGCTAAGTGAAGAACATAGGCTTCATTACAAATAAAATCTGTTTTTATTGGAACTCGGAAATTTAATCATATTATAATACTATTATAGGCAATATAATATTTTTATGTGTAGCATCCGTGCTTATATAAAAACATTCTTAAGCAGCCTTTAACCCTACAATAAAATTGAACAATATTTTATTGTACAATTTATTTGGAAATAAGATTGAAAGGCGCGCGTTGTTCCATATTAACCCTAGACGGTTAGAGTTGACCGTCAATAATATTGCACAATACGTGATATTGCACAATAAAATTTATTGTCTAGGGACAAAAGAAGACAAGTTTAGTGACTCGTGACTAGTGAGTCGCAGAATTTTGGTCGCGTAAATATTTTTTCATACAAATCATGACTCACAAAATTACGCTCGTGTGAATGATGTAGGAATTTTCTATGAAACTGAATGCAGCAGAATTTCTGCCAACCGAAATTCTGCGACTCACGTGTCATCATAAATTACGCTCGTTTGGCTTCACCCTTAGACTTAACTAGCTCTATCTCATCTACATTGTAGTTGTCTCGCTCGCGCAGTTCATCATATTTACCAGGCTAGCGCCCCAGCTGTTCCGGTGCACGATGGTCTGCCACGCCTGCCGGTTGTTGAGGGGGGTGCCGTCGTCATCCAGTGGGTGTCGCTCGAGGTACCAGCGGCAGTACTGTTTGTACACCGCGTCCAGCTTCGTCAGGTAACCGTTGATTTTGTATTGCTGCATTTGGTATCTGTTAAGAAATATCGGTTTTATTTCATAATTTCATATACAAAACATATTATGCTAACATTTTTAGAAATCAAATTTAAATTATTTATTTCGTTTGCGACTTTAGGGTGAAGCCAAACGAGCGTAATTTGTGAGTTGTGACTCGCAGAATTTCGGTCGCGTTTAATATCTTTTCATACAAATCATGACTCACAAAATTACGCTCGTGTGAATCAAACAGGACTTTTGTATGAAACTGAATGCAGCGGAATTTCTGCCAGCCGACATTCTGCGACTCACAGCTCACAAATTACGCTTGTTTGGGTTCATCCTAACTCGTTTTTTTTTTGTTTAAATGTTCAAATTACAGTGCTTTAGATCGTTATTATGAGTATTTACATTAGTCATTCTCATTACATAATATACATACATCACTTGTTTTTATTTATTGCACCTTGATTAGGTATCCACTAACTTTAAGGAATATTTATAAGGAACTTCGTTCCAATAAAACATCATACTAACTTGTGGTAAACCTGCTTGCCGAGCTCCCGCTGCAGCAGCTTGAGCGTGGGGCTGAAGGACTCGCTGCCGTCCACCAGCTTCGTCACCTCGTTCAGCATCAAATCCACGTACTCCTCCACCTGACGGGAAAAGTGAGGGGGTGTTTTAATTAAAGTTTTAGCCTCAATTTCGTCAAGTGTTAAAGTTAATGCTCGAATTAGTTTCACGTTACCTCTTTCGTTTTTCATATGTATGATAGAGAAGACATGACATTTTAACAGGCTGTTAACACTAACGTTGGTGAAATTAGGCCTTAGTGTAAGGAACTGTTTTTCAATTTAACTTTATAGTTTATACTGAAGACAAAAACTCATCTCTTTCATATACAATTGTCATTTTGGTGTTTGAAGAATTTTACATAAGTTATATTATGTGGGAATAGACTTGAGAATCCCAATGGAAGATCTTTTGACCAGTCAAAATGGTACAATTGGCCAGGCCGGGCCCACTAGATTGATTTCAGTTATCGTAAATATATTGACGCATATAGGAACTACGATTGCGTGATGCAGGATTGTGGTGTTAGTTGGTCCGCCATAAGTATAAAGTAAGTAAATTTTTATAGGTATTGTTTACCTTGGCTTCTAAGCAAACAGCTCTAAGTCATATGGAGCCGCAAATATAAACCTTACGCTCCTTGATTTACGATAAAAGCAAAGATAATGATTTGTCTCTCTCACCTCCAACACTTTCAAGTAAGGATAGAGCGAGACGGGTGTATGCGACGCGCTGCTACGCGAGCGCAGCGTGCTGAGGTTCCGCACGAACGCCTCACGAACTTTCTCACGCCAACCCTCTTCCGTGTCTTTGAGAGTTTGTCTCTGTAAATTTAAATTGGTTATAACCTCCAATAAGAATGACATACAGTTTGAATGCAGTTGACACGACTGCAAAAACGCGCTGTCGGATTGCAGTTCAGTTGCAGTTGGCGTGCAGTCGTGTGAACCCGTTTGGTTTGCAATTCTATTGCAGTCGTGTCAACTGCATTCAAACTGCACTTGAACTGCAATTTGCAGTTGGATTGCAGTTGAAATGCGGTCCGTCTGTATAGACCCTAACTTAAAGTTATGTTACAGGCATGATTATCAACAATCATTTATAATATAAGGCCATATAGCACTATTTTACAGAAAGTTGAATAGAATTATTACATAAGCTTTAACTGACTCCGACTCCTCATCCTTGACCGACACATTCTGTACTTGGATCTCTCCGGACATTTCCATTTCCAATTGTTCCTTGCCCTTGTTATACAAGTCCTCAACACTCATAAGACCCTGTGCAGGAGAATATAATAGACCCAATCTGTTCTCTCTATTACTCAGTTTTAGGTTCTCTAGTAGGGGACAGTCATAGTCGAGTATAGGTGGTGTGTACACTGGCTTAAAATTCGGTTCTATTCGTTGGACGGCTTGGAGTATGACTTCACGTTGATCATACAGAAACTGGCTTTTGTCGAAGATGTTGTTTAGAGTTATGCCCTGAAAATACAAAACACTTAAGTATACTGCCTTGCCCACTCATTACTTGTGTGAAGAACCTGATAGCTACATACCTACTATTAAAAAATAATGTATCTTCCTTTAAAACCTAATAAAATTTAACATAATATAAAATAGTGTATCTCCAAATGAAAGAGATTTTCGATTGACCTAAAAAAATCAGTGTTGATTACAAAAAACCTGTAATTGTTACACCCTTGTTCCATGTTTGATGCACCACAAAAAAGTTATTTAAGTCAACTATATTAATTAATTTATCTGATATTCCTATAGTTTCAAGTACCTTTTCCTGCATCTGTGAGTAGTAATTACTTAATACTGATATCTTGTCTTCCACATCGCTCCGCTCCACGCACTCAAATATCGCGGCGTAGCTCTGAGCGTTCGGTTGTATGCCATCCTCAGACATAAAGGACAACAGCTCTTCTGTACTGTCTAGTTGACCCTGTAAGATAGACTCTATTTATATATAATAAAATCTTTTAAACAATGACAACAATACAGCATAATCAAATGCTACTCTCACAATGAAGAAATTATTAAATGTACCTAATATTTCTGTACCTAATAATTCTACTTTTAACTAGTGTTGAATAAAATCAAAGTTGACGGTACCGCCGATTTAGTTACTAGAGCATCTTTTTGTCGCGGCCCGCGGGAAAATTTAGAATTCCCGCTCTATTTTTTCCATATTATATTTTTTTCTTCTTACCTTAGAAGCAAAGCCATGTAATAAAGTATTAAATATTCTGACATCTTCTATTTTAGGATGATCTGGGACCCTAGATCTCTTCTGTCTGTAATACTGTAATACTTGTCGGCCCTGTAAATAAAACGTAATTTTAACTAAGTAGATTTATTATTATTTTTTATTATTATTATTATAGATAATTAAGCAAATAAGCATTTGTTAAAAATAATGGAAAAGAAAAAATACTTTAAATACATTTTTAAATCAAAACAGCAATATTAGTAGATAAAAAATTGCTTGGCCTAGATTACTTTAGATGTCTTGTGACCTAGATTCACAGTTTTGTGATAAAGTTAAAGATCATTGAATCATTGTCAAAGAATTTTTTATAAATATGTGTGATATTAACTGTTACTTTGCCATTTGCCATTTAACATCTTATTCATTTTTCATATTAGTTCAAAGTAGAAGAAGAATACAAATTCAAAATAAGTAATTTTTAACACGCTTTTATACGTTTCGGCTGTATGTATGTAACTGAAACATTAAGCATAATTTTTACCTATCTCCAGTAGTCTAATTATTTATTTGAAACTTTGCATAATATATGTGCTAATACCTCGATCGTGGGAATCGCAGACACAATAGATATTCAATTGTTATGCGGCAACCAGGTGCCACTTGGGAGTTGATGGGTTAAGAGCCAATAACAATGCAATAATTTGTTAAATTTTTTTAAGCCAAAAATTAATTTTAATAAAGCGTGTTTTTTTTTTGTTTTTTTTTTTAACTATTGTTATTTTCAAAAAATGCTTCAGCTGTATCATACCTCAGCGGCCATGTCCAGGGAGCACAACAGGTGTAAGTGCGAGGCCAGCAGCCGCTCCAACCCCTCCTGCTTGCCGCGCCGTTCCAGGTCGCGCATGTCCTGCTTCATACTCTTCTCCTGGGCCACGCGACGTTTCTCACGGAGCTTCTTCTTCTTAGCTATTATAGCTTGTTTCCTGTATATAGAGACAATTTAGTTTTTATAATAATGTAATTTTTAGTGTATCTTTATTTAAAATCTCTTTAAAGTCAAACAGAACTGGACACAACTTCATTGATTTATCCCTAATTAAGGAATAATTGTTGTGGCTTGCTTATAATTTTGGTTTGGTTTCCTTTATATGTGTTTTATAGGATAAATAAGGTTGTTTAACCTTATATATGTGTAAATATGTAACTTTTTTATCAACATTAGGAATTTTATTCCTAATGTTGATAAAAAAGCTAGCACAAAATTTTAAGTTTCTTCTTCTGGTGATTTATAATCATTTCATTGAAATAAATTAAGAGCCATCATCTAGCAAAGATCTAATTGTTTAAAAAAGTAGAAAAACTTACGCCTTTTTGATATTTAGTGTTTTTAGTTCAGATTCCTTGGAATTTTCATCAAGCAATGGATTAACTTCATCTATTTCTCCATGCAGCCCAGGATCATCACAGTCAATGGAAGGATGCACCAAGCCTTGCATTCTATTAACAAATAAGATATTTACAATTTTTTAAGTAGTAATTAATATAAATGAATAAAGATTAGATTTTTATGTAAGAAAGAATATTCAATATAATATGTAATTTGTTATCTGATTTGCTGTAAATTATAATTTTAAATGTTGAAAACTTATATGTAAAATATTGTATTGAAGAGGTATGGCAGTTGCTTCGAAAAAAAATAAAATTGTAGCTTTTTACTTACTGTAAATTAGACAGGTTGTTCATGAAATCATGGTCAAAACTATCTAAATTGTTATTATCTATGAATAGCTCCCTAAATATTGCACGAGGACTTTTGGTAGCAGTTGTATGGGTTGTGCTTAAATTCGGATTAAAATTAGAGTTCAGATCAAACTCTTGGTTTACACCTTCGTTTATTGCATACTGCAGGTCCTGTAGTCTTTGATCATACAGTGTTGCCTTCCTAAAGCTATAGTAGCTCTCCTTTATCGAGTTTATAATCTGTTTAGTCTTCAACTTCTCTTCAATTGTTGCAATTTTGTAATTAGTGAATACAAGAGCACATTTTTCGTCGTGTTTTGTCACGGCTGGCGATTTCCGGAGTATCTTCTCTCTGACAGAGTTGAGTAGTTCCTTGTCCACTTCTATGTTGGAACTCTTTGGTGTTGTTGACAGTTGATGCAGCTGTCCCAATGAGACAGAACTGGATGCCAGCTTTGAAAGTTGAGAAGCACTGAACTTGCTGATGGACACCTTCATTTCTTTCATGCTACTGTCGTTTACTAAAAAAGATACACTCTATGTTGCAAATTGATGTGTACACTTGAATTGAGGTCAAGACATACATACCTGCTAAGAGTTCCCCATATTTCTTATAATTTTTGTTTCTGGCTTTCTTTTTTTGCGATTTTACAGCGTTAGCCGTTCTTGTAGATTGATGGCGTACCGCTAAAACCTTCTCTGGAAAGTTATGCAACAAAATTTTTAGGTTATGTTTACAATAACATTGTAAAATACGTTCACTAAATGTTTAATTTTTGCCGTTACTGCAGTATTTACCTGGTACGTGAGAAGCTAGAAGAACTTTGCGACAAAATTGGCATTTCAATTGTACTGTAGTTTTATTTCTAAAGCTAAAACTTGAAGGCAATGGTAATCCGTATACACTATTTTGACACAAATTCCTTGCCGATATTATTCGATGCATGTTTTTTACAACATTACATGTTATTACTGTTTTATGGTCTAATTAATCACCCTTAAACTGAAATTCTTGTTTTACAAGCACGTGAAAATCACAAGCAAATGTGCTAGAAAAATGTGAGAAATCCACGAGAAATCAGAAAAATAAATGGATAATGTCAATTGTCAAGTGTCAACTGTCATGGTTTTTTTTCTTATTATGGCACTTCGGTTATAAAACCATGGCCAGTGTCAAGTAATGGCGGGAAAACAATATTCTTGATATAATAATTTTCGGCGTCGTTTTGCTATTTCGTCAGGTCCGAAGTCTAGTCAAAGTCTAATGCCGCGGCCTTCGCGGTCGCGTGCTTCAGTACTCAGTATCTTTGTTCAAATATTATATTTACCGTTATATTTACCGTTATTATTATAACGATATTTTTTTGTTATGTTACTGTCTACTGATGATGATGTTACTAGATATCGTTAAAAAAATTACCGTTATATGGCTACCATTATGAAAATACTGGTACGTAACGATATTTTTTCTGCTTTTCGATAACGTTATGAAGCCCTGTTATAAAATTTATTGTTTTCCCGCCATAATATTATACTCGTTACTGGCCATGGTTATATAGCCGAAGTGCCATAAAAAGAAAAAAAAGAAAAAAAGGAGAAGAAGTTTAAATGTCAAAGTGATGTCAAATCAATTACCTATCAAACTGGGAACTGGACAGTGCTGCCAACTATGGGGATTTCCCACTAAATTTAGTGGGAAAAAATAAATTTAGTGGGGTTTTTAGGGGGTAAAAATTTTGAGGATATTTTTGGGGGTAAAATTTTTGAGGAATGGAATATTTTTTTAATAACAACCATAAAGTGACTTTCGGATCTTTGCTGCGAGCAAGCGCGACGGACGAAAATTCAAACGAAATGCCACTTTAATTATGACATAGGTTATAGGTTTCATTTTACTCTACCACTAGCTTTTACGCCGCCACCCGGCGATAGCATGGATCGCCACGCAAATGTCAGTAGAAAATGATACCTATGTTCTATGTCATAAAGTAGCATTTTATTTGAATTTTTACCGGTCGCGGTCGCTCGTGGCAAAGATCCAAAAGCCACCTTTAAGATGGAACTGCCGCACAAAGCCCTTGTCTCTATTATCTACCAGCTGACACTGCTGACACTGCTGACAGTAGGCTGACAGATTATTATATTTGTTGTGGTTGTAATGAAAAAAATGTAAAGTAATGAAAAAAAAAGACTGAAGTATTTTAAAACTGCTGGCCTGTTTGTTTGTTTGGCCTGTTGAAGGTGTACCTATTTCAGCGTTTTGAGCGCTTTGTAGAACACACCCCAAGTAATTTTAAATATTTTGATTTTTTGGGGAGTTTTAGTTGAAATTTAGTGGGTTTTGAAGTTGCTTTAGGGGGGAAATATATACTGTATTATCTATGGGGGAAATGTTTTGAATAGTTGGCAACACTGGAACTGGAAATATTTCATTTATTTTGTAAAAAATAGAATTTTCCAAAAATAATTTATAATAAATTATAGAGTATAATAGGAAAAACAATTTTCAATCATCCAAATGGAGGAAAAAAGCTTTATTTGTAAGTAATAAGTAATAACCAAAATTCACAATATGTCGTACATAAACAAATCTTTCATTTTAGGCATTTTCTTACAAATCATGCTTATAACTTTTAGGGACGCCTGATCTAACTAGGAGATTTTTTGAATTAAGATTTGAAAATGATTTATTGTTTAAAAAGTTTAAGCAACCTTGGGGGTGAGTTCTAAAGTTATATTATTAATTATGTACCTATATGGTATTTAATATTATATTATTAACTGTTGGATTATATGAAGCTATGGTGTTTTCTCATATTTTCTTACTATATTATATTACAGAGAATTTCATAAAATTTTACAAGATAATGGGTTTCCTGAAGATATGACTGTAAGTCATGTGCGGAAAAAATGGTCATACACATATGATGTAAGTTCTTTATATTAATCTTTTATCATTAACTAAACTCAGTATACTACATTCATGTACACAGTGTCGGTTTTAGCACTACCAGCGCCCTGGGCGAGATTTCTTCTGAGCGCAGAGTGCTGGCAGTGCTAAAAAAAATTGATGCTCCTTTTTTGCCTTCCGCGCCCCTGCCTGGGTCGCCCAACGTTGCCCTCCCCTAACACTGCGACTCTGTGTACATTTCTATTGCAATTTTATTTCACGTATTTTATCCTTCTTCTTTCAGGCATATAGAACAGCGAAAAGGGCCAAAAATAAAGATTGGAAATATTATAAAATGTTTGATAAGCATTTTGGTAAAACTAAAGTTTTAGATAAATATGAGTCTTGTAAGTTTTATTTTAACTCATGAAAGTATCTCTACAAAATTATTGACACCTCATTTATAAATATGAAATCAGTATTTTCTTTTTGGTTACAGTCTACTTTTTTTGTTAAAATCCTGTGCTATTGTAATTTTTGCTGATTAATTAAATTTTTGATACGTAATTAAATTATTGTTGTATTACTTCAGGGGACAATGAGTGGAGACTCAAGCTTATTTTATGTGTGTCTGAGGCAATGGAAATGAAAATCGATTTTCACAATTTGTGGAGGTAATTAGTTTTTTTATAGTGTGAGTATAGTCCTCCAAAAAATCGAAGGAATTAAAAAGTGGCAACATCGTAGTGTCATCCCTTTCAAATCAGTCTAAGAAAAAAGGCAACATCGTAGTGTCATCCCTTTCAAATCAGTCTAAGAAAAAAGGCAACATCGTAGTGTCATCCCTTTCAAATCAGTCTAAGAAAAAAGGCAACATCGTAGTGTCATCCCTTTCAAATTAGTCTAAGAAAAAAGACAACATCGTAGTATCATCCCTTTTAAATCAGTCTAAGAAAAAACAGATGACACTACGATGTTGCCACTTTTTAATTTCTTCACTTTTTTGACATACTTTATATGGCAAGGTATAATAATAATTAATAATAATATGCTCATGGAGGTATTTTTTGTATTCTTTTTTATTTAACCTATCAACTCCTAAACGGCCCACGATAACAATATAATAACAATAGATTTCCAAGAATCTGTGATGGACAGATTAAATATCAACATTTTGTTATAATCCTAGCAACGTTGGTAACATAAGCAACATTGTATTCTGCACTATTGAATAAGTGAATGCGTTTTTTAGAGTGGTGGAAAGAGCTCTAAGGTGTCAGGACTTACCCATAGACTGTTGCGTACAGGATATTAAAGAGTTATGGCAGTATATTAAAACAACTTTTAATGTAAGTAATATACTTTAGAATAGAGAATATTTTTCTACTTGGTTACTATGATTTCAGCTTATTTTTTATTCATCTATTTGCTAATAATGTGTTGATATTTAAACATCTTATACCAGGGGTCACCAAATGGCAGACCGCAGTCCGCATCCGGACCGCCGACCCATTGTGTACGGACCAAGCATGTTGGAAGATGAACTTTGTTAAAAATAAATTTGATCTCGACTAACTGATGAACATCTCCAGGATGATATGGAAATAAACCTATATACCTTTGTAATTTTCATAATTACCTTTGTTTAACAAATATATATTTTTTTATATTAGTGTGAACTGCGAAGTTCATTTCATTTCTTAAAATGGACCGCGAGCGAAACTAATTGGTGGCCCCTGTCTTATACTATTAGGGCGTTCGCTGCGTTGAGCGTGTGCCCGTCGCGGCTGCCCGTCGCAGGTGCCCGCGCCGTGCGCTCGTCATAGTAATCGTGTCAGCCGTCGCACGTTGAGCGGGTCAGCCGTCGCACTATTACTATGGCGAGCGCACGGCGCAGGCGCCCGCGACGGGCACACGCTCAACGCAGCGAACGCCCTTAAGGGCCGATTTTTCAACCGTCGGATAACTTTTACCTAAAGAATTAATGACACTGACATTTTTTTCATATAAAATCTGTCAAAACGCCAAATTTATTCCGATGGTAAAGTTTATCTGACGATTGAAAAATCAGCCCTTAGACTATTAGTTCAGTATACGTAGGACCTCTTTGAAGTACATAATTATGTGTATGGCACCTGTCTGCACATACTAATCACTTAATAATTTGCTCTACTTGAGTAGTATTTAGTGTAAATATGACATTTTCTATGTTTAGAGGAAGCATCGTTTGAAGTTAAGAAGGGGTGAGGATTCTAGCGAGTGGCCCCTGTATGACACCATGTTGGAATACTTCAGAAAATACGAAAAGGACTACTTGGACAGACTAGAGAATGATTCTTGTACGGATCTTGGTAATATTAAGTCTAAATCGTTGAACAAAAGGAAAACAGCTGAGTTGGATAGTGAAGAAGGCAGTGAGTTTCAATGTAAGTACAAAAGTACTTGGTTAGACGCGTACCGAGGCTGCCACGCAAGGCAAATCCTCGGTCGGTCAAGACGTGCCTCGTCCGAGGCAAACACACGCGCTGCCTCGCCCGAGCGTGCCGCGGCGCGAGCCTCGCGAGGCTGCTCGCTTGGACAGTACACGGCTAATTTATTATTATATTTCAAAGTATGACTTAAAACAAAACTTTCTACTCATTGGGGACATTAATATAGACCTAAAAATTAAAACATCACACACTGAAACATATCTGGGGGCTCTGACTGAGCGCGGACTGATGTGTGGAACTTCACAGTACACGAGAATTGAAAAAAGACTGAATATTGTCACTAAAACATGCATTGACCACATATTTGCTCGATTTCCCACATTTCGTCCGTACTCAGCAGTGCTCGATGTTGTACTGGCCGATCACCGCGGCCTTATCTTTGCTTGCATCGATCATGCGCCTGCAACGTATATACAGCCGGTTCACAAAAACATTATTAACTTTGATATTCTTTATAAAGAAATTAATAAGATAGAATGGGTAAAAACAAAAGAATTTACATCCCCAAATGATGTTTTAAATTTTATTTGTCAATCTTTTAAAAAAGCTTACAAATTATCGAGCTCAAATTTGTTAACATCGTCAAAAAAGAGCAGTAGATGTAATTTTCCCTGGATTGACTCTGATATAAATCGACTATGTAAGAAGCGAGATAAATTATTTTCAAAATGGAAAAACGATACTGGTAATGCCAAACTTAGACTGGACTATAATATAATTAGAAATAAAGTAAACAAAGTATTAGAGTTTAAAAAGAATAAATATTACATTAGGTACATTAATCATAATTTTAAAAATACTAAAAAGATTTACCATATCATTAACCAAATGCTAGGACGAGTGAAGTTATCTATTGATTCTGCTATACACAACGCATTCGACGCTCAAGGGCTTACTACTAAAGATTTAGCTAATAATTTTGCACACTGCTTTGAAAAGTCGGTTAAAGATATCATTCCGAACTGTACGACACAATTGTATAGCTCAAGCCACGAGCCTCAACCAGTTAACTCGAGTATTCTTTACAAAAAAGCTACCTCCAAAAGTGTTCATAAAATAATAAATAAATTAAATATAAATAAAGCGCCAGGTCCAGATAACATTAAAATTTCCGACATAAAGGTAGCGGGTCAAGGTGTATCGTCTAGTATTGCAGACCTAATCAATTGTAGCGTTAGAACCGGCCTATACCCTGATGATCTGAAGGTAGGCAGCGTGAGACCCATTCACAAGAAGGGTAAACGTAACGCTTATACTAACTATCGCCCCATCACACTGTTATCTACTGTTGATAAAATTGTAGAAAAACACATATGTGACCAAATACATTCATTTTATAAAAACTTTGAGGTAATAAATAAAAATCAATTTGGTTTTCAAGCCGGTAAAAGTACCTCCGAACTTTTATCTAAATTTACTGATGAAGTAAACGGTCACCTGAATAATAAAAGACAAGTTTTTGTGCTTTTTATTGATTTTACACGTGCCTTTGACACACTGTCACACAAAAAGCTTGTCGATAAATTGGAAAAGTCTGGCATACGTGGACCTCTACTACAATGGTGCAAAAACTACCTACAAAACCGCACCTACTCTGTAAAAATTGATGACACCTATAGCGACCCAATAAAAGTGACGGAAGGCACAGCGCAAGGTTCTGTTTTGGGGCCATTGTATTTTCTGACCTACGTCAATAGTATGGGCAGCTGTATCAAACACTGCACCTGCTACCAATTTGCAGACGATACCTGTCTTGTTATTGCATTAGACAACCCCCAAACAGCAAAAAAACTTTTGCAACAAGACTTTAACGCTCTTCTCAGATGGTGTCACGATGCCGGCTTAGTCATCAATGGGACCAAAACAAAACTACTTTTGATTAAATCCCCGTATAACAAGCATTCCCATGATACCGGAAATCTAATATTTCATAATCATGACTGCCTACACTCAACTAGTACAGCATGTAAATGTCCCCCTATTGAGATAGTTCAAGAACAAACATACCTTGGTCTAGTAATAGATACAAGGTTTAACTGGAACCAACAAATTGATCGTGTTTGCAATAAACTCCGGCAATTCCTCGCAAATTTAACAATTCTCAAAAATAAAATCCCTTTTAAAATTAAGAGAATGCTTTATTTTGCATTGGCTGAATCGTATATTCAATATGGCCTCACCAGCTACGGGAGGACATATAAGACATACTTAGATAATATTTACAAATTACAACTAAAAATTTTAAAAACTATCGTCCCGCCTAGTATTAAGCAAAAATTTATTAAAAACGAATATAAACTATTTAACTATTGTCAAATAATCCCAGTATACCAACAAGTGCAATATTTGCTTCTTAAAGACAACTTTTTTAATGAACCTCTAAAGAGAAAAATAGATCACTCCGTACATACCCGAGCTATTTCTCAGAATCGGTTGTTTACGATCGGTGCGAATAATGTCTATGGCAAGCGAACCACGCAGTACCTAGTGCCTCGACTTATCAATGACTTACCTCCCGCGCTGCGTGATTCTTTAAAACCTAGCAATATCAAGGCTCAATTGAGAAAACACTTTGCTAACAAACATAATATTGATAATGATAATATAATATCTTAGCTCCTGCAATACCTAAACTAGATAATTAATTTCAAATTGTATTTATACTCTGTAAACTAACTATAAGTAACTATCAATTTCTTATGTACCTACAATGTTATATTACGTTACCTCTCTGTTGTTTAAATTACTTATAAATTATTTGGTGCTAACTTGTAATATCATCTATATAAACCTTCGTGGTTTCTCGATGATATATTATCAAATTTTTTTGTATTGTGTAATTTTAAATGGTAAATAAATTAAAAAAAAAAAAAAAATTAGAAAACTTACAGACCGAGGCCCCCTCGCGCATCATGCGTACTGCGGCATATGTCCGAGGCTGCCTCGCGACTCGCGAGGCTGCTCGCTTGGTCAGTACGCGGCTCACGTAAACACCTGAATCTGTTTGAAAATACTACTGAACATATAGATTGTAGGCTTTTCCTATTTAAGCATCTTAATATGCACGTCTATTTCTACTTAATAATATTTTTTTGTCTTTGTCAGGTGACTTTTGTGCCTTCAAACTACATAATATCAGTATATAGTATACGTAGTAGATCTTTTTATTAGTCTGGTAACACCATAACAACATTATATAATCAATGGTAATATTGCAGGGTCAAAGAACATAACAGAATCGTTTATCCAAATCCGGCTGCAGCAGGACTGGCTATTTAGACAACGGAAATGGGCATGGGAGTAAGTTATAGTTCTTGCAATAAACGAGCGCGGAGCCTTTATTTGTAGTTGGCAATGTGAATAGACATTTTCGTTAGTGTGCATACCTGATGGAACGGTCAGCAGCGAGCGAGCCATGTACGCGTGTATAGATATTATGGTCACTCACACAACCAAGGGCACCGCGCGCTCGTAGATTGCACAAGTTATTATTAGCTCATTGGAACTATTATTCGGGTTTTATTTTATTACTTTATTCGGGTGGCCTGTGGCTGACATATTCGCGCCGAACCTACAGCGTCCTGCGCGTCCAATACAACAATATCTTCAGAATGCTGCTTGGGCTGCCATGGCGATGTAGTGCGTCAAAAATGTTTGCTGAGTATCGCGTAGACGGCTTTCACGCACTGATGCGCAAAAAAGTAGCATCGTTATTGCAGAGACTTCGTAGCAGTGAAAACAGCATTCTGAAGGTCATAGCCTCTAAACTAGACTGTCCCTTTTAAAAACACTGGATGGAGATAAGGATAGGCTTGATATCATAAAAATGATAATAATAATACTAAAATATTATACTGATTACTACTAACATACCTTTATGAGCTAATTGTTACTAACTGTACTAACAAATCTATGGACAAAATTAGTCTGAAATAAAGTTTTATTTATTTATTTATTATAGTAATTGTTGTAAGATATGTTGTCTTTTGAGAGCGGCTGATTGACGCTGCCTTGTCCTCGTCTTGTAAGACATGCGTCAATGCAACGTATTACGTAGCTATGTAGCATACTCTCAGCGCCAGCTTTAGGACTACCAGCGCCCTAGGCGAGATTTCCCCACAAACAAAAAGGGGCGCCGCACCGCTTTCTGTTTGCCTTCAGCGTCCCTTTTTAACCAGTGCCCTGAGCGGTCGCCTAACCGCCCACTACTGCATACAGCATACAGTTGCGACAATGCAACGCATTGGTCCAGTCAACAAGGGATTTTTAAAGTCACAAACGCTAATCCTTTTTGTCCATTCAATGTTATTTTTAAGTCAAATGTTTTTAGAAAACTACGCAACATCATGATTGAGGAATATGGATTCCCTACAACGTTAACAAGTCGAGACATAAGGAAGAAGTGGGCGTGGACATTTTCGGTAAGTCCATCCAGTATCAGTAATATGTAGTAATAAAATTCCTACTCCATGATTTTTTTCTAAACAGAAAATTTTAAGATATCGTGTTTTCGCTCTGAGGGGTTAGTGCAAGTTTTATTCGATGATACGCATCGAGCGCGTAAACGCGAATTTATATGGGATCAAAGCAGCGCCATCTACTGGCTAACGTGGATCAGTATCCACGTTTTTTTTTTTTTGATCCCATATAAATTCGCGTTTACGCGCTCCATGCGTATCATCGAATAAAACTCGCACTAACCACTCTGATCAATTTTTGAAAATATATTTTAGTATCTATGTTTAGAAAATGAAACAATTCGGGGCTTATTTTCAAGTATAATAATTGGCCAAGTGCGAGTCGGACTCGCGCACGAAGGGTTCCGTACCATTATAGAGCAAAATTAGGCCAAAAATTGTGTTTTTTGTAAGGGGGCCCCCCTTAATTTTTATTTTATTTTAATATTATTATTAAATATCAAAGTACACATGTAACTAAGAAATTTATGAAAAATTCAAGTACCTACCAGCTGTTGCCATTATTGATATAGAGCAAAAAACCCCAAAAAATCATGTTTCTTGTATGGAAGCCCCCCTTAAATATTAATTTTATTTTGTTTTTAGTATTTGTTGTTATAGCGGCAATAGAAATACATAACCTGTGAAAATTTCAACTCTCTAGCTATTACCATTTTTGAGTTACAGCTTGGAGACAGACGGACAGATGGACAGACACCGAAGTCTCAGTAATAGGGTCCCGTTTTTACCCTTTGGGTACGGAACCCTAAAAATGAATTATAAAACACTTTTGGGTTAGTCGCCTCCTTAACGCGACCAATTAATTACTTAGGTCCGCCATCTGCCTAGGAATCAACTTGTTTGATTGATAGTACATCCTGTATATTTTGTTTTGTCAGGACTACCAGAAGGCAGTGGCTAGCGGTAACCGGTCGTGGGTGTACTACAGACTGTTCGAGCTGCACCTCGGTGACGGCACACTCAGCCTCAACCCTCTAAAACACTGTGAGTAAAGAGCCAGTCCACCCGGGCGCTGCGTCATCGCAGCGTTATTACGAAGCAGTCCCGCTTCGTCTCGGGGGCTGCTGTCCGTCATGTGTGCGTTGCGACGACGCAGCGTGTGAACACCTTGGTGTGTGAACAACGCAACGGCAGCGCTGCGTCGACGCAACGCGCCGTGTGGACTGGCTCTAAAGGACATACGGGGATGTAGCACTGCATCGCCAGAATCGGCGGCAAAAACATTCAAAACTCTTGCAAGTTGCAACTTCATATTAGATAGATAAAATACAATTATAATAGGCAATAGAATAATATCTACCAAAATAAAAATAAATACTACTGCCTAAATAAATATAAAAACTCGCAATAATCTTCGCAACGAAATAACAGTAATTCAGAGTGAGAACGCTCTGGCCTCTGAAGCGTTTGCTATGCGTTGGCGTTAAGGTGGGTACTGATGTCCCTGAAATAAGGGTCAGATACAATAAATGTCCTGTCATTGTCTCAGGGCAGGAGGAGTGGGTGCTGAACGTGATCAGCGCGCGCACGGAGCTCGACCACCTGTTTCAGGCGGAAGGCAAGGAGCGATACAGCGCTTGGCGGTCAGTTATGTTATATTTACCGGCAGATTTTAGACTAAAGCTGAGAACAAATTGTCGGACGCGTCCGTAAGACGCGGCTTAACAATGTGCATTGTGCACGTTTGTAGGACGACGGGTATTCGGATGTTTTTTAATTTTTCAATTTTTCTTCCATCGCGCTCGACGTGTCACCGCTAACACGCTTGGTTGGCTATTAAGCTTTAACAGGCACACTTAATTATTACTTTAGCTGGGAACGAATTATCTGACGAGTCTGTAAGTCGCGGCTGATGGACGCGGCTTGTTTCTAATTTCTATCGGATTAATACAAAATACACTAAACATTTGCAGTTTGTACATTGTCTGTCGTAAGTCGCGGACGCGGCCTTTAACGTCCGGACGTCCGAACAGGATCTGGCTGGCTGGATGTTTTTGCGTCCGCGGACAGTATGAACGGGGCGCGGGGAGTGGGGACGCGTCCGTGGACGTGCTTGACATCTTTTCCAGCAACAATTCTTTCTGAAATGACTGGCCAGACGACGGAAGACCCGTCGTTCTACATACGTGCACATTGTTAAACCACGCCCGTTAGCCTTAGGCTGCGTTTCCACCAGAGATGTGTTGCGAGGAATGTGTTTTTAAGATCCAATAGAATCGCTGCGCTGAGCGAGGTCACAGCAAGCTCACGTCAATGAAGCGATTCTATTGGTTCTCAAAAACACTTTCCTCGCAACACATCTCCGGTGGAAACGCAGCCTTATGCCTGGTTTCTGAATTTTTTTAACAGGAGCTTAAGCGTTGTTGACTGGTTATTTTTTTTTTAAATTAGCCAATCAAAAGTGTATACTAATTACTACTTAAACTTCTATCAAAATACTCAAAAACTAGGCACTAAAGTGAGACTGTCGTGTAGAACAAAATATTATTTTAGCTAAAATTATTCCTACATTTTATACCTATTCACTTAAATTGGACCACATCTAGCTCACAATGCAATAGACTGACACCGATCTTTTTCACACGTTATGAGTCTTAGAAAATATCTATTCTTCACTACAAAAGATGCTGCAATCTTATATTAGATTAATGCAGTGGTTTCTATATCAAATTTTATATGTTCCATTTTATATAACCTTCGATAAAATTGATTACAGTTGAGTTTTTGTGTACTTACCTCACTTTTTTGCCAGAGACACTAATATTTAGAATACAAACTTAAAGCTAGTTTTTATTTACAAGAAAATAATTTTACTTAAAGACGTAAAAAATTCAACTACGTGTGACCTCTCAAGACTTGCCCATTACATGGCGACTGGTGTTTTTTTTTTATATTAAAAGATAAGAAAATACAACTTTGAATATATTTTCAGAGAAGTGGAGAAGAAATTGCGGACAGTCGGCATTCCGTTAGACCATAGCTTGCTAGACTTGGCGGAGATCTGGATACACCTCATAAAAACATACAGGGTAAGTTCTATTTGAGACACAGATGATAAAGAAATTCGCCCACTGACCCATCACTACTCGTCTCTTTCACTCGCGCACAATTATGTATTGCTATCTCGTTTCCATATCGTCGACAGGAGCACCAAAGCAATGATTTCGAATGCAAGTAAAAAAAATTCGAATGAAAGCGAATACATTATACAAATCTTTTCCTGAATGTCCTTTCCTGGGACTCAGTCAGAATCAATTCAGTGGGCTTAGCAAGAAGAGGTAACAAACGGACAAATAGACTCAATTTCTTAAAATATTATGGATCGTTGTGGATTTTCAGAATGTATGTAGTACATAATTATGTGAATTTATGTGGTACCAACATTCGCCTAACATTCCTGCATCGCGCTATCGAAGTTTTCTAAGCGCGTCGGTATATATATATATATATGTCGCAGTCATCTAGTTCAATCTGCGGTTCGATTGAATGACTAGCGCATTCATTATATGACTCCGTTCAATTGAATGACTCGGCCGAACGTTGATTGAACAATCGTCACTCAACGTTCAACTAGTTAGCGATTTTTAACATAGCCCTTTGAAGAGAGCGGATATGAAATTAGTCAGGTAATTGAATGTATTTATTTTTAACGGAATAGGAAATGTATAAGAACAGTATATCATTCTTAGTTAATTAATAGCAATGTATTTATTACTTCATCTGTCCAATACGATTGGATTTGGTTAGGTTAGATGGCAAGGCGGGAGCGTAGCGCAGCGAAGCTCCCGCCTTAGCCATCGTGGTTATTTTTTTTGTAAACCACCCAGAAGTAGCCGTCGCCTCATAATTGAAGTCAGTTTCTAGATTAACCTATTAGTACGCCACCAACAAATACTTAAAAAAAATCATAGCATTCCATTTAACGACTTCACTATGATGACGTTTAGTCAAGACGTTAAACGTTACAGTCAGCGTCTTGACTAGTTGTCCTTCAGTCATTCAATAGAACGGTGTCATTCAATGAATACGCTAGTCATTCAATCGAATCACAGATTGAACCAGATGACTGCGACATATATACGACAGCTGAAATGAATCACGTGTCACGTGGGCTCCGGCACAGAATATATAATAGTACTCCGTAAGTCCGTAGCTCCGGCCTGAGTCCTGACCGAGCTTACCATCTCGCTCGGTCGGAAGATCTTCCTTTGTGGACACTTCATTCATAACTATACTAGATGACGCCCGCAACTCCGTTGCACCAACATTTGTTTATCGCGCAGGAACCGTAAATTTTTCCGGGATAAAATAGCCTACGTCTTTTCACGGGACATGACATATCTCTATACCAAATATCAGCAAAATCGGTTCAGCGGTTTGGTTGTGAAGAGGTAACAAACAGATAGACAGACATACAGATATACGATTTCGCATATTTTATAATATTAGTATAAAGTATGTATTGCATCTGCGTACCCTCTATGTATAGTAGGTAGTGGTGTTGACGCGGAAGCGAGGCGTTGACCTGGCCGATGGCTCGTAACGCTATCTCTACATAATACTTTTATCTGGCCGCATAATGTTGTTATTTTTTATTTGCGTAACACAATAAAAATACGTGCTTTCTTCGTACAGCTAAATTGTAATTATTGTTTATAATTTGTATTCTGATAAAAGTATTTGAATTAAGTTTGTCTTGAACAAACTTAGATGTAGACCGTAAGAGGTTTTTTAAACGTTTTAGCAGTCTCAATCGCATTGTGTGCTAGATCCTCTTTATATTTAAAACTAGAGACAATGTAGGCGCAGCTCCTTTGCGCCGAATTCGTTTATCGCGTGAAAATTGCACAACAAAAACTATCATATTATTTTGTTTCCAGTCTCTCAAAGTATCTCCATGCCAAATATTTTCATTAAGTGTGAGGAGGTAAAAGGCAGACATACAAGTTAAACTTTCGCATTCATAATACCTGTAAGGATTTTGTGAATAATTTAACAAAAGGCAAGCATTAGTTAGCAGAGAGAGAAACTTCTATCCATACTAATATTATAAATGCGAAAGTGTGTCTGTCTTTCGGTCTATCTATCTGTCTATTACCTTTTCACGCAACATTTACAACACAGACATTAACAGATAGATAGACCGATTTTGCTGAAATTTTGTATAGAGATACTTTGAGTCCCGAGAAAGCACATAGGATACTTTTTATCCCGAAAAAATGCACGGTTTCCGCGCGATTAGCGAATTTTGGCACAACGAGAGTTGCGGGCGCCATCTAGCCTGTAATAAATTACACATTTTGTTGCAGTGGAAACAAAAATTCGCCAACAAGGGTATACTCAACGAGCAATGGCCGTATTTCGATGCGATGTCCAAATACATGGAGACACGAATTGTACCACAGAAACAGATGAGAGAGGAATACTTGGACGACTTCGACGGGGTTGATAATGATGATGATATGAAGCTGCTAGATCTTAAGGAGAAGTGGTCTGCGGTGAGGCCCAAACACGAGCCGAGCCTGTGTCGGGCCTGCTCGAGCGAGGACGGCTGCGTCAGAATATTTGACGAGAGAGATGATGATGGAGTGGACCTGGCGATTAAGTTGAAAGTTATCGGTGGTATTGAGGTGAGTATTTAAACAGTCATACTTTCTTAAGTAGGATATATTTTAACCAGGTAATTTAGAGTCATTTTCTATTGCTTTCCCAACATATTATCATGGTTAGCACGACCAAAGAGAGGGTATCTTCGTTGCAATAAAGAAAGTTTGAGATTGACAAAGAATTAATATATCGGTTTGTCTCTAAAATCAATCAGTTTTTCTATTCTCTCGAATTTGTACTGTGTGCAGTATATTACTAGTAGTAAGTTAAGTCTTAATTTTTCTACACAGGTGGAACGAGGCGACTCGTTACCGTCGCAGATATGTCTAACCTGCCTGAAGGAGCTCGACGCGGCATACAAGTTCCGGCGGAAATGCCAGGACGTCGACAAACATCTGCGCGACACCAACATCAAGACAGAGATCAAACACGACAACCACGAGTTCCACACACCGGATATCGACGACTACGACGACCACCAAACACTACCGATCAAAGTTGAGAAGCCGAGAAGAAAGAAAGTGCGCCGACCCAAATACGAGTACTGGAAGGTATGCGAAGTCTGCGGAAAACACACCAAGAATCTCCTCGGCCATTTGGACACCCACGCCAGCGATAAAGTCTACTCCTGCGACGTTTGCCAAAAGAAATTCAAGTTCAAGAGTGGTTTGGTCGTGCATAAGGCCGTCCACAACCCCACGCCGAAGAAGACTTGCGAAGTTTGCGGGAAGACCTTCCACATTATGGCGTCGTACCGACGCCATTTTGTTTACCACGCGAACGAGAGGAAATACAGCTGTGAGACTTGCGGGAAGAGGTTCAACACGATGGATATATTGAAGGTTCATACCAGAATGCATACGGATGAAAGACCATTCAGTTGCTCGGAGTGCGGTAAGACGTTTAGGACTGCGGGCTGCGTTAGTCGACATAAGCGAATAGTGCACAGAAACGTCAAGCAGTGATGGCAGACTGACTTGATGGTTAGCTGAAATGTGACCAAGTAAGTGAGAAGTTAGTGATAATTCAGATGATAGTCAAGTTTAGCTTATTTCATCATTCCACAAAAGAGAAGGAAAAGCATTGCCAATTTCTGTGTCACTCGGAGATGGTTGGTGGTATCCTGAAGGAAGTAGTTTTAAGAGCATTATAGAGTATTTCGGATGGTTCCATAATACCTAAGATCAAAGTCAACCCTACAACCTGGAACCTGGAACCTGCTTATCAGGGTCCATCCATTGATCCATTGCCGAGAATAACCAATAAGACTAAGTAATCGAGCGAATCGCTTATTATCTTCATTATTTTGAACAATTTATGCATTAATTTCCTTACAAATATGATAGAATTGATGAATCTGAAGTATTTTGTTATTTTGTTTATACTTGACCTTGTTATCAATTGGAATGTTTATTAAAGGTCTTTATCGAGTACGACTTATTTTGATTTGTATTGTTCCACCGTAATTCATAAATCATAATTCATACTGTAATAACTCTACCACAACTCTACTAACCATCTTTTTACACAGGGCTTAAAGTTTTTAATCGGTATCTCTCTAGGCCCACTTGCGCAGATCTGAGTTAAAGTTAACTCTGTGTTAAACATCATCTGTATCACTCATAATGTAAAATACAGATGGAATGATGTTTAACTCAGAGTTAACTTTAACCCAGATCTACGCAAGTCCGCCTTATAGTTTGGTATTAGTAACTTAGAACTTAACAGTTCTTTTGATGTAGAGTACTTTGATATTTTACCAGACGAGAGATATATCCAGGAAAATACAGTCCATATGGCAAATCGGGAATCGGGGCACAAAACTGTCAGAATTTGTATAAAATTCATATGATGACGCCCACAACTCCGCTGCGCCAAAATTAGTTTATAGCGCAGGACCCATACATTTGGGATAAAAAGTAACCTAATATGTACCTTCCGGGACTATAAAGTATCACCGTACTAAATATAGTAAAATCGGTTCAGCGGCTTAGGCCTCAGCGTGAAGAGGTATCAGACAGACAGACACACTTTCGTATTTATATAATATTAGTATGGATTATCAGATCTAATTGTCAAAACGTGTCTCGTAATATTCGAAAATAAGTTGGGGTTGGTACTTGGTAGTGGTGCGGGTTTGCGGCGCCCCTTTTTTAGCACTACCAGCACCTTGGGCGCCGAATAAATCTCGCCCAGGGCGCTGGTAGTGCTAAAACCGGCAATGCTTACAAGTTCCACAGAATCTACGAGGTAATAAAAACTGTGATGCTTTGCATCTTGTCTATATAAACCGGCCGAGTTTGATATGTCTGAAGTCTGAACGCACTGTTATTCGTCGTCAACGCTAATTACCGTGTAGATAGCGTTTCTTGTTTATCTGTTAACTGTTAGCATAACCGAAATCGTAGGATCAACGTCCTGACACTGTACACAAAAGTCAAAACACCAAACTTGTATTTTTGAACGCAATTAGTGTCTCCTACTAAAATGTAAAAAAAAAATATGATATACTTACTGCGTGACTGGTGAGACATGTTCAGTACTCGAGGAGATATTTGGCTATTTGGTAGTCCACGCCTCTGCACCGGCCGCATAGTATGCCTACTTGCCTAGCCGCGTAATTTACTTAGTATCCATGATTCATTTATTTTTGGGAAATTCGGAAAAAAATTAAGAACTTAATTTTATTACATAATAAGTTTTTTCATGTTACTTACCTTATTCTTCCACTCACGTCTTGAATTATAATGAGAATCGAGTACAGAGTACTCTCCATAAGTATCGGTAAATGGTAATGTCTCACCGGTCATGTTGTAGATATAAGGTTGGTTTACATTGATACAGTAGCGGGAGTCAGCCTCACTAGATTCCAGTGTTGAAGTTTATCAATGTAAACATAATAATATTATGTTTCTGTCCAGTACGTAACAATTATAATAATTAGGTAGTAATTTGATAGCCACACACACTGCTCAGGTGTAGTCTAGTAAGCTAGCACACAAGATGTACTATCAGAGAAGTTGATACTTGATTCTAGGGCATCATGAGTATCAACTTCTTGTCTTGATTCCTAGGTCCCCCACCTACGTAGTTTGGTTGCGTGAGTTGTGACGTCAAACCCAGCCGACAGATCACCATTGAATTGACATGATCCGACCAAATGACGTCGGTCTGTCATTAACTGTCTAGGAATCAATTTCCTCGACGGTACAATTAAAACCTTTTATAATGACGAACCGGATTTAATGACGAAGTTTGAATGTCCGTAATAGAATATTTTACTATCAATTTTAACGACTCTCTGGTAAGAAGATCACAATAATTTATGGCTCCCTTTAATGTCGTTATAATCGGCTTTCACATACGTTTATTGCAACTTTGATTCCAAACTATATACATTCTGTTATGAACTTATGACGGTATTTTCTCGGACTTACTTCAAGTAGGTATTTTGCTATACATAATATTGCAATTTTGTTATGCTGAATACAGAAAAAAACCTATGGTAACAATATATTTACTGCATCTATTTCGGTAGAGTTCATACAAATCAAAAACAACTGCCAAGTATCAGTCCTCTGTCCTCGGTTTCATAATTGCAGGGTTTTAAATAGTAACCAGTTAACCACTGAGTAGCACAGAAATCTAAATACATATTACTTCATAGATATCGTTATAAATGCCCTTCTGTAAATCCTAAATCTCAAGCACCTATTCGAGTGGATCTATATTGAGTTGCACCATTGATCTACAGTGATCTATAAGCCGGTTGCATTATGAGTGATCACGTAAGTCATTGAACGTCAGTCCAAAAATAAGGCTTCTAAGTTCGTATGTTCGGAATGCGCGCACGCATCATAATTATTCATAGACAGTTGTCTACTCAGATAGTGCTAGTATCATAACATAGGTTAATACTTAATTCTATTTTACTTATTTTGTTTCTTATACAATTATTATTAGTGATGCGCCGAATAGTGATTTGGCCGAATAACCGAATACCGAATATTCGGCCTTTACCGAGCCGAATATTCGGCCGAATTATTCGGTTTACCATTATTTTATTTTGCCGCGTAAACAGGTTCTATCGTGTACTCTACGTGCCGCTGCTGGCTAGCTCGGAGCGAGCCTTCTCTCGCGAGCGCAATGCAATCGCAATTATTGCGCAATAATTGCTCCAAAATCGCAGTTTCGTATCACATACCAGCCAAAAAAATACGATAGCAACGAGCGACAGTACTCCCTCTGCTGAATAATCAAGGAACTATAATTACATTTAAATCGCTAAATCTCCATACTTAGACCGATAGCTCTAGGTTTTTTGGTTTCAAAATTCTAAAGTTTCTGATTTTTTGCGTATAGGTTTGGGACCACTAGGTAAACCTAAAAAATGATTTTGTGTCATTTTGGTCGACAGCTTCCAGAGATATTTAGGTATTTTGCTTTTTGGTCGCTATAGGCCGAAAAAAATATTAAAGTTTAAAATTTAGCTTTTGTGATATTAGCAATATCACAAAAGCTAAATTTTAAACTCTCGGGCAGTAACAAAATATATGCAGACACGTTTTGTGTCAGATTCATCCACGAGTTTCCCAGTAATTTAGCAAATATTAGAAACGTCGCCTAATTGCGTCGAAAAAATATTAGAGTTTGTAAAAATGGTGTAAATAATGTAATATGGTTTATTTTATTGATGTCTGTTACTGTTAAAGTTTTGTGTCATATTCATCCACGGGTTTTGAAGAAATTTATATTTTTGCTATCACTATTTGCTATACTGTTGCATTTATTTCGTATCACCTAAGCTTTTGACAGCAATGCGATGGCAATCGGCGAGCAATTTGAACTGTTAAATTATAGCGATCAGTGATCACAACAAAAGTGATTTTTTCCGATTGCTTGTTTGTCGCTGAGTGGATAGTGGTGTTTTACGTAAAATTTTAAACTATAAAACGTATTTTTATAACATTGGTGCACACAGTGCTCGTATTAGAAGCCATTCCTGAAGAAGAAAGCCAGAAATACAGTTAAATAAGACCTCGCAATCGCAACCGAGCCCAGGCACTGGAACTGTCTGACTGTCTGTGAGGAGTTTAACACATTGACAAGAAAAACAATGATTAACATCTGTGCAGTGTTGCGAAACATTTGCAACAACAATCGCCTGCCAGTAACGACGATTTCCAAGTGCTTCAACAAGTTTAGAACCACACTTTAGCCATTTCAGGATGTGTGTGTGTCTCAGAAAAAGTGAGAACCAGGTTTTAGTGAGTGGCAGACCGCAAAGAACTTGCAGAGGTCGTGATCTTTATTGTAGTTTTAAATAAAACTAAGTTTTGTAAATATAACAGAGCGCAGTTCATTTCGAGAGATTTTTACAAATGGAAGTCTCAAGACAATATGGAGTCTGGATATGGAAATTGACTTGTCTGTGGTCATAGACTAAAAATGTTTCTTTTTTATGTGAAAAAGCAATAAGCTAAGGTTCAAATTTCTATTACAACATTAATGAAGTGAAAAATAAAGCAGTAAAACAGTGTTATTTGTTTCATTTGCATGTAGATTACTATTAACTATTAAGTTATTGTTATTTGTCTTCATGTAAGTAGAATTAAATGGAATACATACCTTTAATACTAAAATACATAAGAAGCAAGGTTTATTTTAAGTAGTAAAACATTTTCTTTAAATGACTAATGATTTTATGCATAATCTCCAATATAATGAACTGTGCAACAATAAATAAAAGATTTCATGTATTATTTAATAATAACAGAAATATATTAAAACCAATGTTAAAAAGATTTATTAAAGTCAGAATACTGCTTAAAACCCATCAATCCTCCAGCGGCAGGCGGCTGCCGCATAACAATTGAAAATCTATTGTGTGTGGCGTTTGCGACACCCACAATGGAGAGCTCAAACCTCTTATGCATAATATTAATTTCTTTATTAGTTTTTCATCGCGATGTTTTATAATAATAATAATAATCATTTATTGCAAGTATCCAAGACTCATATAAATAGGTACAGATCAAATTACATTAATAAAAGTCTGAGTGGATTCCTTTTCGACGGTTTGAGCATTGCACTACCTACCAATTTATCTCTAAATGCTTTGTTTATTTAAAACATTATTGTCTTTTTTCTGTTTTTTATTTTGTTTTATGAATTTGTTGTTTAAAGAAAAACACACATTACTTACATAATATAACAGTTATTATTTTAGCCTGTATTCTGCATGCATATGACAGCAGTGACTGATATACAGGTTATCAGGGCGTTCACAGAGCGCGGCCAGCATGCCGTTGGAGCTCCCCCGCATGCGCTGCACCAGCGACGATGTTCGCCTGCGCATTGTGGCAAAGAAACAGTCCACTCGTGCGCACGCGAACATCGCCGAAGCGCTGCACCAGCGGGGGAGCCCCACCAGCATCCTGAACGCGTTATTATATTAAGGGCACTGTAGGCCCTTTGCGTATATGCTGCCCAGAGGCTGCAAGTGTAGAAGGATGTACAAAAAGCTCTAAACAACGTCATTTTTACCTCTAACGAGCATCTCGCAAACCTCCTAACAACCATATTCGCCCTAACCGACAGTGCCCTTCGCTCCCTTTCGATATCAGTATCGTCTTTCAAAGTGGACGTCACAATGTGTCCTAGGTATTTGAACTCCTCGACTCTAGCTAAAGGAACACCATTGAGTAAAAGAGTCGGCACTGTATCCACCTTTCTGGTACCACCGTGAAAGACCATGTACTGACTCTTTTTACTATTGTATATCAGCCCATGCTCCGCTGCGTAACGCTCACAAATGTCAAGTAGCTTTTTGAGACCACAGACCGAGGCACTCAGCAAGACCATGTCATCCGCATCGCATAGTTTATGTTATTGAAACATACTCCATCTATATAACAACCGATATGCTTCATGCTGAGCTCCTCAATCAGTCCATTTATATAAAGGTTAAATAGGACAGGTGAGCTTAACCCCCCCTGTCTCATGCCACATTCCAGCTTGTAGGGATCTGACACCGCACCAGCCCATCTAACAATATTTATTTGATTATCATACCAATATTTAAAAGTATTAACCAATTCATGAGGTATATTCGACTTCCTCATCTTCTTCCAAAGAATATCATATGACACGAGGTCAAAAGCCTTCGAAAGGTCGAGGAAGCAGGCGTAGACGGGCGTTTTTCTTGTATTATAATACTTGACAGCACTCTTAAGACACAATATTGCGGACTCGGTGGGAAGGCCAGAACGAAAGCCGAACTGCGCATCATGACATCTAATATATCTGTTTAAATGTGTATTAAGAATGCTGTCAAATACTTACTTTTGCAATGATAGTTGCTAGCGAGATGGGCCTGTAATTAGAAATATCTGATAGGCTTTTCGTTTTATTTTTCGTTACTGGGACCACAACAGTTTTCATCATATCGTGAGGCAAGTAAGAATGCGATATACAGAGATTATACAGCAAGGCCAAAACTCGCGATATATGAGGGCCAGCATATTGTAGGTGTTCAATGCTTAATCCATCGTGTCCGGGGGATTTTCCCTTGGATATTGATTTGATTGCCCTCACTACATCAGAAGCCCTAACGTTTACCTGTCAGCTATCTCTTTCTGGTCACTCGTACCATCCACAGACACCGGAAGACCAGGGCGGCTTCTCAGCCGCCTTAAATAGCAATATTGTAAATATTAAAATGTAATGTGTAATATTCATCAATATTATTGGACTTTAATTTTGCTGCCTAGTGCCTAATGTTGTGTTACATGATACTTAGGAGCTGAGCCCTGAGTGACATAGGCTATGTATGTCCCACGAGCGAAGCCGGGGCGGGTCTAGTTTTTAATATTTTGAAAAAAATAAAACCGAATATATTCGGTAACTGAGCCGAATAATTCGGCCGAATACGAATAGTGAAAAACATGCCGAATACGCCGAATACCGAATACGAAACGAATATTCGGCGCATCTCTAATTATTATGATAGTAATAAATGATATTTAATATAAATATAATTGTAGAGCTAATCCAGCTATTGTATACTAGGATTTCTAATAATCTACGAATGCAAAAATATACTTAGGTAGGTACTACATATTTCGTAGCTAGTAACTAGGTAATCGATGGTTTTAACCGATCGAAATCCGAAAGAGATTAAGAACTTCTTTTTGTTCTGTTTAACAACGCATAACTAACTACTTAGAACATGAAAGTAATCTATATTTCCTTTTCACAAACAAAAAGTTTGTTTATATTTTTAGTGCAAGCTTGAATTAGGATTGTAGAGTCATCGTAGAGATAGAGTGCAAGGCAGGCGCCTCTCGTCAGTCAATAGCCGACAGCGCGCGCGAGCGCAGTTTTAAAATAGCCGCGGCAAACCCGATCTAAAAGTTCAAAGTGTTTCCTAGTCTCGATTAGAAAAAGGACATGGCTATTCCCGTCATGGTAAGCGAGGCTATTTTTATATCTAATTTATTCAGTGTCCACAGTTTCCGAGTTTTGAAATAAGTTTAAGGTCTTAAAATGTTATTAATCTTAAGTTTTAAGTTTAAGATATTATTTTATTTTAGTTTTGTATGTTTAAGTTTCATACTTTCTTACTAATTATATTATGTGTCACTTAGGTACAAAAATGCTGTTTCACATCTGTTATTAGCAAATAGGATAGAATCTAATCTTGTTAATTATTTTAAGAGTAAATGTAAATTCCTACAAGCTGTTGATGTGCCAAATAAATAAATAAATAAATAAATAAATAAATAAGTTAGTAATTCAAGGAGCTTTATGCGATTATTATAAACCATATTAATCATATGTACCTACTATATAGGTATATTCTATTAACCAAATGCCTAGCTCATCCGCGACTTCTCTATTGTATTTGGGGTCTAAGTAGGTACCTAATAATAATATAATATTATTATATCTATCATGATTTTATAAAACCAAAAAAATCTACCAAATAGGTCCAGAGATTTACTCCAAAGTCCAAACCAAGCGTTGAAACCAAGTATTTAACTTTAACAACATATTTCAATTTTAATTTACAAGTAAAGTGTTTTCTAATTATTGACAACATTTCAAAATTTTAACATGGCTTTTTTATTATTTTATAAGAAAGTAGACTTAAAATAATAAGGCGACACGTGTTTCTTGCTTTTTCAAAATTATGTTTTTAAGATACCTAAAAAATAGATTTTAATCCTTCGTATTCTAAAGAGACGTAAGCGCCAAGCGACGTCATACTTTACGGTTAATTCGGTTTATGGTTAATTCCATTACAGTTTACAAAAGAAAAAATATGTCAGTGTAAGTTTCACAGATTAAGTATATAAGTTTGTTGTTTGTTACGTTTATTAGGACGTATGTCGGTCTGTCAATGTCATCTTTTTTTTTTTTTTTTTTTTTTTATTAAATGAGGGGGCAAACGAGCAAACGGGTCACCTGATGGTAAGCAACTACCGTCGCCCATGGACACTCGCAACATCCGAAGAGCTGCAGGTGCGTTGCCGGCCTTTTAAGAGGGAATACGCTCTTTTCTTGAAGGTTTGCAGGTCATATAGGTCCGGAAATACTGCTGGTGACAGTTCGTTCCAGAGTTTTACAGTGCGCGGCAGAAAGTTACGCGAAAATCGCACTGTGGAAGACTGCCACTCATCAAGGTGATGAGGATGGTATGTTTTTCGCGTGGGACGATGGCGAAAAGTTGCAGGTGGTATGATTCCGAACAATTCCTCAGAGCACTCCCCGTAATACAACCGATAGAAGATGCCCTTCGTTGGATACGATCCAGAGGGAGCAGTTGGTATTTTGGCGCCCCTGCCCAGAGATGAGAACAATATTCCATGTGAGGCCGAACCTGCGCCTTGTAGAGTTGTAGGCGTTGGTCCGGACTGAAGTACTGTCTCGCTCTGTTAAGAACACCAAGTTTCTTCGAGGCTAACTTGGCCTTACCCTCTAGATGATATCGGAACTGGACTTCGCTCGATATGTTGACGCCAAGTATCTCAATGCTAGGGGAGATGGTTAAAGATGTGCCCTCGAAACGAGGATATATGACCATTGGTGACTTTTTAGTGGTGAACGCGCAGACTTGTGTCTTGGCGGGGTTAAATTGGACTAAGTTACGTCTACCCCATTCAGAGACTTTCTCCAATGAATTCTCTATTTTAGACACAAGTTCGTTTCGACTCTCAATGACATTTTGCCGAGAAATATTGCGGGAGCCGGTATATACAGCATCACCTGTACTATCATCCGCATAGCAATGAATGCCGTTGGTCTGTAACATGTCATTGATATGCAGTATGAATAGGGTAGGCGATAGCACACAGCCCTGAGGGACACCAGCATCAACAGATTGAGTTTCCGAGCATTCGCCGTCAACTACGACCCTTATGCTTCTATCTGCTAAGAAACTAGTGACCCACTTACATAATTTCTCGGGCAGCCCGTATGATGGAAGCTTTGAAAGCAGCGCTTTATGCCAAACCCGATCAAAGGCCTTCGCAATGTCCAAACTAACAGCCAATGCCTCTCCCTTCGACTCAATTGCCTGAGCCCAACGATGAGTCAGGTACGCCAAGAGATCACCAGCCGAGCGACCCTTACGAAACCCGTATTGTTTGTCGCTTAGTAATCCCTGGCCGTCCAAGTATCGAAGAAGCTGGCTATTGATAATGGATTCGTGGTACTTTCGTATGTAGAAATGTCATTGTTGACAGTGACTGTTTTTTTATGCTTCATGATGTTTTTTTAAAACGCTTTTACGTCAGGCAAAGAAAAAATGTCTGATATGCCGTAAGTATGACGTCACAGCGTATTTTTCAGTTTTTCTATATTTTCTCAGTAAATAAGCAATATAAAATTTTTTTGAATATTTTTTTGATATCAGGAAAAGAAACTAAAGAAACGGTATTTTTTATTTTAAGGCTTAAAATTTTTGAAATGTTGTCAATTGCCGACAACCATCGATTTATACCGACAACGGTAAGAATACTATAACTTACAAGTCTATGTACAAATCTTACGCTTATCGCTCATACAACTAGATTTATGTCAAAGGTCTCCGTAGCTCATGGACTGTGGTCTTTTATTTCAAAACAAATTCTCATAATTTATAAATTCTATTATCTTTAAACCGGTGAATAATTTTGCTCCATAAGATTTAATGTCAAACACAATCTATCCTTTAGGGGTCTATACAGACGGACCGCATTTCAGCTGCAATCCAACCGCAAATTGCAGGTCAAGTGCAGTTTGAATGCAGTTGACACGACTGCAATAGAACTGCAAACCAAACGGGTTCACACGACTGCACGCTAACTGCAACTGATCTGCAATCCGACTGCGCGTTTGGTTTGCAGTTCTATTGCAATCGTGTCAACTGCATTCAAACTGCACTTGAACTGCAATTTGCGGTTGGATTGCAGTTGGTATGCGGCCCGTCTGTCTAGAGTCTAGACCCTTAAAGTTTTCTCCACACTTACCTTCTACAGACTTTATAGTCTAGAATCTAGATCATCTCGACTACATTCAAAATGGAATGTATGAAATACTTAGCGAAAACTGCTTTTAAAATTTTAACTAGGTACACTCGAAAACTTAAGAAGCTTGACTAACATTTATGTTTTAAACTTTGACAAACATAACAATAGTCAAAAGTCAACCTAGTCTAGCCTTAAAATACTTACATTAGTTGTTAGTACGCAATTCCTAAATCTATTAGTTTGTGTTCTACAACTGCCAAGCCCCTAAAGTCTGATCTCATTGCTTAGATTAAGTCCTAGATACTTATTATTTGCAAATAGTATGGAACTTTAAAATGTAGAGCCAACCATAAGACACCTACCTATAAAATGCTTAATATCTAAAAGTTTCTAAAATGTTTACAAATGAAACGTAAAGGTATCTTGTAAAGTAATTGTTAGTTGTTAGCGACATACTGTTCGTGCAATCGCTAACATGAATGTAGGCCATTATCTCCCAAAGTTTTTATGGTGGACCCCCATGGGTACACGGAAGACACAGTGGCTACACTAACATGATATAAATAGGGGGTCAAAATTCTTGCGAGGGTCAAAGAAAACTTTGCTAAAGACTGTAAGGAAGCTATGGCTCATAGTCAGCACCCTGCAAGTCGGCAAATTACCTGAAAATATGCACCAGCGGCTACTGGTACTGTAGGCACGTCAGCGTTTACATACTCTTTTACGGCATGGAACCACGATTTTTCTTATCCTAAAGTCCAAAAATGTTACGCTTTGGCGATTACGCAATATTTATTCTTGAAAAAAAAATAAACGTTCGTAGGTATCTTATCAGTTACCGAAACTGCCGATGGTCCTCCGGGCCACTAAAAAGAGAGTGGTCTATGAGAAAATAAAGTTTGGAAGCCTCTGGTGTAGGCGAAGCTCATTGAATATGAAGTGCATAGGTACTTTACGTAACGCTGGATTTTACAACGCGCGCGATGTCAACTTAAATGCCTAAGGGTCGGTTCACATTGCAATGAGATGTGAATTGCGATGCATTTTTATATGACAAACACTAAATTGGTCTTACTACACTAAATGGTCTTTACTACACAAAAATGTCGGACAGCCTGTGACAAATAAATATAAATACATCGCAATTCGCAACGCCTCGCGACGTTGCAATTTAAACTGACCCTTAGGGCCTTAACACACACAATAAGTACCTTTTATTTCGACTTAGTTGTAAAAGATATTCAAAAAATAATAAGCGGGGGGTGTCACTCACTACATCGCTATAGAAGCCAAAAATTTGGTTAGTTTTTTGTCTGTCTGTCTGTCTGTCTGTCTGTCGGTCCGTCCGTCCGTCCGTCCGTCCGTCCGTCTGTCTGTCTGTATTTGTCTTTTTCCAACTTAACATCTGGTGTATCAAAAATTTAGCCCCTACCCCTCTAAGGGGACAAAAAAGAGGGGTCAGATTTTGTATCAAACTTTTTTCTTTAACACGAAAACTACTGATCCGATTTGCATACGGTTTTCACAGATATATTTGTCTTCTTCCAACTCAACATTTGGTGTATAAACCCCCCCCCCCACTCTCCTCTAAGGGGACCAAAGAAGGGGTCAGATTTTGTATCAAACTTCTTCATATTATTAACTGTGTTTTCCAACTTAATATTTGGTGTATAAAATCCCCCTCCCCCTTAGGGGGCAAAAGAGGGGGTAAGATTTTGTATCAACTGATGAAGTAGAAATACTTTAAATGGCAAAACAACGTTTGCCGGGACAGCTAGTAAAATATATGATTTTGATTTATGAGCATTCTAATATCGTTTTTAATGTCTATTAGATATTTAACGACCACTGCTGTTAGGTACAAATGTGAAAGTACCTACAGTCGTGTATGAGAGGATGGATGTTTATAATAGCTCCTTGTCCTTGATAAAATTTTGTAAGATAGTAATGAATTTAAGCTTTGGATTAATAAATGAAAGGAATTTAACGACTTGCAACCAAAGCTATATAACTATTAACTAATAAAAATTTGATCACTTAAAGAGGCCGTTATAACCGATATTCACTGTAACTCGTGTCAATATTATTTTCTAACATAACTATTATAAACACGTTACACGGTGTCGGTGGGTCGATTTGTTAGAATTGTTACACAATGCAACGTCTTGACCTATTTTAAATATTATTGCTTTTTATTTTTTCTAATAATATGTTGATAGATATGGGAAGGATAATTCTGCCGGGTAAATTAGTTAGCCCAATATAATTATGTATTATCGATTTATAATAATTTTAACTTATTGTAATGACACGATGACGAATCTTTACGATTTCGTACAGTACCTAAAGGGAAAAAATGTAACACTATCATTAAGATTTAGGCCCGTATAACGCGGCTCTGTGATTGGTCCAAATTTTGACAGCCAACCAATCACAGAGCCTGAACCGTGTCTTGAGACCGAGATGCATCTTGAGTACTGACTGTTTATACCCGCCTTAATTGCTTGTCTGTCCATTTGAGCCATAAAATTAAAAAAAAAACAATTTATTCTTTAAGTAAACATAATTAAATAAAATTTAATGGGAACCCTTCGTGTGTAAGTCCGAATCGCACTTAGCTGCTTTTATTTCTACTGCAACTTTTTACCGAGAAGTCACAGATTGTAGTCTCAATGCTTATTCATAACACATCCTACGTACGAGTTATGATTGAGGCTATTGTTCGTAATTTAATACTTCGATCGCGGATTCTTGGAAATCTGTCGTTGTTCTCGCGGCCGCATGTGGCCACTTGGGAGTGTAAGTATTAAACAGTTATTGTAACATAGGTAGGTACTAGTGGTACTACCTACGAGTACCTCTCTAAATCAAAGATCTAGCAAATCTTTTAAAAGCTTAGGATTTCCTGGTCCCTGGGCGGCAGCTACTCCCTTGCGGGAGACCCGCCGTGGGAGCTGGTTGTAAGGGTCTTCGCCGAGATGCACCTCCTCGTCTCAGAGAGGTGGTCGCGGGGCGAAGGCCTGCAATGAGAGGAGCTCCAGCGGGTCCGAAGGTCAGGAGAGCAGTGGCTGCTGAGGAGGTGGGGTGAGGACCTGGCGCAGGCCCAGTACGGTCAACGTACTGCTCAGGCTCCAGCGTCCAGTTCAGCGTCCAGTGCATCCACGCTGCAAGAGAAAGCCCCTCACCTTCCACCTTACACAGGTGCTCACCGGACACGGTTGTTTCGGTGCGTACCTGTGTAAGGTTGCCAGGAGGGAGCCTACGCCAGCCTGCCATGATTGTGGCGCTCCGGAGGACACGGCCCAGCACACCCTCGAGGTGTGCGATCGTTGGGCCGTGCAGCGCCATGATCTCATGAGGGACTAGCTAAGCCGGGCAGGTGCCCAGCTTAGCTAGTCCCGGCGCGGCGTCGAGGGGAACGCTTTAGTTTGCCTAAGCGTCCCTTACTTTGGTGGAAGTCCGGTCCCTATTGAGGTTGACCTCGGCCGGTCGCGGAAGGAGTTCTGTGTTAGATAGATCCAGGACATCCCTCCGTATACGGCTGAAGGCGAACCACAGGTGGTTTTAGTGGGTAAGCCGGGCGCTTCTTGCTGGGAGTCCCACATACCCCCGGGGTGCTTCAGCTTAACTGAGGCACATCCCCAACCCGGGGCACCCATAAAGGGAAAAAAAGGATTTCCTGGTCAGGTTAACGTTTTTTTAAGGATTTTCTTCTGAAATAGCGTGCTCTATCAAAGAACTCTTCCGCCTTATCTACGGAGTGTCACAAAACAAAATGATAATATTACTTTAGGGTGTGCAAGGGGCACATCACCTTTGTAGAGTTTACTTTAAAAGAGTAACTTTTGACTTCCATGTTTATATGCCCCGACTACATGAATTTGCCCAAACAAAAAAAAGTTTATCTTTTCACTGTGAACTCTACAATAAGGAACACAGACGCGCCCTAAAGTATTATCGCTTTGTTTGGTTACACACTGTATATTATGACTAGTTCATCACTATAAACCAATCGTAAATTACAATATGGATGACTTTTTATAGGCCTACAACAAAGAAAAAGATGCAACAAACTCATTATCATGCAGGTTTTGATTTAATTACCGTGCATGTACAACGTACAGTCACTAATCGATCCGCTTAACACTTAACACTTCAACCTTATTACTAAAGTAAATTAAGTTGAAAACCGGTAACATCTGTCTTCGAGTGTGTAACATATTATTATGGCATTGTACCACGTCAGTATTATAGTACTCTGTGGTACCATAAAATCCAGTTACCCGTAAGTGGTCATTTACTCTTAATCATTATTAAGTTAAGATTTATACAGACTCTTTGATTAGTATATTTATTTAAAATATAGGATAACCACTAATCACATGTGCACATACTGCAGTCTGCACAAGTGCACACTGCACAATACACTTTATACACGAAGAAAGCTGTCAATAATTGCACTTGCTTGATGTCGATAAATGATGCTTGTCGAGGGATTTTTGGATCTTGGGAGTACAATTATAAGTTCCATCAACAAATATCTCACAAATTATTAAACACGGTTTCGCTCTCCGTCATATAGCATTTTCGTTTTGGTCCTTCGAGCAGAAAAATTGACGCCTGCACCCTACACGTCTACTAGCTTAACAGAGGGTTAAATTATCGCTACATGACAAAAAACCAAGGTATGCTTGAATTGTATCCATTTCCATGGATACAATTCAGGGATACCAGTCATTTTAACTCTATGACCTTTATAACAATGATATAAGGGTTAGGAGTTAGGACTTAGGTATAGACCATACTCAGGTAAAATATTTCTGAACTGACCATAATAGCATCAGTTAGCATTTTTAAGTTTAAAAGGTCGTCTTGCCAATTAAAGTTTTTAACATTAAATTGTTGAAAACTAGAATATCTTAATCTTGGATTGGACACTAAGTACCTATAAAGTAATGTGTTATAGTTGTGGTTATAGTTATTTCTTTCGTTCGTTCGATCCTAATCGTAAATTGTAAAACGTGATTTTCCTTGAGGCTACCAACTGATACGTGGAGTATTCTCATGAGAGTTTTAAACCTTCGTTACCTCTTTTGGTGATTTAGCTAAACTTGGCATCCATACTAGTATTTTGAATGCGAAAGTGTGTTTGGCTACATCTTCACGTTTAAACCGCTAAACAGCTGATGGTGGATTGAAGGTTTCTTTGAGCCCCGGAAAAACTAACGTTTCCCGCGTGTTAAAATTTAAAAGAATGTCTACGCGAACTAAGGCAGTTTTGTATGCGGTAGTTGACCCATTATTTCTGATGCCTTGATCACACTGCCGGCTGCCCTCGGCCGAGCACATAGTAGAGCTCTCGCCTCTCGGCCAATGTGATTGGCCTACACTGTCCCGCCACTCTACTCGGTAGGTGTGATCAAGGCATGAAGCTTACCAAGTACCAACAATATCCTGTCACCTTCGTCAAAGCCTGTGCTTCCGTCTCCAGCATTTGGAAGCCGGCCAAGGTCCCTGGTCCTTTCCCTTTGTCCAGTGACGTCACCGGTTAAATATAAACAGTGGCATTTGCACATTAGCATTAACGAGATCACGAATTTAGCGCAAGTAAATTGCGTGTTTGTTGTACGCTTTGAAGGGTTTTGTGTGGGTGGACAAGTTAGCTATGCAGTATGCTCATCTATGTACTGTCTAGGCTGCAAAATATGCAAGCACAGGCCGCCAGCGCTGCATGAAATAATATTATTGTTCTCATAAGTCATTACATTATCAACAATAGTTACTGTTATAATTAATGTTTTGACTAACATTACGTGTGTTGCCAGTCATAAAGAAGACTTGAAGAAAATTCCTCTGGCGCTATAGGTACAGTGTGTAACAATAATAAGTGATAATACTTTAGGCTGTACGTACGTGTTCCTTGTAGAGAGTTCACTGTGAAAGTAGCAGCGCTGAAAGACCAAAAATTTTTTTCACTTTTGTATGGGGAAACTCGTGACGCTCGGCCCTTGCCCATATTATAAAAGTAAAAAAAAAAATTTGTCTTTCAGCGCTGCTACTTTCACAGTGAACTCTCTACAAGGAACACGTACACACCCTAAAGTATTAGGTATCACTTATTTTATGTTACACGCTGTGTAAGTTTTCCCTGGATCTTATTTATCTTACTCGAGTTACACTGTACACATGGTCAGTGGTTACACGTAGCAAAATCCTATTTAGTAACATTCAGTGCGACCTTTGGACTTTTCTTTTAGCAAAAATTTTATACAATTAATGTTTTAGGATATCTTAGGATTATATTTTTACTTTTTTAGCTCGCAGCCTACAGGCCACAGCTACTTACTACGGTAGGTGCCAGGTGGTACTTATAGTAAGTAGGTACCTACTTTAAGGTACTAACAAATGTTTTCTTCTTCACAATTTCATAAGCTGAGTAGGTAATTTTTTAGGCTTAAGTACCTACCAGCATAGACTAATAACAGCCACCTAATGATACGTGATACTTCAAAGTTTTGTAAGCCAGGCAATAGACCTTAATAGCCAATCTCGTCCAATATTCTTCATTGCTGTTGACCAACATTCGGGTTGTGAATAAATCAGCGATCAAAAACATAATTATTAGTTAACCCCCTTTAACCTTTCGTCTGAGGTTTTTGCCGATAGTCAATATTATGAGAAATAATATCAATTGATTTACGAGTATTCAGTCAATGATGTTCGAAATTGAACAAAACTCCTGCTAACCTAAAGAAACAGTCGAAACCAGTGCCGAAAATTATATTTTTTATGAGAATTGGTCACTTTTTCTCGCCACCCCATGTAAGTATTAGTGATGCGCCGAATAGTGATTTGACCGAATAACCGAATACCGAATATTATTCGGTTTTGCCTTTACCGAACCGAATATTCGGCCGAATTGTTCGGTTTACCATTATTTTATTTTGCCGCGTAAACAGGTTCTATCGTGTACTCTACGTGCCGCTGCTGGCTAGCTCGGAGCGAGCCTTCTCTCGCGAGCGCAATGCAACCGCAATTATTGCGCAATAATTGCTCCAAAATCGCAGTTTCGTATCACATAACAGCCAAAAAATACGATAGCAATCGAGCGACAGTACTCCTTCTGCCGAATAATCAAGGAACTATTATAATTGCATTTAAATCGCTAAATCTCCATACTTAGACCGATAGCGCTAGGTTTTTTTGGTTTCAAAAATTCTAAAGTTTCTGATTTTTTTGCGTATAGGTTTGGGACCACTAGGTAAACCTAAAAAATGATTTAGTGTCATTTTGGTCGACAGCTTCCAGAGATATTTAGGTATTTTGCTTTTTGGTCGCTATAGGCCGAAAAAGGAAACGGCGAAGGCGTATTTAAACGTTCTCATTCCAGACGACGAGCCCTCCTTGGATGATGAACACCACCGCGACATTAGGAGTAGAATGCTAGACCCCATTCATACGCCGGCCTCAGATTTACCAACTTCTGAGGAATTTACTAAAATAGTGAATCTATTGCCTATTAAAAAATCTGTGGGCGAGGATAAAATATCGAATATTATGATAAAGCAAGCGTGTTTAGCGGCCAATTCATCGATTCTATATGTTTTCAATAGATGTATTGCAGAAGGTATATTTCCAAAAATCTGGCTTACCGGCTGCTTAAAATTAATACCTAAAGCGGGAAACAAACCCCCCGACGACCCAAAATCTTACCGTCCGATAACGTTACTGCCGTGCTTAGGTAAACTACTAGAACGCCTTATTGTGCCTCGCCTGCTACCCGGTGGTACTAAATTTCATAGTCAACAGTACGGTTTCACCGCCGGGAAATCGACTGTTGACGCGGCGTTAGAAGTAAGAAAAATAGTTAATTTATCGGAAAGTAAATACGTGGTTGCCATTTCATTAGACATATCCGGGGCCTTCGACCATGCTTGGTGGCCGATGGTACTATTAAAACTAAAGAATCGAGGGTGTTACTGTAATATTTATTCCATAATACATTCTTACTTTTCTAACGGTCAAACTAAGCTCCGTCTTGGACATTGTACACACGCCAAAGATTTAACGTGCGGCTGCCCTCAAGGATCGATAATCTCGCCTAAATTATGGAACATCGGATTCGACGATTTGTTAAGTCTTCCACTTCCACTGCTTTGTACACTAGTTGGTTACGCCGATGACGGTTTTCTTATCGTTCAAGCAAACTCGCGTTCCGAAATTGAGTCTAAAGTCAACAGTTGTCTTAATTTAATATCTGACTGGGGTAAGCGTAATCGTCTGAATTTCGCCGCGCATAAAACTTACCAAATTCTTTTAAAAGGTTCCCTTATTTCTTCCCCTAGCATTAAACTGAACAATATAAACGTTAAACGCAAACAGTCACTATGTTACCTTGGTTTTCATTTGGATTTGGAACATATAATTCAAACCGGTGAGAAAGCCAAACGTAATTTTTACTCGTTTACTAGAATATCTACTTCGACATGGGGCCTCTCATTTAAAACTCTTAAATTGATTTATACCGCGACTTACCTAGGCAGCATTTGCTACGGAGCCCCCGTGTGGGCCGACAGAGCAATTATCCGCGCGGCTCGTCGCAAGCTACTGCAAAGCCAACGGCTGGCAGTTGGCACTCATATTCTTATGCAAAGCTTACAGGACCACAAGCACTGAAGCCTTGCCCGTGTTAGCCGGAGTTTTACCCGTTGACCTTGAGATACAGCGCCGTGCGACTTATATATTATCATAATAAAAACATTGACAACCCGTTCTTTTTAAGCGCTCGCGATAAAATTAAAATAGCAAGATTGTTTGAACCTTTAGATGACTCTGTGCAGAACCTCATCTCCGAATGGCAGACGCGATGGGGCTGTTCCACCAAAGGGCGACATCTATATAACTTTTCCTTAATATTCGAGACCGGCTATCCAAACATTGGATGGATATTGCGTTTCTCAATTCCTGACCGGTCATGGAAATTTTAAGGCTAAACTTTATGGATTTAAACTAGTAGCATCACCTATGTGCGAGTGCTCGACCGAAGGCAACATGTTTGAACAAACCGCTCATTATGTTCTCTGGGAGTATGGTCTCTGGCAGGACGAAAGAACTACAATGCTAAACAACCTACTCTGTACATCTGGAGTCGCATACTGCGCTAGGAACTTCCGTGCCTTCAAGCGTTTTTGCCACAATTATTATTGGCAACAATCTAACACAACAAAATCCAATATTAATTTAGCTATAGCGTAGTAATCAAATTATTCACTTTTATTCCCGTGGTGCTTCCCCTTCAGTTCTTTGACTTTCGGTCATTGTAACTTTGTGCTGTCTCCCGCTTTGTATGGGGAGGGAATCTGGAATTCTTCCTACTCCTCCTATTCTTCTTCTGATTAATTTCGTTGCGGGTCCCAAGACAGTTTTAGCATGTCCTTCGGGCTTCCTGAGATCATATCAAAGGGTTTTCGTGGTTGCATACCGCTGTCGATCCTGGCGACACAGGAGATACAGTGGTGGGAGTGTGTGGTGGGCCAAAGCCCATTAAAAATATATAGGCTGAAAAAAATATTAAAGTTTAAAATTTAGCTTTTGTGATATTAGCAATATCACAAAAGCTAAATTTTAAACTCTCGGGTAGTAACTAATGTGCAGACACGTTTTGTGTCAGATTCATCTACGGGTTTCCCAGTAATTTAGCAAATATTAGAAACGTCGCCTAATTGCGTCGAAAAAATATTAGAGTTTTTAAAAATGTGTAATATGGTTTATTTTATTGATGTCTGCTACTGTAAAATTTTTGTGTCATATTCATCCATGGGTTTTGAAGAAATTTTTATTTTTGCTATCACTATTTGCTATACTGTTGCATTTATTTCGTATCACCTACGCTTTTGACAGCAATGCGATGGCAATCGGCGAGCAATTTGAACTGATAAATAGCGATCACAACAAAAGTGATTTTTTCCGATTGCTTGTTTATCGCTGAGTGGTTAGTGGTGTTTTACGTAAAATTTTAAACTGTAAAACGTATTTTTATAACATTGGTGCACACAGTGCTCGTATTAGATGCCATTCCTGAAGAAGAAACAAGAGATGCAGCCAGAAATACAGCTAAATAAGACCTCGCAATCGCAACCGAGCCCAGGCACTGGAACTGTCTGACTCTGAATTTAAAACCCATTACAAGGGTTGAATAAGAAGCTGTTTGTGACGAGTTTAACACATTGACAAGAAAAACAACAATTATTAACACCTGTGCAGTGTTGCGAAACATTTGCAACAACCATCGCCTGCCAGTAACGACGATTTCCAAATGCTTCTAAACTTGTTTAGAATCACATTTTAGCCATTTCAGGATGTCATAGTTTCTTTGAAAAAGTGAGAACCAGGTTTTAGTGAGTGGCAGACCGCAAAGAACTTGCAGAGATTGTGATCTTTATTGTCGTTTTAAATAAAACTAAGTTTTGTAAATATAACAGAGCGCAGTTTATTCCGAGAGATTTTTACAAATAGAAGACTCAAGAAAATATGGAGTCCGGATAAGGAAATTGACTTGTCTGTAGTCATAGACTAAAAATGTTTCTTTTTTATGTGAAAAAGCAATAAGCTAAGGTTCAAATTTCTATTACAAAATTTTATGAAGTGAAAAATAAAGCAGTAAAACAGTGTTATTTGTTTCATTTGCATGTAGATTACTATTAAGTTATTGTTATATTTTGTCTTCATGTAAGTAGAATTAAATGGAATACATACCTTTAATACTAAAATACATAAGAAACAAGGTTTATTTTAAGTAGTAAAACATTTTCAATATAATGAACTGTGCAACAATAAATAAAAGATTTCATGTATTATTTAATAATAACAGAAATATATTAAAACCAATGTTAAAAAGATTTATTAAAATCAGAATACTGCTTAAAACCCATCAATCCTCCAGCGGCAGCCGGCTGCCGCATAACAATCGAAAATTTATTGTGTGTGGCGTCTGCGACACCCACAATGGAGATGCTCAAACCTCTTGTGCATAATATTAATTTCTTTATTAGTTTTTCATCGCGATGTTTTAAATATCAATATTGTAAATATTAAAATGTATATTCATCAATATTATTTGGACTTTAATTTTGCTGCCTAGTGCCTAATGTTGTGTTACATGATACTAAGGAGCTGAGCCCTGAGTGACATAGGCTATGTATGTCCTACGGGCGAAGCCGGGGCGGGTCTAGTTTTTAATATTTTGAAAAAAATAAAACCGAATATATTCGGTAACTGAGCCGAATAATTCGGCCGAATACGAATAGTGAAAAACATGCCGAATACGCCGAATACCGAATACGAAACGAATATTCGGCGCATCTCTAGTAAGTATGGACTACTAATAATGGACGTGCACACCCTCCTACTCCTAGTATAATAATACTCCCCACACCGGTTTCGGTGATGGTGGCCGGTTTCATTGAAGGCCAGGTACGCAGGAGTAATTTTATAGTGTCCAAGTGTGTGCGCAGTACACAAGAGCACTCTCTATTCCTTTACTCTAATAACCCAGTGGGACGGACGACCGACACGACTGGCGAGAGATCAGGCGCAGGACCGACTTTTTACATGCCCATTGCCCATATCCGACGCATGGACCTACTCCTAGGATGCTGCCGCAAGTCGCAACCCTAGGACGCTGTCATAGGCCTAGATAACGGCTTATTTATAAATCCCGAAAAAATTTACTGTTTCTGCGCGATAAATGAACTATAAGTATCTATTTTATAAATATAAAATATGCGAGCTTTAACATACGGAGAAAATATTCTTCGGAAATGTTTTTCTAAAGACGAGATAAATGATACCGAAGTGGTATTATGTGGGAAAATAGTAGCGGAAGTCTGTACTTCTAGCTGATACGTCTAGTCTAGGTGCCTATTATTTCTCCGAGTAACTACCTATCACATCGAAATTACCATTTGCTTGTTGCTTCAGTTCTATTGGATACATTATCTATTTATACATAGATATAATATATTAAAACTGCAGTAGAAATGAAAATTCTGTACATTAAAGATATTAAAAAAATAATAATCACTACATCGCTATAGAAGCCAAAAATGTGGTTAGTTTTTTGTCTGTCTGTCTGTATGTTTGTTCCAGCATCACATGGAAACTACTAATCCGATTTGAATGCGGTTTTCGCAGATATATATTTTGTCTTCTTCCAACTTAACATCTGGTGTATAAACCCTCCCCCAAAGAGGGGGTCAGATTTTATACAGATACTTCAAATGGCAAAACAACGTTTGCCGGGACAGCTAGTGTATTATATTAGCTTAAGGGCCCGGGTTACCCTCGAAATTTTCATACATTCTTAATACCAAAATCATTTTCTCATGCGAAAATATTTAACATTTTTGAGTTATTTTTCAGCTTAAGATAGTAATTACCTAGGGTCCTGAACAAATTTTTTTTACAAAATATTTAAATACTAAAAAAAATTTTTTTGTGTTTAAATATTTTTTAGTTAATTTACTACTAAATATTTAAACACCAAAAAATAGACAAAAACACTAAAAAATATATAAATAAATAGTAAATTTACTACAAAATTTATTTAAACTTTAAAAAATATTTTTTATTATTTAAATATTTTGTAGTAAATTTACTATTTATTTATATATTTTTTAGTGTTTTTGTCTATTTTTTGGTGTTTAAATATTTAGTAGTAAATTTACTAAAAAATATTTAAACACAAAATTTTTTTTTTAGTATTTAAATATTTTGTAAAAAAAATTTATTCAGGACCCTAGGTAATTACTATCTTAAGCTGAAAAATAACTCAAACATGTTAAATATTTTCGTATGAGAAAATGATAAATTTCGAGGGTAACCCGGGCCCTTAATCTAGTCTTAGTCCATAAGAAATTCCCATCCATATAACTAATAGGTATGGTAAATTCGAAAGTGTGTCTGTCTGCTACCGCCCAAATCGCTGAACCGATTTTGATAGGTATGCAAATACTTCGCCCGGGAAAGGACATAGGAAAGTTTTTATCCCAGAAAATGAAAGGTTCCTGCGCGATACGACGTTTTTTATTAGTTTTGACTTTAATTTATGTTTACCACCGTATGCAGTAATAGTATGTTTTCTGAAGAAACAAAAAATAACGAATAAGTGATCAATAGGAAATATTAATTAGAATAATAAGATGAGTTCATCTTATTGACCGTATCAAGCGATACCAGTTGACCTCTTATCTCGAGGATATAACGCTGTTATTATTATCGCATAGTTCATACAAGCTGAGCCCACCGCACGCAATACAAACAAATTAAGAGAAGTGTATCTTGAACTAAGTTAAGAATAACGCGCGTTCCTCCTAAGTCCTAAGCTAGCTACTACGCCTGGAGTCAGGACCCAGCCTTTACCTCCGACACAAAAAGAGGGGTGTTATAAATCTGCAACGCACCTGCAGCTCTTCTGATGCTGCGAGTGTCCATGGGCGACGGAAGTTGCTTTCCATCAGGTGACCCGTTTGCTCGTTTGCCCCCTTTTTTCATAAAAAAAAAAATATTTTTGAGATATATTGTTCCATGTTTACAACAATATCGAATGGTAGGTATATTATCAAAAGTTTTAGCACTTAGAGATATTTAATGATGATTAAACTCCTATTAATGAAGAGTTTGACAGATACTGTACGGGGACTTATATACAGGGTGTAACAAAAATAAGTGATAATACTTTAGGGTGTGTACGTGCTCCTTGTAGAGAGTTCACTGTGAAAATAGCAGCGCTGAAAGATGAAAAAAAAATTTCACTTTTGTATGGACAAGGGCCCGAGCGTCACGAGTTTCCCCATACAAAAGTGAAAAAAAAAGAAAAATTTTGAAAATCGGTTCATAAACGGCGGAGTAATCGTTGAACATACATAAAAAAAAAAAAAAAAAAAAACCACAGACGAACGTATAACCTCCTCGTTTTTGGAAGTCGGTTAAATAGTATTTCAGCGCTGCTACTTTTTCAGTGAACTCTATACGAGGGACACGTACATACTCTAAAGTATTACCTATCACTTATTTTTGTTACACTCTGTATATTAATATTATGCAAAATTGCAAATCTTCATATAACATTTAATATTCGTCACTGACTGCGGCATAGTTAGTCTTTATCAAAATGAATGCAACTTGTTATTAACATTATTTTCCTTAATTGTATCCACCGGCCTGTACCTATAGTTTGTAACTTGTAATTAACTACTGTGCAGTAAGGTAAGTATGTACAATAAGTACTATCTACATTCAAGTCGTGTGTAAACAGATAATGTTGTCCCCAGAGAGTGTGGTGCGCCGCGCTGGCCGTGTTGCTGTTGGCGGGACATTCGGAGGCCAGAAATATCACGTGAGCACTTTAATGACTACCTATATGGAGTTGATATGAGAGTGATCTTTATGCCTTTGGTATAAAGGCCTTTTGAAGGTAAAATAACTCTGAACTGACAGTTAGCCGAAGTTGGATAGTGTTCGGTTAAAGATTTGATATTACCTTTGCTAGAGAAGTAAGGTAGAGTCAAGTTTCGTTAGAAATGGGCCGGCTCGCATATATGTAAATGCAAAGGGTTTTCAGGAATTTGAAGCAAATTCTGATTAAAATAATTACAGCGAGCGCGCTTCGCTCGAGACAGTATATCCCACAACCTATGCTGTATAACTATTATCTATTCTGTGCCTATGCATACGTTTTGTGGTAACCTGAAAGTGTGCAGTCTGTTACAGATTTAGATGTAGTAAACTGTTACAGAAAGATGATTAGGTACTTATATTGGAATATGTTTCATCAGTAAAATCTCAGGTGCCGAGTGTCTGGCTCCAATAAAACTTCAATTTGCTTATTACACACATAATATTGAACTAAAATTTTAGAAACGAAGACATCCGGGATGCGATGCTCTCCCTCGTCCACATGTTCCGGACATCGGAAGACAAGCTGGAGCGGCACGAATATCGGGAGAAGGCGCTGGGGGAGCAGCTCAAGAAGATGATGGCGGGGCTGGAGAAGAAGCATAGAGCGCTGGAGCCGCTAAAGGGCATGATATCGCGGCTGGATGAGAGGCTGTACAACGTGGAGAATATATTCTTACAGGTAGTACTGCCCTTCAATCCCTATATCTCTCTTTAGTCCAGACTCGAAAAAATTAAGAAATAAGTAAGTACATAATATTATGGACTATCAGAGAAGTTGATTCTTAGAGAGATGGCGGACCAAAGTAATTTGGTCGCATTGTGTCAAACCCATCCGAACGAACACAGCCATTGAATTGACATAAGCCGACCAATCGACGTAGGTCCATCAGCTGCCTAGGAATCGATTTCCTCCGAAACATAGCCGAACATAGAACCTCCTCCTTTTTTGGAAGTCGGTTAAAGGGGTGTTAAAAGTTAGAAGTTAGAACCGTCTATGTGTTTATTTATATGTATATCTCTCTGTTTATCTTCTTTAACCCTTGTTCTCAATCTCAACCCCGATTCTATATGCGGCGAGTTTTAGGTTGTGACGTTTTTTCGTGGTATGTCTTCCTTAGCTTTAGAATTCTTGGTTCCGTACCCAAAGTGAGAAAATGGCTATTTGTTACTAGGCTGCAGATAGCATCCTTAACCGAATTAAAGCAAGTTTTTCCATACTAGATCGCAGGATTTAGATATTTAGATTGGTTTAATGGGGTTCCTTACGCAAAGAAAACAGGAATCTTTTTACCGAAAACTTACCTAAAGGAAGTTAGAATATCGTAGTACTAGTGGATAAAATTCAAGTTAGCTAGGTACCTATTTAAGTCATATCGTGGCTTATCGCGAAACCGTAGCTCGAGAGCACTCGACATTCTAAAAGCGGACATAATAGAGTAACGATGGTTTAGATCACTGGATCTCAGCTGCTTAGTGCTTAGGCTTTTGAATAACTGAAACTTTTTTATATTTGGATAGAATTGAGAGCATAGCTTGGTACTACTAATATATCGCACATGAAACCCAATAGTGTATTATCTCAAAAAAGTGGCAAATTCACTTTTATCAATCAGAAATACAAGCATTTTTTTATCTTTAAGTTCGTCTATTCCATGTTTTTTTAACTGCAATATTTCTGAAGATATTTCGTTTTACCACTGCGTCTTTCCTCCGTTTTGCCCTCCCTGCAATAGGCAACAGCGGTGTTTTTGAGATACCACCTGTTTAGGTGTATCAATGAGGAAAGGTACACAGTATTATTTTGAGATATTACTCTTTTGCCTACTCGTGCATACCTCAAAATCTTGTTTTATTTTGACATAACACCATGTTGCCTGTTTAAAACTTTTGTATTTTGCAATCGTCGTTGTATTATTTAAAGATACTACTGTATGGCACTGTACGGCAGCCTGTAATTTTGATATATTACTCTTTAGACTTTTTTAATTTGCAATTTTAATGTGTTAAATGAGTTAATTATACTGTGTTGACTATAAAAACTGCGTATAAGCTAAATATGCTTGTATTATTGTATCTGTAATTTTCATTTCAGACTAATACCAGTATGGAAAAGGACTCAGAAAAGTCTTTTTCCATAGTAATTGTATCTACACCTAGTTTGTGGTTACTAAATACAGACAGTTCGTTATGATGTCTTAACTCTTAGCACGTGTCCCTGACAATCGTAGTCGTGTATCCTCAAACGCCTAGGTGGTCATTACGAGGTCTGAACAAAGAGATCCTGAAGGAGGCTGTAATAGTGGTATCCTGGGCACTACTGCCTACGGGTGGGGGGCCGAAGAGGACGCAGAGTGGCTAAACAATGTCATGCAGGCAATTTGCGATGTGTGTATGCCGATGGTGCGCCCTCTTGGCCTCGATATGGGGCGCATTGGTGGCACCCGGAGATAAAACAGCTGTGAATTGCACGCATGGCTGCTGGGTGCCAAAATGTCAGATATAGACGGAGGGGCTATCGTAGCCAAGATGAGAAAGAAAGGCTGTACGATACCGGTACCGTGCGACATGTCATGCCTTCAGACAGCATCAGAGATCCGAGCCGAGATCAAAGCCTGGGAGCGGGATCCTTGAGGTAGGCCCTTAAATGGGTAAGGCATAAGTTTCGCCCCGCCGGCCCACCACTCACCAAGAGTCTCGATCCAGAGCTGCGCGAAAATGTCGTTTCTGCCCTTTTTCCATCCAGAGCTGACTGATCACCACTGATAATGGCCCAGTCATCGGATGACTCCGATAAGGAGGAGGTTCCACATGTGACCAGAAGTCAACCATGACGTACCTACCTCTGCCTGGTTCTTGACAGTCACTGGACGTTTAAAAACCGCTTCAAGCAGCTGTCTGAAAACATAAAAAGACTACTGGAACATTGACATGGTTCCTCCCGAATCTCGATGGTCCGATCCTTATCTGCAGCCGTCTTTACCTTGGCGTCATTAGGTCGATGGCATTAGTTACCACCTAAAATTTTTTCTGAAGTCGTTATTAAAAAACGGGCAAGAGAGTATTAAAACAAAAACATATTTTTAATCCCGGGCAACACCGTAGTATCTTCAACCATTTTTTTTAAAGATGGGTTTTGTATAGCTTATCCTCATTTTTATAGCTATTTTTTTATCAAAATTGATAGTCAAATAACTGATGAACAAAACTGTATTTATAGATTTCTAATCAGATAAGTAGTATTAATTCTATGATTTTTTGAAACTTTCAAAAGGCGTTTTCTCGAAACTCACTTTTTTGAGATAATACGGTATTTGGTTTCATGTGCGATATATTCTGTGGCATAGCATACTCATGAAAGACCGTGTAAGGTACGGCCTGGTCACAAATATGACGTGTTAGTTGTTACAGACAAACAAACAGCAGAACGTTAGTGTGTATCCTATAGCCCAAAAATTGGTAAAATTCACATAGGTATTCCCACAACTTTTTACCTTTCAGAAAGAGGAAAAAGAGAAGGTGTCCCAGAAGAAAACCAACGAGGTGCTGGCCGACATACAGAAATCTCTGCAGACGTTAACAGATATCGTCGTGAAGTTGCCGACGAACGTGGCGAAGCGGCTCGACGACACCGACGCGAAGTTAGCCGCGCTCCACACAGACGTCGCCGCCGTCAAGAGCCTCCTCGATAAGGTGAGAGCCGTGATAGAACGCGCTAATTAACGCATCTTGAGACGGCGTGACTTTGATCTATTCTTAGGTGCCTATTACTTTAGGGCTTAGGCTCGCTAGAATGTTTTAGTCAAACGAATCTTTACAAAAAATCGTTTATCATGTCATTAAACCTACTCTAATTTCAGTTCATTTAGCTAAAGACGTGATCAGTTGAACTCTAATCCTCTATTCACAGATTTTCTTAATTTGATCGTACTTGCTTAGCAGAAAATCTAAATTCTCACAAATATTGGCAAATCGAAAAGATATGAACGCTGTTTACTAAGGACATGTTTACAGAATTCCCGCGCGCTCTGCCAAGAATCCGAAAACCCGCTGGAGAGGCATATCAGTGAGGCGGAGAAACTCCTCAACAAGTACGAGCTGAAACTTAACGAGTACGGTAACGCGAGCCGCGTGCAGACGGACTTCGTGCCACTCAGCGAAGTGTCGCTCGCCGACGAGGCATGGCACAGCAAGATGACTGAAGGTAAGATGGCCAAGATAAGCCACGCGCTCTCGTCTAGCCTACATATACAACTATAGATACAGACGCTGCGTAGAGAATTTACGTAGAGCTAGGGAACTTTAAAACAAGTTTTTTTAAGGAAATGGTCAGGAAAATGTTCATTCGGATCTCTGAGTAGCCTACATACGTATACCGGATATAGGTATATTATGTAGACTAGTTACATAGCTGCGTAGAGTTCTACGTAGTACGTAGAGTAAGGGAACTTTGAAGTTTGTAGCAAGTTTTAATTTTGTGAAATGGAGAAAACGAGCATCGCATACCATAATATCCTATCGGCTATCCTATTACCTATATCATCCCTCCGGATTCCATTTTTGGGACCGTGGCCCGTACAAGCCTTATTTCCTTATGTGAAAACATAGGCGATTTTTTTAAATTCTGCTAGACACATATTAACAGTTAGACATTTTTATTCGTAGGACACTTTCTTAGAATTGTTTACGTCTCTTCTAGCAAACTGTAGAATTTATTGAATGTTTGCTAGAAGAGACGCTCTTAATCCGCGTTAAACGTCACCATCTTTACCTAACTTCTTGTACAGTGATGGAACGCCAAGAGCGTGACATCAAGAAGATCCAGCAGCTGCTTGGTGACGCGGAGAGCATGTGGAAGGACCTGCCGCGTCTATCAGACCTCAACAAGTACACCAACGAGACATTGGAGGGCGTTGCCGCGCTGCAGAGGAACCTTACTGAGACAGATGAGAAGTGTACGTAGCTTAATACCTCGATCGTGGGAATCGCAGACACAATAGATTTTCAATTGTTATGCGGCACCGCCGGCAGCCGAGTGCCGCTTGGGGAATAATGGGTTAAGAATGAGATTGCTAAAATGTACAGTAGCAGATATTATACTTAGAAATAGAAATAGAAATCGTTTATTTGCTGAAATAAGGTACAATGTGATGTTAAATAGTTATGTGATCAAGCTCTGTTATTTTGCCTTTGGGTGGCATGCAAATTTTATAGTTATTGAAACTTTGTTAAATGTCGGAATTGTCTTATCGCGCGGGACTCTACATTTTCTGGATATAATAACTGGTCCTATGTTTTCCCGGCACTGAACCGAACTACATCAACATTTTATTTAGATTAATGGCTTAAATAAATAGACAGACATCCTTTTGCATTATAATATTAGTAGGGAATAATCGATTAACTAATTTCTTTAAGCTTTTCTTTCTTTTTCAATGTCTAGATGCTGTATGGAACGAAATAATTATATGTTTACGTTCCGAACTTAATTAATTTTGAACTTAGTAGGTAGACGTGTAATTTTCATAATTATCTACTTACTTTAAATTTTAACCGTTTTTATCCGCATGTTTTTGATTGTGGATGTCCTTAACTTTTTCTGGTATTTCAGCCGTGGCGAAGGTGACCGCCAAATTGCGGGACATGGGCGACAGGCTGCTGGCGACCAACGAGGACATCCAGGCCAGCCTTACGCAGGGTAACACCATGAGCGAGCGAGCGTACAACGACATACAACGCAGCTACGACGCGCTACGACTTGAGGTAAAAAAAACAAGGCCTCTGCATCCGTTGTAGATTATTTATACCTACAGTATTTTCAGAGAAAAGTAACCACTCTTCAAATACTGTAGTGCCTGATGTGACAAGATTTTTAAATGTCCGTATGGTTGCCCAAGCGCATACCTACGCCATTCTCGCGACGTAGTCGCGGCTTAGTCCAGAGGGATAAGCAGGTCAATACCCATCTGGGACCAACCTTCACCGTACGAGCGTTCGTATTATGTAGTTGAGATCTGAAAATGTTTCATTGGTCAAAACTCCTCTCCTGAACAAAAAGAAATCTTAATTAAGATGACATTAAAAAAATTCTCTACTTCCCGAATTTTTCCGCCGCCCTGGGCACTAGTCTCGACTGCCCCTAGTGTAAAACTGCCACTGACTATAATAAAGTTATTGTCATCCCAGGTCCAAACATTCTCCAAGAACGAGCACCTACTGCAGTCCATAGCGGACGAGACGAACTCCACGAAAAAGCGTATCGAGTACGGTATCCACAACATACTGATGGAGATCAGGGAACTGACGCGGGTGCAGGGAGACCTACTCAACATGACCATCAACGAGAGGTAACATTAGAGTCAGTCAAATTGCTTTAATAGGTTAGACAGCGAGAGAGTCAGTCAAATTGCTTCGATAGGTTAGACAGCAAAGTTGAAAATGTATGCGTTTTAGCGACATAACACTTGGATAAGGGATATGGCCTATGGCGACAGATTAGGTACTAAATAGTTACTTGCTATGGCTCTTGCGATCCTTTATTGCAAAACAATTTTTAAGCTTTGCCTTCGAAACTATCAAAATATGCTACTTATTTGTCTAAAGGCGGTACGTCATTAATTAATAATCGTCACTATAATTACTCCTTATACATTGTACCTATAGGGATTTTGAGATAATTCACGCTTAGCTACAAGTTCCAAGTTCTACAAAATATAGATACTTTAGCACCTAACTAGACAGAAATCCTGATCTTCATTGAAGACCATTACACTATACACCTTATACCTATACGGGTACATAATATCTGGAATCCGAAACGGCACAAAAAATGTAGAGCACTGAAAATATACAACGCATAAATCATAATACAATAGTGCTGGAAATAAAAAGCTCAAAAATCTAATTCTTCCCGTAATTTTGGATTTCCGGATCATACAGTCCAGTTCTAGAATTAATACCTAGCATTCATTCACAAGCTACATCTTAATCTTAACGCTCAGTAGGTTATTGAAGCAGCTTCTTCAGCATAATAATATATTTAACGCGAGCACTGCTCGGAACATAATAAAGTACTTTACAGTTTACACATTACTGTGAATATTTTAAGCGCGGTGCCTTGCAGGATTTGCGCTAGGCGTAATGTCTCCTGTAACGTACAGACAGCATTGTACATTTATTTTTAACTAGTAGTCCTGAAATTCGTTTATCGCGCGGGAAACACATTTTCAGCAGACTGAAATAAATTCTGTCTTGTATCTTCGAGAGTCAAGAATATGATTTGATCAGTTTAGCGATTTTGGTCACTCCGTCGCATATTTCGATGGATACTTATTTCCAATAGCAACCAATTATATGTGTATTACTATAACTATCTAGTTAACATGTTGTGGGCTTAATGGTGTTATTTTTAAACAAGATCCAATGCAACTTAAGAGCGAGTACAGTTTTAAGCCTAATTGAGCATGAAAGGTGTAAAACCTTTCATGCTCAATTTGGCTTAAAACTGTACTTTTCCAACTTGAAAAACTCATCATCCAGAGATAGATCAAATTAAAAAATAATAATAACCTATTGACAAGATCCTTAAGCAAATAGTTAGCAGAAAAAAAATCGTTTAGGTATTTAACTTCATGTAAGTAATGTAAGTTCAAAGAATGAGACATATCAAAGAAATATCAAACTTTTTTTTTACCTACTTATTTAACTTAATTTAATATAATAATAGCTTCATATCATAGAAGAACAATTTAATTTAAAAAAATGTTCTTAAATATCAACAAATCTTTTGTCATTTTTTTCTACAAATATTTTAAAACTACTATAAATCGCTGCGCGCAAAGCAATTCCAATAGTCCGCCGCAGGTTTGTATGGAAACTTGAAAAAAGGTGTAAACGCTCTTAACCAAGAGAATGAATCCTCTCCTACCTGCAGGTTCGACAACACCGAAGCGCTTATCATGGGCAGCCAGGCGGGCGGGTTCAAGAACCTGAGCAGCAAGATCGAGGGGGAGATGACGCAGGTGTGGCGGCAGATCGGCACCATGTACCAGCAACTCAGCGCCACCAAGGCCACGCTCGACAAGCTCACGGTGACTGAGTCTCTCTAGGGTGGATTTTAAATCCAACGTTGCCAAATCTTAAAAAATAGCAATATATTTTTGATCTTTTTTAACCAAAAAGACAATTACCCAAAGGCCAATGTTACCGAAACTAATCAATACTGAAAGTTTTTCTGTGGATTGTCCTGGATGGGCTGGATGTGTATTTCATCAGCGAAAGCTCGCAACGAAGATAAAAGCCTCATGGACGTTTTACGAATACAGTACACACTGACCAATGACCATAATAATTTTAATCTCTCCCATGGATCAATTAGTGTGGTGGTGACGAAAGTAAAATGCTAACGTATTTTGGTTAATTTTTTAAAACTACTTGATTAATAATTAATCAATAGGTAATCCTATCCGAATCCTACCTAGCTATAAACTAGATAATATTTGAGAGTAAGGTAGGATTTTTCATTTGTGTTCCTACTTCGATAACAGCTACGGTCCTTAGCTATGGATGTAGAAAACAAACATAGGTAAGTCAAACTAATTGAATGACCATTGAAATATACAGGGGGGTGTGCCAAAATGTTTTCGTTTTGGAATTGACATAAGCGTTCGTTAATATGACGTTGACGTTCGACTCGTCTTATGTCAATTCCATACATTTTGATCGGCGATTCTATAACGAAGCGAAAACGAAAACATTTTGGCACACCCCCCAGACTACAGTTTATACAATAGCAATAGAGTTTATGCAGATTAATTAACTAAAAGCTTCAATTGACAGGAACAAACGGCACAATACGTTAATGGTAGCGCTGCGACGCTGGACGGCATCAAAACTAAGGTAAATACTAGCTATTATAACTACTAAGTATAGCTGTTTACAGGGTGTGACAATATTTTACGGTGTGTATTCAGAGCATAGATATCAGAAACTAACCTCTGTGATTCAGAGTATAGAGTTCACTGTGAAAGAAGCAGCGGTGAAAGAATTACTTAATTTTTGGATAGGCCAATTCGTGGTGTTCGGCATATTTTCTCATAGAAACATCAAACATAGTAGTCATTACCGTAACTTTTCTTCTGCGCTGCTACTTTCACGGCGATCTTTATTACGGACACACATACGGCATACCCTAATAATATCATGTTATAATTTTTTGTTACACCCTGTAAATGTAAATACGAAAATGTGTTTGTCTGTACGTGAGATAAAATATTCGTGTCTTTAACCGCTGCGTTAACTTTGATAAAATTTGGTATCCATGAGAAATTTTGAGTCTTGGGATACGCTAAACTCTAAAGGATAGTTTTGGCCCCAGAAAAATGCACATCTAGTGGTCTTCTATCCACAGCCGAACGTATAACCTCCTCCTTTTTGAAAGTCGGTTAAAAATATCATCCTATGACTTGAAAGCATATAAAATCCTCCTTTTTAGTCGGTTGAACGTACAAACTAAAATCTATATTATTTTCATTAAAAATACTGATTATTCGCTGGGGCAGAATAGTTTTTAATTACTTAGCAGCACATTGTGTTGTATCACTTTGTGTGCGGCGTATTATTTGTAAACGACATGAAAAACTGTCCTCGATAAATGTTTATAGCTGAGCATTCGCACTTCGCAGGACTATTTATATCGAAATATGTATTCATTTTATATTTAACGGTCGTTTTATTTCATAGCATAAAGTAAGTTCATAAGTCATAACAGAAAGTTAAAAAAATACTTAGGTATCCGGCTCGAAGGACCAACGTAAAAAATTATTGGTCATTGATGCATCCTTAGAACACTGAGAGTAAAATTAAATTAAGAAATTTAAAAAAACCCCCGCCAAAAAACTTTAAAAAGTAATGAAATAACATTTCCTGACTTTAAGTTTAAATCATTCCTAAGAGTAAAGTAATATTTTAGTCCATAATTGTTGTCAAGGTGTGTCGGGGGACCGCCAAGTAAACTACCACAACAGCGACTTTTGCATTTTGTATCGCCATAATAGTCGCTGATTCTCTCGATTCGGGTCGCTGTGAACAGACCCTTAATTTATATTGTTATGTGAAATCAAACATCTACATTAGCGGTCCCCCGACACACCTTGACAACAATTATGGACTAAAATATTACTTTACTCTTAGGAATGATTTAAACTTAAAGTCAGGAAATGTTATTTCATTACTTTTTAAAGTTTTTTGGCGGGGGTTTTTTTAAATTTCTTAATTTAATTTTATTTTATGCTTTTTAAACTTGTGCAGAATAATTCCTATCAACTTTATCATATCCCAATGAATACCATCTATAAAATATGTCCTCTTAGATGAGGCCATCAATATGAGCCCAAACATGAAACCTCCACTTTAGGTTCATACGGAGCTTGGCTCCTATAGAATCCAGGTGATGCTGCAGCAGCAGCATGCAAATATTTACTGTTTATCTACGTCTTACTGGTTGTCGCAATTAAAATGAGCCCAAACACGAAACCTCTGCTCTAAGTTGGTGAGGAGTTGGGTATCCTATTGATTACCAGGTGATGCTGCACCACCAGGTCAACTTTCCAATAATGTGTATTTTTTCGTAAGTGTCTCGAACCAGGATGCAAAATATAAAACCCATCAAACGACTGCAAGTTGCTAATCGTCCTATCACGAACCAGATATACCGTGATATTTCAGCAATGAGCAGGTTGATGATGATGAACTATAGCTAAGAACACTCACCGTCATGTCAGCTTTCAAACAAAAAAAACTAGATCAAAATCGGTCCACCCGTTTGGATGCTACGATGCCACAGACAGACAGACAGACAGACAGACAGACAGACAGACAGACAGACAGACAGACAGACAGACAGACAGACACGTCAAACTTATAACACCCCTCTTTTTGGTCGGGGGTTAAAAATGCAGTTGTTTTACCTACTAAAGATATTTTAACCGACTTTCAAAAAAAAGGATGAAGGATGAAATCTATACATATAATAAAATCGTAGGAAAGTCAATTCTGTACATTGAACATTTTTGAAAAATAATACTTGGGACGTGATCTACAATCGATACGGAAGCCAAAAATATAGTTTTTAGAATTTTTGTCTGTTTGTCTGTTTGTCTGTTTGTCTGTATGTATGTCCGGGATAAACTCAGAAAGTACTGAATGGATTTACTTCAAATTTTGCACGAATATTATATAGAGGTCGGGTCAACACATAGGCTATATATTATGATGATACCGCCTAGGGGGGGGGAGGGGCTCAAGTTTCAATATTTTTAGTTTTTTGCTCATATCGCTAAAACGGTGCATTGTAGAGAAAAAATGTCCTGTACGTAATGAAAGCCCATAAAATTTCCTACAAATTTGTCCTTCACACTTTGTATCTATCTTCACTCCTTGCCATGCTATGAGCTTTTGTCTATCTTTTCTATACAAATTTCGAGTGTCGTTTGATTAACATGCTGGGAGCTTAGGCATCGGTCATGCTGGGAGCTTGGGGGGGGGGCTTTGCCCCCCCCCAAATCCCCCCCCCCCCCCAAACCCACCCTCCTCAAATTTAGCTTCAAACAAAGCGGTGTTGCGGCGTTATACATCTTTTTTAAGAACAAAGTTAAAAACTAAACTACACATACGGTTTTTCAGTGTCGTTTGTTTTGGGGGGGCTGCGCCCCCCCAAACCCCCCCCCCCCCCCCTATTTCCTCATGACACTTTTGTTCATAACTAAAAGGTATCGTGGAGTTTGTATTGCGTCTTAATTATCCTTTTTAGGAACAAATCTATACATATAATAAAATCGTAGGAAAGTCAATTCTGTACATTGTACATTTTTGAAAAATAATACTTGGGACGTGATCTACTATACTAACGCGGACGAAGTCGCGGGCAACAGCTAGTGATGAATTATATTCGTCATGTGAATTTTTCACCAAGTATTGTTACTTAGAACGCGAGAAGCTAACAAGTCGTCAACATGAAAGGTCTCAATTCTCATCGCACGGATTAAGGGGATTAAAATACAAGCAGTGTGGTAGCTGGAGATAAGTTTAGTAAAATGTGAAATTACGAAAGTCTAACCATGTACATTGTAGATGCACCATTAAAATCGTAGATGTAATGGATCTGATGTAATATGTGTAATGTGAAATGTGGTTTCTATTGTATGTTAGTTGCGCCTGTTTATCGCGGAAGAACCGTACACACAGAATATATAATTAGTACCTTACGGTACCGTACATTCAAAAATAAAATCTATCCTATCCTTTCCCGGGACTTTAGTTTAATTTCCATGCAAAATTTCTTGAAAATCGGTTCAGCGGTTACGTGATAGCAAACATACATGATACAACACAGGCACATTACGGACACAGTTTCGCATTTCTAATAGAATATTAAGATGAATTTTGTCGTCTCATTGGCGTTTTTTTTTTACTTTTTTGTTCAAGGTGGGGCAAGTGAGCGATCTTACGGCGGAAGTGCAAGAGAACGTGAACTATTTCGTCGGCAAGGTGTCCCTACTGTCGCAGGAGTTCGGCCACATCAAGGAGAGTCTTGGCGCGGCGCTGGACGAAGCCACCACCAACCTTAAGGACGCGAAAACTGAAATTGGTAAGTGTAGGGAAGAGTGGGGTAAGAGGTTCCCGAGAATGAAAAAGTACCTAATTCTAAGGTCCTTAATTTTATCGACGAGTTATACTTTGTCTGTCTGGGCCTAAGTAAACCCTGGGCTATTAAATATCATAATGCTTTCTCCTTTATAAATATGGAGAACGACAGGAATTACAGGAATTAACGTGACCTAGAACTGCACAAGTAGTCTTTATTACTTAGATACTTTAACTATAAAGCAAAACTTTTTAGATTTTGGGGTCATTTTGTAATAGAATGTATAAGACTTAAAACTTTTTTATATAATATTCACAACAATAATAATTAACAAACATTCAATTTTAATTTCGAATGTTATGTCAAAATGGCGTTTAACAAGTTTTCTTTAACCTTTTGTTTCAGACAATGGACCGGGCCCGCACGTCGCGAAGCCGGCTGCATAGATCTTTATTCTTTGCCAAATACTTATTTATGATGGAATACTGGAACTCTTCTAAAATGAAGTCGCATATAACATAAGGATTTAGGATAGAGTGATATGACCATTAAAGTATAACTTGCCATGCGCATTAAAATATTAACATCTCACTTCCACTTTGTGGGCTGCTTTCACACGTGTATGAATAGATTGGTAAATGGTAATACATTTCATGGTCGATGAAAGAATTTCTTTTTATCTGGTGACTTGACTTCATCCCTTGCTATTCTGCTAAATAGAATATGACTTATCACTTAGGGCTCCCACACAAAACTGCGAATTCGCATCGCAATGTCATTTTTAGTATGAGTTTTGTCGCAGATATTTGCAATGCGATGCGAATTCGCAGTTTTGTGTGGGAGCCCTTAGGGCTTTCAGCAGAGTTCCAGTGTTCGGTCTCATAGCGTAGGAACTAGTGTAAACGACTGAGATTTTAAAATAAAACAATATGAAATTTAACTTTTGCAAATATTTAATCTCTTTTATAATTGTGGATCTATATTAATATTGTACAAGTAGTATGATACAATTTATTGTGACAAAACCTCAATGTCACTCCCGGCGCGTCACGGGCTGACTAGCGTCACGTCACGCGTCCCGCCGTCACGCCGCGTGACACGAGAGTGAATTAACTTTCTGTACAATAAGTTTTGATACAATTATTCTTAAACAATATACACACAAATTATTTGTCGTCCATTTCAGTATTAAAACGATTACAATCTCATTTTTCTATGTGCAATTAACAAATTAACTATCTATTAATATACCACTGTTTCTCGAGCTTTCGGAATTGGGATCACAGTATGTTCTTTATAAAAACAATTTCATTCGGTATAATTTAAATATGGTTAGGAAGAAAAGTGCGTCTGAGAATTTTCATAGCAGACTCCTATAAATAAAAAGAATATTATCAAAAGTTTGAGAAACAATGATATACGCCATTAAATAATCGTGCCTATTTGTGATTTTAATATTAAGTATACAATCATGAAAACACTCATTATTTTATACGAAGAAAATAAAATCGATGCAATCTTTCTATTGGTGTGTGTTTAAATTAAATCATTAATCGTATACATAGTAAAATGACGATTGCACATAGGGTCAAGCACTAATCGCAATAAAACAGCTAAGGTAAACACATTCGTTGTAGAAGTACAGCCTGAAACGGGACTACGAAACAAAAAAAACGTCCCCGAATAACTAAAAGTCAGTGCGAAAGCGGCCTAAGCCTATACAAGCATGTCGAACAATATGATTTTAAAATTTTATGACATAGGCCACTTCCACACTGCGGACCACGACGTTGGAATGTCACTTACATAATTGGTGTTATATCAATAGCGAGATACATAGATCTCAAGTCCACTCGGCTTTCGCGATAGCGGACGTGTGGAGGAAAATAACACTTGCGGTAACGAGATAGTGGCGAATATCGAGTGGCAGTGGCATATCTAACATGAATAGCACTTACATACCCTTACACGATACATTATGTACACTAAATGCAAAATAATATTTACATTATTAAAAACAATTAGAAAACAAGCAGTTCATAAGGAAAACACCGCAGAGTGATCCATTTAATGCCGTTCTTTTTTTCGTTCGCTCGAAACGTGCGATCTGCCACTACTGTCGATTCTAAATTCGAAATAAAAAGCTAGTTCGAAAACAGGAGGGAAACTCCAAATGAGGTTTATTCCTAATAAAAAGTTTCAAAATTGGGATCTACATTTTGGTTTTACTTAAAACAATTTGTGCGTAACTCCGTACTAAATCTTTCGCGTTTTGGAATGTACAATTTGGTCTTCAATGGATCTTAATATACTAGTTTTCACTTTTCACTGGTGAAATAAAAATGAAACTGAGTAAGTCGGTTCAGGGCATAATCACGTCAACAGATCTTGTCGACATTTGCCATTATGCTCTGAGCTAAGGCTCAGACACCTAAGGGTGTCCCATCATACCCACTCTCCCCTATGCAGTTAATTTTTATTCTTGCCATGAAAATAATAGGTATTTGGTCTTAGTTCAAAGACCTTAAAAAATATTTTGGAATGTAAAATGACCAAGTGAAAACTGCATACTAGAGCTAGGAGCTAAAGAAAGCTACAAACATTCACCGCAGGACTAACAAGCATCAAAACGAACATCAAGAGATTTTAGTATAAAATTTTTTAGAGATACATGTATTGTGATGATACATCGATGAGAGATGATCTAAATAGCTGCCCTACACCGTAAAACCTATCCACAGAAATATATTTGGTCGAATGCATGCAAAGAAGCCGAGCTGTGCAATTATTCTAAATGATTTTGAATTTTTAAGCATTCACATATCAATATAAAATATTACTTCAAATATAATTTCAGTATATTATTAAAAAGCAAAATAAATAAGCTCTTTTAAGAGGTTTTCCCTTTGGGTCGATATTAACTAATAACATTTTGTACATGTGACGGGTTACCCTTCCACTTAGACAAGTCGCACTCACATATTATTCTGTTCATATAAAAAGATGCCCCTCTAAAGTTTTAACCCTAAACCGTATTTTTTGCGCTATAATGCTCAAGGATTCACAGTAGAAGCCCCCTATATTATTTGATTAATCTAAGTTAAATGTGGCCGGATAAGGCTAAGATCTCACCCTCATGCGGTACACATACAGTCATACATTCACATATAACAAACTATCCCAAGTTACCTCTAGATACTGATCTTATATTGGTTTCTTACATAGGAAGACATACAGCTATACATATATTTTTTATTCAATTATCAACTGAAAATGTACTTCTCATTATTTGTAGGTAAAATGTTTACCTAACTTGAAAAATGTTTTAAATAAAGTCGGTGACAAATAATTTCGGGAGTCCTAGAACAAATTTTTTTTACAAAAAAACGGCTCGTTAGGGTTTCGTTATAGGGTTCTGTAATCAACAAAACTTGGTTGACTATGGGGCCCTAAAACGGAACCCTAACCAGCTGATTTTTTTATATTGATACATTAATAGTCATAATTTAAGAGCAACATTGAACTACAAATAAAACAGTCAGACATATTTTAGGACCATCAATTCAAAGTAGGTATGAAATCCTTTCTAGCTCTGTTAGCTACCACTTGCGAGATTTTTCTCAAATAAAAATGTTGTTCGTCTTATCAAAATGAAGCTACTCCCAAAAAATTAGCTTGATGGTAATAAAAAAAAATTTTCTAGGGCTCCCGTGCTATTAGGAGTTTAATAGTAAAGATACTGTCAAAGTATAAATACTACTTTAAATTTCAAATTATTTCAGAACAAGACTAGCCCAAATCAGTATCTGAAATACGCTAATTTTGCTCTAAAGGCTTGGATGTGGTATGGTTATTATAAACTGGTAACTAACCCTGATTAACTTTGAAAAAAAAAACATTAGAATAATTCTAAATCCTGTTCCATATTACACCCAGTTGTGTCCAAATGAAATAAGTCTCTTATAGCAAAGACGTATTCCAAAATATTTTTGGTAATAAAAAGCCAGAATAAATAATGTCCACCCCATAAATCCGAGGCACTTACATGACCTTATCAGTAATGATATACTACGACTACCTAAGGTATAGTAGTTAGCTCATTGTCGCTCCTTTACGGACCCGTTGATACAACGGACATGACACATTTAAAGCTATGGACATATTTCACATTCTAACCGTAAATATGGTCTATCCTAACATGGAGAGAGAAGGTAGCTATTGTAGATGTACAAATTACTTATCCCTAACCCTACACACAGCTCCTAGTTACTGATTCGTACCAGTTCATTATACAGAGGTGTAATAAAATTAGTGTCTTCAAAAAACCTCCTAACACGGTGACATGTTTTTAAAAAGATGGTGAGTTTTGTGTATTTAAAAAATTTGAACAGGTGCAATAGTGAAAAATATTTGAACAATAGAAATGAATACACCCCCGTTACCCTTAATAGTTAGTATAAGATGAATAAAGTTGTCCAACCGTCAACAACTGAATCTACAAAGCATTCAACATCCATGCGTGACCTATTTACAAAACCACATGTTGTCACAACAAAACAACGATTTATGTATATTTTTAAATCCTTGCACATAACTTTATGTACAAAACTTTTAACCGCTCCAGTTATATTTTACCGACTTTAACATCAATAGGATATCTATGCATGGCACTTTATTACAGGAATGTAAGGCAAGTTCATTAGGATCAATTCCTATACGGGTCGGCTAGCTTCGGAAATGACAATCAGCGTACAACTCAAGAACTTTCGAAACTGATAACCGTAAACACTGACATAATGAAAAATATTTGTATAACAAACTGCAGATAACCGATGGATCGAAGGCTGTTAAAACTGCCATGCAGAGCTTTACAAAATATTTTATCTTATGTACATATTGTCGCTTGAAGATAAGATTTAGAACGTACTTCTACGGTGAGGATATCAAAAGGTGCGGTTTACCTCCGCGTACTCTTGGAGGAGGGGCGCGAGTGGGACTGAGTATGGGGGGTCGCGACCCCCCCCCTCTCCTAACTGGAGCACGAGGCCGCCGACACCGGGGACAAGGGGGAGTCTCGCGGACATCCCGACAAGGTCACCACAACCTGCAACAACAACATTGATTACACACAAGTTCATATGATACTTGGTAGTAGTAATAGACATAGAACAATAGAACACAAGCCACCAAAGAGTATTTTAAAGTGCAAACATTTTTTTTTACAACAGATTTTTTGACAGCTGCACATGGTTCTTATATTATGTGCAACACCAAATTTCATGTCATACAACTAGAATCTTTTTTAGACCCTCATCCTGAGATGAACTATCAGAGAAGTTGATTCCTAGGCACATTAAGGACCTAAGTAATTTGGTCTCATTACGTCAAACCCATCCAACCAATCACAGCTAACATTGAATTGACATAAGCGAAGCGAAGGATGTAGGTCTCTCAACTGCCTAGGAATCAATTTCCTCAATCGTACAATCATAAGAGAACAAGGAATAATAATTAATCTCATTTCGTGATCAGAATGATAATAATATCTATTGAAGCACCACAATAATGAAATAACTAAGCAAATATATTTTGTCAGTTACCTTTCTGCTTCCAGCATGATTACGGTGTTCACAGAGCCATACTCCTTGCCATGTGCCAAGGTTTAATTTGCCATCAGTGATTGGAATGGTGAGCGACGATCCCAGAAAGCACGCTTTCACATGTGCAGGCTACAAACAAATAAAACATTATAAATTTCAATAGCTCAATGCCAAAACCTTACTTCCTGTATGATAATGCAACATTCACATAACTTGAAATATTAAAGTTATTGTTACTAGTTAATCAAAGAATGATAATAGCTATTCTTTATGTAATAGTTAAATTCATACCAAAAACCGTACAGATAACTTAATAAGAGATTAGAGATCTTCCTCAAGTTAAGTTCATTATGTGTATTTCAATTAATTAATTACATTTTGTAACAAAACCAATTAGTAGAATCATCAAGGTTTTATTGATGCAAATATTATGCATTCATCCATATGCAATTAATTGCATGCAAACATAACAGTGACCTCTTGCCCTAGTGCTGATAGCTACAAGGTTAACTATCTTTTATACTGTTTAATTAAATTAAGAATAACCATCTAAAATTCACAGCACAACAAGTTTTGAAAAGCAATTTCAAGAAGTCCAAACCTCTTTTCTTTCACTAACATTGACCCATATAATGCACTGTCTACAAAGCAATTGTTTTGGATAAATAATTAGGAGCCAACAGTGACAGAACACGAAAGTTGACAAATAAATAATAAAAACAAATGAAGACAGTCGAGTTCATTAAAAATTTAATTCAGTTATGTCACTGTTTACATTAGAATGAGCAGTCATTAGGAAAATGAAAATGTAGGAGGATTTGTTACCATATCGTCTGGGCCTTCGCAGGAATGTCGGTAAGGAAGCCCCTCCGGCACTATCTTGTTCAGCATCATTTCCATATCGTCTCTAACGTCTGGATCCCAACTTTCGTTTAGCGCAAGACTAGCCGATGTGTGCATTACTGAAAATCGGTGGAGGAATTACTTTAGTTCGCTAACTTCTACACGCTACTAGATAGACACTCGGGAGCTCTATGAAATTAATGTTTTCGATGAAATGAATTATGAAGTACCCCTACATCGGCGGCAAGACTTTACGACTGGTAGGTACTCACTTTGGATGTGGCACAGGCCGACGGCGAACTGAGACAATTCAGGCACTTGTTTTAGGATTTCTTCTGTAACTAAATGCACTCCTCGATGCTGCGGCCTGAGATTTAGTTTCCGTTGAAACCACGCGGATCCGATCTGAATTCCTCGGTTCGAGGCCATGTTTAATTTTTAAAAACGCTACAGAATTATCGCAAGAACGTAAGCGATCTTACACAACATCACTTTGAACAATTTTTACACGAATTAATCCACAATTATCATAAAAGATACATGTTCGATCTTTAAAATAGTAATAAATATAACTGAGGTTATAGACAGATTCGACTCCCTATTTTCTGCGGGAAAGTGAAACAGCTTGAAAATGAAAGAGAAATAAGATTGAATGGTATGTTGTCATTACAAAAAAAAGTTAAGTGAATGCGTAACTTCATTCAGTTCAAGCACCTTAAATACTACGGTACGCATGAAATCAATGGATCATCTTGTAATGTTGTGCCTGTGCGTGATTGTAGAAAACGCATGGTAAATGTCTAAAATTAATTGGCTTTAATTTGGAATTAATTAGTGTGTATTTTTACCTGAAAAAGACTCTCTAAACAGCGCATCTTTATACTTTTTTAAAGATTATTTTCGAGTAAATACTAACATTAACTAACGTTTTCGATATTTATTAAATAACTAATAAGTAGGATCATTTAATTTCTTCTAAAGTACTAATTTTTGTGCAATTTTTTTGAACGGTACATTTATTTCACGAGCTATTTTTAAGATATAGCAACACACAATGCTTTCGCGGGAGTTTTTGAAATTTTTAACTTCAGGTTAAAAATCTCATTACAAAATTTTAACACGTCTTGTTTTTTAAATTATTGGAAGTATATAAAAATAATAGTACCAATATTTAAGAGTTATTCACTACTACAGATCAATCGAGAATTGATTGAAAAATCTCCAGTAATTACGTGTTCGAGGCTTATTAGAAGTTAGGAGTGGCAACTGGCGAGCGAGGGTGGTGTAAATAGGTGTGGCTATAAAACCCCCTGTGGAATTAGGACAATTAGTTTTACTTTCATTCGCGCGATCCTCAGAGTGTGGGATACATACACGATTACGAGTTTGTAGACGCACATTAGCCGTAACTATGGATCCTATTATGGACGTTATTAAAAACTCCGAAGAACCAGAATGGCTTGAGAGACTCGTGATAGGCAAATTGCGACTATGGCAAATAATGTTCCTATGTTTGGCTGGACTTACTACGTTAAGTGAGTATTAACTGCTTCAAAATGACACACTAAATTATTATTTACATTATAATTTATAGCATTAAATTAACTTTTTAGTTTTTAGACTTCCGAAGTTTGTTTTAGATCCTAAATTAAATTACTTACTATTACCTAATCAAAAGTGACTTTATTCTAATGTATAAATATATTAATATAAAATTATTATCGATCAAGAGGATAAATCATTACAATTAGCACTTATGCAAACTGAATACCAGCTAGTAGCTACTGCTTGCTAAATGCTAGTGTGATGGACAAGACAGGGGGTGGTCACAGTGACCCCCCAACGTGAATTTTGATTTTTTTCTTCTTTATGGAATCTTTACTCTTCCTAGGTCCTAGGGGGCCTAGAAGCTTTGTACACGTGGCCGCTTCGAGGCACGCTACGCTTTTGGGCTGTACCTATAATATATTATAGCTACTAAAGAATAATAAATAAATAAAGAATAATCCTCTTCGCAGTCGTGATGGTATGCTGCTGCTTTCGGTTCCGTATACCGCGCACGAAACAGCAGATAGAAGCGGACTACAAGCGCCGGCAGATCACCAGCAAGTTTCGCCAGCAGTTGGAGACCATACAGGACGCTAAAATGGACACCATTTCATTAAAAGATGGTGAATGATCGGTGTTTAGGAATTTTACGTAGACTTTCTTAACACACAGTATTTCAGACTTCAGTATTACTATTTACCTGCACTGTGGCACATACTTTTAAAGCTCGTACATCTGTAAATATGAAAAACCGGCCAAGTGCGTGTCGGGCCACGCGCAATATAGGGTTCCGTAGTACTAGTTTTTGAAAATGTTTGTATGGTCAATGAATGTACATTTATAACATGTTTTACACTACTAACAACATCATCTCAGTTACTTTCAAAGGAATTTGAACGAAAAGTTCCTTTATACTTCGCCGAATACATTTTTTTTAGTTGATCGACTATTACTCAATAACTTATGAAGTCTTCTTAGCCGTGATAGTTTTCCTTTTAAATTCAGCATATTTCCTACTCCCGTGAATTTTTCACATTTCCAGAAGCAACCGTTTAGCTGGTAGAAGGGGGGGACACTGGACTCTAACGATTTTTTCCACTTATTCAGACAATTATTATTTCATCAGGAGAGGACTTAAATAATGTTTAGTTTGTCGCAATTCAATTGTCTACATGTCGCATTAGTATCTGTTTATGTGTGTCTTGTAAGATAAGATAAAACTTGAGAGTTCGTATTTTATCCGTTAGCCTTGGAGCTGCTGCATGTTAAAATCCATTCGATGGAGGCGGAAAATCAGGGATCACAGCAGAGCTCGATGTCTCCACAAGCCAGTGAGTATACTTAGTACTTACCTACTTATTTTGTCATTATTTTTTATAAAATAAGAGGGAAAAGTGCAAACGAGCAAACGGGTTACCTGATGAAAAGCAATTACCGTCGCCCATGACCATTCGCAACATTAGAAGAGCTGCAGGATGCCGGCCTTTTAAAAGGGAATACGCTCTCTTCTTGAAGATTTGCAGGCAGACAGGATGTCTACTGATGGAAGTTATCAGGCGTTCTAAATTTAATACAGGAAAATTCGTTTGAAATTAACAAGTTGTGGTAGGTATCTCTTAACGTTGTGGTAAATTCTAGACATTTTACTATAACCACAGAATACATATTACTATAACTTACATTCTCTTAAACACATTACGATATACAAACTTGTAATGTGCATAGTACTTATCCAGAAGTTACGCCTTATTTCGACGAAAACTGGGCTTGTACCACGAAACCGTTTTGAGGCTCAAACAATCGAACGAGTATGCCGCACCCTACTCTAACAAACGTGAAATGACGTTGTTAGAGAACTTGACACTTGACTTGAGAGACGCGGCATTCTCGTCCGATTGTTTGAGTCTCAAAACAGTTTCGTGGTAGGCCTACAGACCGTTATTAAGGTACCGTACCGACCAACGCGATAGATGATGAACGACGCGAAGATACCGCGATTAAGGGTTTCTTCCAAATTCACGTTTCTAGAATGAGTTTTTTTGATAGAAAGCGTCATTCAAAAAAACTGAAAAATATATACATATAATATAGATGCATCTTTTAACTAGTGCTTTCATTGGATAGAAACACAATAAAAAAAATCCGAAACAACATCGATTTTAAAAGCATTTTGAGTTTTATAGGACTTACACTTTACAGAGACTCAATTAAAAAATAATTTGGACGGTTCGATAGCTATTAAATTTAACAGGGAAATCATTGGATAGATAGATGTTTAGTTATTATATTTGTATCTAAGTAAAACGGGTTTTTCTCCTATTTCGCCCTATCATGGACGCGGCGAGCGTCGTAACCGCCACCGTACAAGGCGCGCTGATATGAATGTTATTTTAATGACATTTAGGTCGATATTCGCACTGACAGAAATCGACCTGCTAATTTACGAAGAACGGGCCCTTAACAAAAATTCAAATCAAATACCACTTTATGACATAGGCTATTAGCTATGTCCACATTATGCAATTTCATCTTCAATTTTCGTCATCTTTTTATTCAACTTCCGTTTGGCATATTCAATAATTTAATGCGTCAAAATCTACCCGCGTTGAAAGAAGTGTCATAGCGAGCGCTACGATTTCAGCGCGAGTCATGAGCATGCCGCACGTTCGCTGTTGACTGCACTATAACGCATGCCCTTGATGAACAAAAAAAGGCACAGTGTGGACAAAGCTATTAATTAGGTTTTATTTTCCTCTACGCCACTACAAAGCATGGACATGGGTCGCTAGAGCATATGTCAGTAGAATATAAACCTTTGGGTTTAATAACTCGTTTATTTCCAGGTTCGCTCGAGACATCTATACAGAACGAAGTCCAGAAGCCCGAGCCCCAGGCCTCCGGTGGCAGCTTCGTAAAATTCGCGACCAAAGTGGCCCACATATCCAAACTTGGACCCAAGTCACCCACCTCCCCTGCCTCGGACACCAAGATGAATTTCTAGACTTGTATATAGTCCGGTCGTGACTCGTGGAGCACGTAGAAATTGGTATGTCGAGCCAAAGCTACATGTCTCACTTTACGAATATAATGCTGAATCGTTTTCACCAGTACGTGACAAGAGCGCGACAGCAATACGCCATTTAAAGTCATGTAGTAGTGATGTAGCCTGTTTGTATTTGTGTATGTTGATGTTGTTATTTGTGTTTGCACACTGACACGGCCAAAATCAAGAGTCACATATGTGACATGTCACTGTATTATAATGAGGCCCAGTGTAAGAGCTAAGTAAGGCTGGTACAGCAGCTGTTGTATTATCTAACACGTCAACATAATATTATAGTAATGTGCAAATTGCAATGTTGCATCTCGCTCTATTACTTTCGGCAGTTGGAAGCGTCGAATGCAAACAGCCTAACTTCACTTCTTGTTTCTTTCTCTTGCGCATATTTTAATATTGTTGTCACGCTCCTATCGCGTAGTTGTGGGAAAGAGATAGCAATAAATAAAATAATATAACAATGAAGTGAAAGAGAGGTCGCCGTGTAAAAATTTCTACGTATTCCGTGACCCAACTTTTGTAGTGAGTAGTGATTATATTATTATCCTGTAAGAGCACAATAAATAATATTATATTTACGATAGAGATCTATTTTATCACTTCTACAACTAAGATCTAAGTGTAATAAACTAATGATAATAAATAAAATAGAAGAGATTGCAGTAAGATATTTTCTTTAATCTAGAAAATAAAAAATACAGTATAAACGGATTTAAAATCACAAGAATAATTACATATTCACAAATAACATGTGTTCAGGTTTCGCTTAACTCAGTAAAAACAATCGTCCAAATGCAAGTGATAAAATTTTAAAGCAACATTTAACTTACATTATAAATACATAAATAATACATTATTGCAAATAATATTACATAAAATTCAAGTTAGCTACATTTTAATTAAATTGTTTCTACATACTCTTATACATTTTCTATGTAACCTGTCATGTTAACCAAATTCATATTACTTAAACTCTGCGGTGGCTGAGTGTAGGCATCTTGCATAAAATGGATACAGATGTAGCCCATAGACAAGAATGTAAATAGCCAGCAAAAAAGTTGCTAAACGTCCACCTTGGATTTAAATTTAGAATACAATGTACTGTTATAAAAACTCGGTAAAATTACTCTGAATGGTTTGCAAGCGAAAACCTTGTATCTGTTTTTTTTTCTTTTGATAGTAATTTTGTGTATGACCTATGCCTACCAAAGCCACCGCTTCCATTACACAAACATGACTTAGCAAATCCTCCTTACTGTCTGACACACTCAGTCCGCCACTCCAAAACAGGTAATACAATCTCAACGCTAATCTTCTTAAATATTAATAACACGCATATATTTCATCTGCTATGGAAACCCTAGCCCGATGAGGTCTAATGTTTTGATCAATACTTTAAAATTATAAAAGGTTTAAATTGACATCAAAACCAAAAATAATCAGTAACCCAAAATATACGGCTACATTTAGTTTTGGTGTTTAAAATTGTAGACTTTAAATAGATTAAATGATTACTTTTTAAATTTTATATGTAACTTTTATTGCACTGATGTGATCTAAGCTAGCGAACTATAGGAGCCAACCCTGGAACTCATCGGAGACATTCTTTACAAATAAGGCCATTACACTTCACTTTGAATATCGGTTTGCTTATAGAAGTTAGTGTGTAATATACATTACTTAAACATTATCAATTGAATGGAACCTACCTAGAACATATACGCGGTAAAGTCAAGTCGGCTGTACAACGTGTGTTGAATAATTCGTAAGTTTGTGCATGATACCTGTCTCGTCTCGGTGATATACAAATAATTACAAGCTACAATGTATAACATTTACCCTATGAGGTTTGTAACGAGGAAGCGAACACAACGGACTAAACGCTAGTAACTCGGGGTAGATGAAGGATTAGGATTTAGGAACCAAAGTCACTGCAGTGTTTCCGCTATAAATAGAGCTATATAATAAAGCATAATTTTGTAATAACAAGAACTACTGCAACTATATTGACATGTTTAGGCTGGAGAGTCGACATTATATAAAACTTGTCATCGACAAGACGTGTTAGCGCACCCATTTGAGCATTACATTTGGCAGTATTTGCAGACCTGCGCATTGGCAGAGGTTACATGATAAATTTTTCATCAATCTGATCCATCAATCTGATTGACGGAATATTGATCATTATGAAAAAGTCCATATTAAAAAAATGATCAATCCATCAATCCGTGGGTTTTGAAACCGAAACATTGATCGTCTAATCAATTTTTCGTCAATCTGGATCGAATTGATGGATCAGATTAATGAAAAATTGACCGTGTAACCACTGCCATTGATTCACAATGCTTGTGCGACTCACGATTGGAAAACTTACCGTGCGGTGTTTGGTGCTGGGCGCCGAGCGCGCTAATTGGCTGTCGCGCGAGAAAGTTGTTAAATCAGAGTCGAAGAAAGCATTGTGAATCAGGCCCCTGGATATGATTGTATGATTCGTGAGCATTGGAATTTGGCGGGTGTACCTTTTGAACCTAACTTTACAGTACCAACTTTTAAACACACATATCCAGGTATAATAAGTAGTAATGGCAACAGAATATTAAATGTTGTGACAGATTAAATAAACATGTAATTCAACATATTATGATAATTTATAACACTTTCATGAGGAATAAATACAAGTCCACTAGTTGTATCTTGACGCAACTGTCGCAACCCAAATAAAGCTTCTGTACATCTCTCGGTTTTACATTTTCAAATTCAACAAGACCTACACTTATCTGACGTAACCCGTAAACTAAACGTGGAAATGCGTTACTTATTTACACAAGGATGAAATACCTATAACACAACAAATGTGGACTTTATTTTTAATCGAATATATCAAGCTTTAGAAGTTGTACGTATCCTCGACTATACCTTTGAATTTCGAATAACATAATTCCAAATTTGAAAAGTGACGTAAAATACTCGTCGAACCTGAATAGGGTTAGTAGAGTGGGATAAAAAGTACCTCGAACGTAAAATTTAACGACGGGGGTAAGACATCCCTGTGCAGCCAGCGGGTTACTGGAGATCAGCCGGCGGGCTTCGGCGCTACGACTCGCCGACACGCAACACTCAATCTCGCCGCACAAAAGTTCTACCCCTGAAACAAGTTTTAAGGTTATGTTGGTCCTTCGAGCCGGATTTTAGAAAACTTTCAGTTTGGTGTTTTAGTTATAAAGTTTCATATCTCTCAGTTTGTAAAATAACCAAGAAGGGTCCAAACAAACAAGAGTAGGCGCAGTGTTTGTCTATTTTGCTGTTCTCTCGTCTATACAGTGGAAGCAAGATATTTTCCTGCGCAAGAGAAAGGGACAGCAGCCACAAAGAAGTCTTAAAACCATACTGATATTATGAATGCGAAAGTGTGTTTGTCTTCTTTTACCTCTTCATGTTTAAACCACTGTGCGCTGCACTGAACCGATTTAGATGAAATTTGGTATGGAGATGGGCCCTGGATAAAATGTCATATTATGTACTTTACATATTATTATGACATTTTTTCTCAATAACAGAGTTGAGGGGTAATCTAGTAATACAATAATCGTACGTGATCGTCTTCCGCTCGGTGGGTCGGGCGTTGTTCTGCGGGCGCGCGCGGTTCAGCACCTTGAGGAGTTCGCCCGCCTTGGCGCGCATGCGCGAGTGCACGTACACCTGCGGGCACAATAAATGTAGCATTAACACCACAACATTTTTGAGGCTCATTCACATGACTTAACTTATTATATTAATAAGATATATCAGTCTTCTTCTCCTTTACTTATTGCGGCCCATGTTGTCAATGCCAGGGTGGTTTTGTGGATGCCACAGTCGTGTAGTGTGTTGTCGCGCGTCGCCGCAACGCACCTATGTGGTATACAATGCGTTATTCCGATTTCGGACGTAACAACGCACCGAAGCAATATGGCCTCACTCTAGTATGTGACGAAAGAGCGCGATCCTTTAGACTGCGTTTTTACCGAAGTCAGGCAAATGACAACTCTAATGCTACACAAAAACTCATTCCTCACAACAAATCTCCGATAGAAACGCACCCAAACACCAGGACACAGGACGGACAACATACAGACACGGACGTACCTTGGAACACTTGATGTGGTAGTGCAGGTAGTCGCGGAACATGTGCAGCAGGTCGATGGTGTTGTCGCGCGCCGCCGCGCACGTGTGCCGCGGGAACAGTACTGACAACATACAGATATTATTATTTTTTAATACTTTTATAAACGTGCACAGAATGTACTGTTAGAGAGCTTACAAATTATGTGATGCGATAAAGTAGAAATATCCGTATGCCCCTGGCATAAATATGTTTTTTAATATCTATAAATATTGTCTGATAACAGTGATGACAGTGGCGGATGACTAGTTTGTTACTATGATGCATACTTCTTCCATTAGAAATATCTTAAAACATAATGCTTTGCCTAATACCCTCATATAAAAAAATTACCACTTAATAAAACAGAACTCACCAAATGTGACGTAGCTGATGTTTTCGCCTACTTTAGCATCGGTGTCGACTAGCTCTAGCGGTGGTTCCTTATGTGAAAATAACACCTAGAAATAGCAAATACAACAACTTATTTACTTGTGAAAAAAATGATAATAGCTATACAATATACATACCAATGGTAAAAAAATATTCTTTAGCTTAAGGTATACAACTTACACGAAATGCACAAATTAAACTAAAATGAAATTGCAATTATTATCAAATCTTTAAAAATCAACCACTCTATTCTGTGACATTACTTCTATAAAATACCAGTTAAAGCCTGACCAGAAAAATAAAAAACCTGCGCTGAGGGCGCTAAATGAACTATGATTATGGCAACATATAGTACAGTCATACACTTACGAATTGGCTAGTGTACAATTTTTAGCTGGTGTTCAATTTAATAATTTAGACATATTTTAATATAGAATATTGCAGAAATAATTTGACAAAAGCATAGCATATATGTATAGTTTTAAAATATCACGAAATAAAGTCCCTTAATAGTAAAACTATAGGCATTAGGCAGTTTAAAAAATACAACTTTATACTTTCATTATTGGCTTTTATTCAAGTTAAATTCAAGTTACATTATTACTTCATAATATTCGTGGTCAGATTGTAGTGGTTCAATGTCATAATATCTCATCTCTGAGTTCTGACTCATTCTTCTTTCATTATTCTTAGGTGTTAAAGAAAATAAAACTGAGGGCTGACCTTCTCTTCGTATTTTCATTACAAATGATCAGTATACACCTAAAAAACAGAAGTCTAAAATTAAATTAGTCACAAACACAGCACAAATTAGCCAATTTACATTGCACACACTATATGAGGTACCTACCAGTCATGTTGACAACAAAGTCCGTGGTGTTATTTAGAGAAATAGAGTCGATCCCTTCAGACATTCTTTTCGACAAGTAATTATTCATATTATAAATAACTTTTTATAACTGGCTTTAAATAGTTTTCGGCATTTTAACGCTTAAATAACTCACTTGTCCAAGAAATATATCACGCTCAATCGAGAACACACTTTGACAGATGACAATAATTATGACATCTCATAAAGATTGTTGCCAGTTGAAGAAATTAGTTCCAAAAGATTTCCGCAATATGGCGAGGTTTTTTATTTTATTGGTCGGGCTTTAGATTCATGACCAGGCTTTAGTTATGCAATGAATAGGGCCCACTGGCACCAGCAATGGTGGTAAAATAATATAATGATGTATATTTTTCACTCTTCATATGACATATTATTGATGAACAAAACAAGATATTTTGTCAAACGATAAGCAACACACCTAAGCCTCTAATGTGGAAGTTGGAATGCACCATTCAATGACATGATAAGTAATAATTTAGCGCAATTGGGCCAAAACCCTCACCTGTGGCGCAGTGTGCGAGGCTCTCCGGCCCTCCTTCAGCTCCTGCATGAACACCTTGCCGATGACCATGTCGTCCTCGTGCCGGAACACCGTCGAGAACACCACCGTCACACGGTCCTCTTGGGCCTCCACGTATCTGTTACATTGAGGTTCAGGTTAAATAATATGTAAGGTACTGCTAATACCAAAATATCTTAAGGGCTCATCAGCAGGCTTAGTATAGTCACCATAAAAGCAGTTTCTTTCTAGGGAAGAATAGACAAAGTGGCAGTTAGACAAATGTGATCCACCATTTTATCACTAAAATCTGTCATTAGGTCCATTCTTTCCTATTTCTAATGTTGTTATGCTGTCTTCTGGTATGCCAAATCAACATTTACTTTGCTTGATAAGAAAATATAACGATATAAGAAAAATGGCTTGACAGACAGGGACAAATAATTTTGTAACTGTTATGTAATAAAGTGAAAAGTGACCATACAGTGTGAATTTTTTTGTAAGTAACTGTAAAACTTGTGCTTTGAGTAACTTGTCATTGCTTGGAAAGGGTAAAATTTTCATTAAATTAAAAAAAATCATTGATTGATGAGCATTGAGCATACTGCATAGACTAAGGGATACTTAGAGCCGTTCTACATGATCGGTTCCAACCACCAATAAAGGTCACCTTGGTAGGGTTGGAACAAAAAGGTTGACCAACCAAATAACCTTCAATTACCTTGGTAGTGGGCGAATCCCTCACTTCCAATGTCAAATAGAGAACATTGAGTTGAAACGCGACCGTGTAGACGCTTGTTGGCGCTCAGTCGCACATTGATCGTCGGCTGTATTGCATGTGGTGTGTAGCGCTAGCAACTGGAAATGGCGGCGCCGGCGCGCAATGAACGCGAAATCTTGACTGAATTTTTAGAAATGTATAGGAATTTGCCTACGCTATGGGATATTATTTCCGATTTTATAAAGATCGGCACAAAAAGAGTCAAGTGTGGCAGTTGCTTGTCGAAAAATTACGTTTTTTTTTCATCACATATTATAGCTACACAAGCCATGAGTGCTATTCAGGTCTTTTGAGGTTTAGATAGTGGTCCCATTGTTCACTTTTCCACAGCCTAGCCAAGACTGACGATTGAGTTGATTTACGTGTAGATAGAGATTCAACTTTGTTGACCCAACCAAGGTAATCTCTGTTGGTGGTTGGAACCGATCGTGTAGAACGGCTCTAAGTTCTCTAAGTTAGGCTCTACTTAGAGAGATTAAAGGTCTGACCCTAGCAGACTCTGGTGGTATGAATCATCAATAATATTATGGCGATTAGTCATATAATCATTAAATGTTAGTGATTTTCGATCACAGCAACCGATTTGTCATAATAAAAACAAACACTGTTTTTATTATGACAAATGGCGACAACACAAATATCACAATCACAGTGCATAATATAAACATGATACAGTATACCCATGCCTTCAAATCAAAGTCGCTTAACAAAGGGACAAGCAATCAACTCGTTTCGACACAAGTCGTGGAGTAAATGTCGCCCATATTTTTATACTTTAACCCTTAACTACCTGACCGGAGTCTCTCAGACTCCAGCAGTTCTATTTTTGTTCATATCTTTACAAGCAAGGTCCATTGACGGTCGTGCGTCTGTGTACCTTCGCTTCTCTACCTGGAGTACCGCTTTTCAGCTCGTCGAGGTCGCACGCGCATTTGGTGCATTTTGGTGAGTAAAAAACTATGTCGTGGAGTCTGAGAGACTCCAGGTAGGTAGTTACGTGACTTTTTCAAGAACCTTTTTCTTTTTTGTTTTAGTTGAAAATGACGTCAAATAATAAAAATATTGAGCGTTGGTTGAAGAAAGACCTTTCTTCGAATGAAGAGGAATATTTTGATGAACAATGCAGCGAAAACGAGCCAGATATCGATGAAAATGTTGTCCTTTCTTGTGATTCTGCATCGGATACAGAGATCGAAGATGGTGAAATCGTAGAAGAGAGTGCTTCATCGCAACCCTTAGGCTCGATCCTAGATTCTTCTTCGTCAGACGACAATACAATATTTTGCTTCATATGTAAGAAGCCTACCTGCCTGGAGTGCAGTACACGACGTGCTCAATATGCCGTGAAAAATTGTAAAGTTCGAGCCTTGCAATTTTATTTAAAAAAATCTTTTTTACCAAATATGAATGTCACATTATGTTGATTAGTCACTAATCTTTAAATAATTTATAAAGAAAGTTCCTATTTTTTTGTTAATATTTTTTAAATATTTCGTTTAGCAAAACTGTAAGAATTTTGAAAAAATTTTGTTCATTTTGAGAAAATGTGTACTTTTTAAGTATAAGACATAAGGTTTTAGTGTTTTTATTATTTTTAATAAATAAAGAAGTATTTAAGCTATAACAAGTTTCTTTTAATTGATTTTCATATAGCATACTTTTTGTATATTAAGAGTTCAAAATACGGGAGTCTGAGAGACTCCGGGTAGGTAGTTACGTATGAGAAATAAGGGTCAGGTAGTAGAGGGTTAAGTTAACTAGCATGTGCGTGCGCTGTTAACAATCTAATATGAAGAACTGTCAGTATTGACTCTCTGACAGTATTCTCTTTAACATTTTCAAGGTAAATGATGTTCCTATTTTAGCCTACTGCAACCCCGAACTAATAAATAGGCCATTATGGGCCACGGCCTAGGGGCGGCAGCGTCCATAGAGGCCATACTCTCATAAAAAAGAGCACACATGTCAGAAGCGAAACTTGGTCAAAATCGTCGCCTTGCTCCGTGACGGTATCGCCACGACGCGACGTGACCTTGAAATTTTACTCTCAATGCGCCTAAAGAAGTTTCACTTCAAAATATAAATTCGGCACTGGCCTACTGTTCATTATACTGTGTCGCTGAGTCACTATCACACTTACAGTGTCTCATCCTGGCGGTAGTTGATAACGGCCCGCTTGTGACCCACGTCCCCGTCCTCCTGCAGCCGGAAGTAGCGCTCGAACACCGACGCGAAGCAGTTCCTCTTCAGCAGGCCCACTCGCTTCACGATGTCCTCCCAGTCGTCGGGGACAGTCTCCATATCAAGGAGCACAGAGACATTGTAACCTGAAAGAATATATTATTACTGATATAGGCTGCGCCCAATAATAAGTATCACATGTATTTACTCTATGGTATCACCCAGAACTTGTGGGCGACAGGCTTTCAGCCTTCCAATCCTTTTCAGCCAAGGACCCCTAGGAACTCCAGCACAGGTTGGGAAACACTGGGCTAGGCAATAGCAGCCAATAAAGTGTTTCGATCGTGATCGCGATTAGTAGGTCTCTTATTAGGACCTGTGTCCTAAAAGAAGCCTAAAATAGAACACTGCACATATCCTGTTCATTTTAGCTGCAATTTTAAAGTGTTACATATTTTAAACTACTACTTCTGTTGTATTGTTCATTAATTGATTCAATTAATGACTAATGTCATTCATAGCCTCAGCCAACCGAGTGGAGTAGAATGGTAAAGCTAGGTTTTTGTACCAAGGAGGATATTATATTATTGCATTGGAATTAAAACTAAATTAATTTTGAGTGCAAGTTACTAAGTACCATGTTTATTTTACATTTTTAGGGTTCCGTAGCCAAAATGGCAAAAAACAGAACCCTTATAGATTCGTCATGTCTGTCTGTCTGTTTATCTGTCTGTCTGTCCGTCCGTATGTCACAGCCACTTTTCTCCGAAACTATTAGAGCTATAGTATTGAAACTTGGTAAGTAGATGTAGTCTGTGAACCGCATTAAGATTTTGATGCAAAAATGGAAAAATTATTAAAAATTTTAGGGGTCCCCATAGGTACAACTGAAACAAAAATTTTTTTTTTATCAAACCTGTACTTGTGGGGTATCTATGGATAAGTCTCCAAAAATCATATTGAGGTTTCTCACATCACTTTTTTCTAACCTGAATAGTTTGCGAGACTCTTCAAGGGCGAGTCCAACTTGCACTTGGCCGCTTTTTTTTATATTAATAAACAGGCTGATAAGATTCCCAACAAGTTTATTGAGGTTATATAACTACATACGGTAAAAAGTTAAGGTCATCTAAGTAACAGGTTTAGAGTAGTAACAAAATATATTATATCATAGTCATAGATTCTAATATTGATATTATTATTTTAATATACACATCATACTGTGCTTTTCTGATATAATTATCCTGTTAAACATATTTATTTATGGAACCACCATAATAATTAATAAGCATCATTAAATCTTAATCATTTTCCTTTAAATTGTTCTGTAGCTTAAATACCTACATGTTATGTTTATGTGCTATCAGAGAAGTTGATTCATAGGCAGATGGCGGACCACAATTTGGTCGCGTTATGTCAAATCCAAACACAAATTATATCAAATTGATATAGCTGACCAAATGATAAAGGTCTGCTATCTGCATATTAATCAATTTCTTTAATGGTACCTACAAAACAGTTTACTGGCTAAAGGTTAAAGTGGTTTTGTTATTTCAATTATTGCCACACCAAAATTCCAATCACTTCACTATCACATTACTTTTTAACTTAAAACTAATCTTATCTTATCCAAAGTATAAAGATAAAATAAAACAGTGTTTATTGACACATTTAATTTTAGGTGTTAACAAATATTGTATTAATATGAATTACAGCAATCTTCAATATACTTTCTTTCAACATCTGTATAAAAAATTGCGCAAAATCACCTTTAACCTGGAATTTTCTTTTTATTTTGAGTTATTTTATTTATAGCTTTTATTCTGACTTCAAGATTAATTCACAACAACATTCATTAATTTATTGAATAATTTCAATTCCCTTGGTTTAACCTAGTTATATTTCAAGTAGTATCTAGGAAGTTTATTAGCATGACTTAATTGTTAATTAATTGCATTTATGACGACTTAATTGCCCAAAACACCTTAAAACTGACCAATTAACAAGCCCATGTGATCTACAATTTACACTTCAGTGAACATAATATTAAATGCCAGTATTTCGCTACATAATATGTACATGTGCTAAAATATGTAGTGAAATATTAAAAAGACTAAATTAATAAAATCGGATTGTCAATCACATATTACATACTTTGACTTCTTGGGTACTTAATGGATTGTAAACTTATTGTTTACAAGTTCCGTATCCTTAACACAAGTACTTCAGGTACTTAGCATGGGGCCAGACTGATGTAGCGTCCATAGATATACTACAGTCATTATTCATTAATTAAGAGCCACAGAATTTTCTATGTATCAAAATAGAAAAAAACTATGTATTTTAAATGTCAATAACCTGCAGAGCCATATTTGAGGGATTTAATGTTCTATATTAAATATATTCTGATGGGTGATGGTAAATTTGACAGCACCATACTACAGTAGCAGTTATATTACAAGATACATATTGTGAACTTACCTGACTCTGTCTCTGTGAGCAGGGGTCCGTAGACTCGTTTGAGAAGCTCATCTGCACCATGTTCCTCTAACTGCTTATAGAATTTGAGTGATATACTAACCTGCAATGAAATTTTTAAATTTGGATTTTTTTATTCAATCAAAACATAAACAACATTATTTTTCAGTGTAATCTAAACATGTACAAAACATTGTTTTTGATAGTAATTATTATTAGGTATTTTAAAGCAGTTGTCAACTTTTAAGAACACAATTAGACTAGATAAGGTAAATAAAAATGGAGCTGTAGAATTTTAATGACTGTTTACATAGAAACAAGTTTATTATAAACACACAAATGCTTATTGGAATGCAGTGTGTTAATAATATATTTAGCCTCAATTATGTATGACTTGAATGTGTATAGTGTGTGTTTGCAACGGAAAGGAGAATCAATGGTATATGAATAAGGTTTTAAACAAAAAAATTATAACATACCCTAACTTTGGTTTTATCTCCATTGACATTGGATATATGAAACAGAACCCCATCAAAATCTGCTAGTTTCACATCTATTGACTCGGGCTTTAATCTGAAATGGATAATCATAAAACTGGTCACAACTTGGTTCAAACAACATTTTATTTACCTCATAGGGCACAAACATTTTCCGTGTTACATTGTTTACTTCAATTGGCATCCAAAAACATTTTAAAAGGACATTTCCGTGAGCAATATGAGTAGGTACAGCGGGGCAGTGACTCATCCATGCTGATATAGACCGTATCGCGTCATACATAAGCCATGATTTATGGAAAAGTAAACCATGAATACAGTGACATAATACCAATATGACTCGAATTTTGCATATTCAGCGGCCAACGTGGGCCCACCCTCGTCGATTATTTGACACTTGTCATTATCTGCACTCGGTACAAAGCCGGAACGATCACTTAACTCTTGGTATACATATAAATTTCGCAGCTAACTCGAGATAAATCACTTAACACACGATATATTCCATCTATATTGCAAAAACTGGTAAACTTTCTAAGCGTAACGTACTCACCGCGCCAGTGCATTTTTATATTTAACTGTTAACGTTTCTTCTATAATTCTATTATTGATCTCCAACAAGATCATTATTTAAATATGTTTATCCTACAGTTTTTTCATAAAATCAACACTTAGAGCACCTTCATTTATTTTATTACGAATATCACCAACGACGACTGCCCGAGCATAGATATTTCTATGACAGAGAAAGAAAAGGAAGCTTCAAATGAACTTGGTCAATTTACCATAGACAAACAAAATTGATTACAGTCTGTATTCCAATATACGGGCCATCCATGGGCCATCATCAATAATTTGTTCATTTAAAAAAAATGCAATAATAATAATTTACAGAAACACAAATATTTATGATGCCGCGGCCGCATATGACTGTCGTCGCGAAATCGTCGCTCGTGTGAAAACGTGCGCCTGTGTGACGTCTGTCGTGCAGTTCTTAAATCGTCTCGTGTCGTGTCTCGTGTGAAAGCGCTGTAATAGTACGTCCATGATGGTCCATGGTGTCATGCCATGTCATGCTGTGCAAGTGTCATGTTCTAAAATCTGACAGAAATTGTATGAAGATGACACAATTATGAAGTTGATGAGTGACAGTCAATTGCCAACCTACGAAAAAAGCCGCGCATGCGTAGTTGAAAAACGAAACGAACACGACACGACACGATTTACCATAGACAAAAAAGCTTGCAAGATTTTTTTCTTTATAGCCTGTGGCACGCGTGGTCTGTCAACTGTCATCCACCATACTTCTTATCTGTGCTGTCATCTGTCAAATCATTTTGCGATTGTTTATTTTTGGTATCGTGTGTGCTTGTTTTTTCCAAAAAAATATCAATAAACTTAATAATTATTACATAACAAAAATATGTAAATATTTTTTTATATAAATTTGTGTATATACACGAGCAAAATGTTAAGTCAGGTGAATGCCTTCGTTTCGGGGTTAAAGTCTAGAAATGTGGACGTTCAGACCAAAACAGCAAGAGAACTTTATCACTATGCAAAAACCGAGCTACGCGAGGTTCCTCAAGAGGAGCTCACGCTGTTTCTCGATGAATTTAACCATCAATTATTTGAAATGGTCTCCAGTAACGATGTTCACGAGAAAAAGGGTGGTGTTCTAGCCATAGGTGTGCATCGATTTTTTTTATTACTTATATATTTTATACTTAGTTTTAACTTTGATTCTAACAAAATTTATAATCTTACATGTTTTTTTAATGTAATCCTACCAGAAATTTAACAACAAAAAGTTTTAAAGGATACATTTATTATTGAACTCTAATTTTCAGTATGTCTCATTGGAGGAGACTGCGATACTACAAAAACAAGAATAACAAGATTTGCAAATTACCTAAGAAATTTACTGCCATCTTCTGATGTGGGTGTTATGGAACTAGCAGCTAAGACTGTTGGAAGACTTGCCACAGTGTCTGGTGTCAAGAGAGCTGAATATGTAGAATTTGAAGTAAAAAGAGCCTTTGAATGGTTATCAGAGGAGCGGAATGAGGGAAGACGTCACTCAGCTGTTTTGCTGCTAAAAGAACTGGCTATTGCCATGCCCACATACTTTTACCAACAAGTATCTGGATTTTTCGATCACATTCTAGTCGCTTTGAAGGATCCCAAACAACAGATAAGAGAAGCAGCAGCAAAAGCATTGAGGGCTGGTCTAGTGGTAACTGCTCAAAGGGAATCTGCCAAACAGTCCACTGCCAGGCCGCAGTGGTACATGCAGTGCTATGAGGAGGCTATGATGCTTCTGGAGGATGCACCAATCAAGGAAAAAGGCATCACCAGGGAAGACAAAGTCCATGGAGGTCTACTCATATTGAATGAGTTGCTGAGATGCTCAAATGCCAATTGGGAGCAGAAATACTCTTCCTTAATGAGTAGTTTGGACGTACAGAAGGATATAACAGTCTCTGACGACATAATTTTCATCAGCTCCAAGCTTCACAGCCCCTCTGTCAAGCGAGGCTGTCTGAGTGATGGATTCAAAACTGATAATGTTCAATACCCAGTTCCTATTTATGAGTCTGAAGTCTGTAAGAAACTGCTGGCTGAGAAGTTTGAGAGGATCTGTCAAGGTAAGTAATTGATTTTATTGATTAAATTGAGTTTACTTTAGTTTTATTTATGAAATATAATATTACAGTTCTCAAAAAAAATCTATTATTTTTCTTACAGATGTTATGTCACAAAGAATGTTTAAAGCACAAGGGGTTTCACAGATTATATTAATTATAATACCTAGGCTGGCAGCATTTCATAAGGAATTATTTTTGAAAAAATATCTCAATTCCACCATGCACTATTTACTGACCTCCATAAGAAGTAGGGAGAAGGATAGGAACATGGCATTTACTACTTTAGGTTTAATGGCTGCAGCTATTGAGGGGGACATCAGAAATTATCTTCCGAGAATAATGGATGTCATCAAGCAAGCTTTGCCAGTGAGAGATGCTCAAGTTAAGAGGCGCATGTGGATTGATCCCTCAATATTTGCCTGTATCACTCTCCTAAGCAGTGCTGTGAAAGAGCTTGTCATAAGTGATATCAAAGAACTCCTAGATGCTATGTTTGCTACTTTTCTCAGCCCCTCATTGACTATATGCTTGAAGGAGCTGAGCCAGAATCTCCCATCACTAAGAGGAGAAATATCAGAAGGACTCTTGAATATGCTGTCTCTTGTGTTGAGGAATAAGCCATTCCTCCATCCAGGAGTACCTAGAAGCTTAGAGCAGCAGATGAGTAATACCATAGGTAATACGTATCTGGTAATTGAGGCCCAAGATTCAGCCATTATTGTTTTGGCTTTAAGGACCCTTGGCACCTTCCACTTTGAATGTCAACACAGCCTACTTACTTTTGTAAAACGATGCGCCGAACACTTTTTGTACAGTGATCAGCCAGAAGTTCGAGTTGAGGCTGTAAAAACGTCTGCCAAACTCCTCTCAGATGCAACAGAGAGAACAAAAGAGACACCATCCAAAACACTGTCAATACTTACAGCTGAAGTGGTTGGAAAGATGTTGGTGGTTTCTGTTACTGATCCAGACTATGAAGTAAGATATTGGGTGCTGGAATCATTGACCTACATATTCGACACTCATTTGGCGCAAATAGAGAACCTTAGCTACCTTTTCATTGCAATGAATGATGAGCATTTAGAAATCCGCGAGTTGGCGATTTGCACAATTGGAAGACTTAGCACCGTAAATCCCGCGTATGTTATGCCTGGCCTACGCAAGATACTCATTCAATTTTTAACAGAATTGGAACATTCTGGGATGAGTCGTAATAAGGAGCAGGCTGCAAGAATGCTGGACAACTTGATTCTGAATGCACCTAAGCTTGTGAAACCCTACATGGAAACTATACTCAATGTCCTTGTACCAAAACTAAAGGAAGCAGACTTGAATCCAGGTGTCGTAATCAGCGTATTAAAAGCTATCGGCGACTTGTCAGATGTTCATGGCGACAATACAGGATTAAAGAAATGCTTGAAAGAGTTGTTGACGATTCTTTTGGAGCTATTGTCGGACGCCAGTGCTACAGATAAAAGAAGCATCGCTTTGTGGACGTTCGGCCAGTTGATAAGCGCAACTGGATACGTAGTTGCGCCATACACTGAATATCCCAATTTAATGGATGTCCTTTTGAACTTTTTAAAAACAGAGCAACAGCCAAAAGACAGACGAGAAACTATACGCGTCTTGGGATTACTTGGCGCTCTCGATCCTTACAAACATAAAATCGCGAGAGGCCTCAGGGATGGTCAACCAGATTCTAGCCTAGTGCCAGTCACAGATAGCAAATCTGAGGAAAATAATTTCGATATGACGACAAGCGAGATGCTAGTGAACATGTCATCACCTCTTCTCGACGAATACTACCCGGCCATCGTTATATCGACGCTCATGAGAATTCTTCGAGACCCAACTTTGCAACAGCACCATACCAGTGTAGTCCAAGCGGTGACTTTCATTTTCCAGTCGCTCGGTATTAAGTGCGTCCCCTACATTTCTCGAGTTACTCCCAGCTTGTTATATGTCGCTCGAGCAACAGAAAGCAACAGTTTCCGAGAGTTTCTGTTCACGCAATTAGCGAGTTTGATCGCGATCGTGAAGCAACATATTCGCAATTATTTGGACAAAATATTCGATCTGATAAAGGAGTTTTGGACGCCGAACAGTCCTCTGCAACCGACGATCATAGTGCTGGTCGAAAACATAGCCGTCGCGCTAGGTTCAGAGTTTAAAGTGTATTTGCCGCAGTTGATGCCTCAAATATTGCGGGTTCTGGCTCACGATACGAGCAAAGATAGGCAAGTAACAGACAAACTCTTATGCGCGCTTCAAAAGTTTGAAGATAATCTTGACGATTACTTGCATTTGGTGATTCCGTCGATCGTAAAGTTATTCGACGCGTCTGACTGTCCTATCCCAGTGGCTAAAGTCGCCATGGAAACGGTTGACTACCTCTCAGATTCTCTGAACTACAGCGAATTATCCTCAAGAATTATCCACCCGATTGTCAGAAGTTTGGATACATGCTACGCCCTGCGAAATACCGCTATGGACACGCTATGCGCTTTGATCGTTCAGCTCGAACGTCGATACATTGACTTCATTCCTTTGGTTCAAAAAGTCATTGTGAAGCATAGGATTCAACATCAGAACTATGAGAAGTTACTTGCCAAAATACAGCAGCCTAGGTCCTCTGGTGAAGTGGACGATTTCATACAAAACTCGCGACGCAAACCAAGGAACAACAATCAAGAGGTATGTTAAAGCGCCTGTGTTAAATTTACTTACTTAGAGCCAGTCCACCCGGTGCGTTACGTCAGCGTTGCGTGGACGCAGCGCTGCCGTAGCGTTGTTTTACATACAAACAACCAAGTTGTTCACACGGTGCTCTGCGTCGCGCGTCGTCGCAACGCACACATGACGGACAGCAGCCCCCGAGACAAAGCGGGGGTGTTGACGTTAAGAGGTAAGACTTCGTAATAACGCCGCGCTGTGTGGCCGGCTATGCGTCAAAATATTTGCGTTGCGACGACGCAATGCGACGCAACGGTTTTGAAAGCCTGGGGAATGAGCCAAGTATAAAACAATTACTCTCTTTAAAAAAAAAATGATGTACACTGTGTAAACAGATTTTACATGTGCTTAATAGTAACTTTATGTTTTAAAGTTTAACCATTAAACAAGCTCACTGTTTTCTTACTTATGAAAAACAAAAAGAGATTAAATTAGGCGACACCAAATAAAATGGGGGATTTCCCATATTTTAGGCTCGCATAGTCTCGTGCGACAACTCGCCGTCTTTCCGCAAGCTGTACGTGAACGCACAGAGCCTGAAGGTCGCATGGACGGTCAGCAGCCGCGTCTCCAAGGACGACTGGCTGGAGTGGCTCAGACGGTTCAGCATCGGCCTACTCACTGAGTCCCATAGCCCGGCTCTTAGGTGAGTTTACCGTGTATACAACATGACTGGTGAGACAATACCGATACTTATGGAGAGTACTCTGTACTCGATTCTCATTATAATTATGTAATAAAATTAGGTTCTTAATTTTTTTCTGAATTTCCCAAAAATATATGAATCATGGATACTAAGTGAATTACGCGGCTAGGCAAGTAGGCATACTATGCGGCCGGTGCAGAGGCGTGCGCTACCAAAGAAACACCACACAACTACCCCTCCCGCTCGCGGTGTCCATGCGTTGGGTAAATAATTATTTAACTTTAAGCTACATTTACTCAGTGATCAATTGATATTATTTTTTATATTATTTTTTTCCAACTAATATAATAGCCAAATATCACGTCCTCGAGTATTGAACATGTCTCACCAGTCACACATTAGTTTGAAATATAAATAATAAATGCTTACTACAATGAGTTCAGATACATCCATACATAAAAGTTTCGATTTTGAAGTGTTATTACGTCATAGTTCAGAATGACTTGAATTTATTTAGCTATATTGAATTATTTATGTACTACACATTTTAAAGCCATAACTTCCAATAGTTATTTAATTGCATTGCAAAGAGTGAACACTTTTTGAACGTATGTTTGCCAGACACAAAACTTATACCTTTAGAAGTTTAGACAATGAAAGGAAGGAACAATCTTATTATCAACACTAACTTCGACACTAATCACTATAACCTATACCAAATGCCCATTTCATTACAGAGCATGTCTGAGTCTCGCTCACAACTACTCGCAGCTTCTACGGGACCTCTTCAATGCAGCTTTTGTGTCATGTTGGACTGAACTAGATTCTACCTCTCGAACTGAACTAGCCAACGCCTTAGAACAGGCGCTAACAGCACCCGATGCGCCAGAGTTGGCTCATACAGTGCTGAATCTAGCTGAGTTCATGGAACATTGTGAGGGCGGGGCCTTACCTATATCTGCCCATTTACTTGGAGAAAGGGCTATGCATTGCAGAGCGTATGCCAAGGCACTTCATTACAAGGTAATGTTTATTTAATGCCTGTAACTATACGAGTAGTTTTAACATAAAAAGATAATGGTAACATGTCTAGCTACATTTGCCTTATTCTTCAGTGTTTTTCAAATTAAAAAAAATTATGAGCTAAGATCCAATTGATTTTGCAGGAAGAAGAATTTAGGAATGGAGCCACTTCTCAAGTAGTCGAAGCCTTGATTCACATAAACAATAAACTGCAGCAGAAGGAAGCCGCAGAGGGTTTGTTGGAGCGCGTCATGGCACAAAGGGAGGCCGGTGACGTTAATTTAGAAGTACAAATACGATGGTACGAGAAATTACACAACTGGGAGAACGCTTTGAATCTATACGAGAAGAAATTGTCCGCTGACCCTGAGAATACGGACGCGTACTTGGGAGAGCTTCGCTGCTTCGAGGCATTGGGCGAATGGGTGAAACTGTACAATACCGTGTCGAGGAAGTGGCCCAGAATGGGTGATCAGGAAAAGTTCAAAGCGGCAAGACTAGCTGCCGCCGCCGCGTGGGGTATTAAAGAGTGGGAGTCCATGACCAATTACGTCAATTTCCTGCCGGAGAACACTCAAGATGGAGCCTTCTACAGAGCAGTTCTTAACATACACAACAAGGATTACAAGATGTCCAAACTCTATATCGACCAAGCCCGATCCATTCTGGATTCCGAACTGACTGCAGTCGCCGGGGAGAGCTATCAGCGAGCGTATGGCGCGCTGGTTAATGCGCAGCTCTTGGCTGAGCTAGAAGAGGTCATCATTTACAAATCGGAACCAGAGCGCCGAGAATGTATAAGACAGGCGTGGTGGACTCGTCTCCAGGGTGGACAGAGACTAGTCGAGGACTGGCGCAAGATCCTGCAAGTTCGAAGCCTCGTTCTGACGCCACAAGAGGATATGGCCACCTGGTTGAAATTTGCGTCCCTATGCCGGAAGAGCGGCGCGCCCAGGCAGGCACATAAAACTTTGGTCATGCTTCTGGGAACCGATCCCAGCAAGAACAGGGACTTGCCTCTTCCAACGCACGAGCCGAGATTGACTCTAGCCTACGCCAAGCATTTATGGGCAGCCGGAGATAGGCAGCTCGCGTACGACAAACTGCAGGGCTACGTCGAAACCGCCGACAATATTGACTTCAGGCTGTTGTCCCGTTGCCACCTGAAGCTAGGCGCCTGGTGCGAATCGCTCCTTGGCATCAACCATCTGTCCATTCCGGAGATCCTTCACAACTACGCTGCCGCGCTACCTCCAGACCACCAATCTTCGTCTGATAAAACCTGGTACAAGGCTTGGCACGCGTGGGCGTACATGAATTTCGAGACGGTCCTCTATTACAAACACCAGGAGGCGGACGGATCGGACGCAATGAAATCGTCCGCAGACTACATCGAGACACACACAGTACCGGCTGTGGTGGGCTTTTTCAAGTCTATTAATTTGTGCCATGGAAGCTCCCTCCAGGACACGCTCCGTCTTCTAACTCTGTGGTTCGACTATGGCCACCATCCTGCCGTTCACGAGGCATTGGTAGAGGGAATCAGAACCATCGAAGTCAACGTCTGGCTGCAAGTGATCCCTCAGCTGATAGCCAGGATCGACACTCCGAGACCTTTGGTCGGGAAACTTATTCACTCCCTCCTGATAGACATAGGAAAATCCCACCCTCAGGCTCTGGTATATCCATTGACCGTATCCGCTAAATCGTCTTTTGTTGATCGGAAGAACGCCGCTAATCAAGTTCTGAAGTCCATGGGCACGCATTCCAGTAATTTGGTCGCCCAGGCTGCTATGATCTCAGAAGAACTTATTAGAGTCGCCATACTCTGGCACGAGCAATGGCATGAGGCACTGGAAGAGGCCTCTCGTCTCTACTTCAGCGAACACGACGTTAAAGCGATGTTCAAAACTCTGGAGCCTCTACACGCGATGCTCGAGAAAGGCCCGAATACGTCGAAGGAGAACTCCTTTACAGCTGCGTACGGAAGGGATTTGAACGAGGCTCAGGAATGGTGCAATCGTTATAAGGTAAGTTAATTTTAACAAATATGGCAATATTTTTTTATTCAGTTTCGAAAAACATTTATTTATTATTTATATACCGCAATATAACGCATGCGTATCGCTCACACTTGTTATATTGCGGTCACATAATATAACAGCAGCATCGGCATAGCATAACAGCTACCGTGTGTCGTGTTAAAACATAATTAACTAGACACTTTATACCGACTTGAGCCAGTCTAAGACAGGTAAAAACTATCAAATAATGTCATCTCTCTCTTTCCTCTTATCTAGAAAAGAGAAGCAACGATATTTTAACAAAATATGATGCACAGTCTCTCTAAAAACTCTACCTCAGTTTTCGAGCATGATAACTATTGTCGTGTTATGTTATCGACATTTTGTCTACTCGTTTATAAGAAAGAGAAGGCACGATGTTTGTCAAAATAACATGCCTTCTCTTTCGTATGTTTTGGGCTACAATAATAATATGTTCTTATCTCTTTCTCTCCAGGAGTCCGGTCAAATGCGCGACCTGAACCAGGCCTGGGATCTATACTACCATGTGTTCCGTCGCATCAGCCGGCAGCTGCCGCAGCTGACTTCGCTGGAGCTGCAATACGTGAGCCCGCGGTTGTTGTCCTGCCGTGACCTTGAGCTGGCGGTGCCCGGGTCGTACGCACCAGACCAGGAGCTGATAAGGATCGCGCATATACAGACTAGCTTGCAGGTAAATCCATACTTCCATACTTAATATTATAATTGCGAAATTGTGTCTGTCCGTCTGTCTGACTGTCTGTTACCTCTTCACATCAAAGCCACTGAACCGATTCTGCTAAAATTTGGTATGAAGATACTTTGAGGCGCGGGAAAGGACATAGGATACTTTTTATCCCGTAAGAATGTACGGTTGCCGCGAGATAAACGAATGTTGGCGAATGGCGCAGTTGCGGGCATCATTTAGTAAGATAATAAGTAGGAAATAAAAACGAAAGCCTGATGAATATAAACATCAAAATTTTCAAATATCGTCGTAAACGTCCAACGACCAGCAGTAATTGTCAAATTAATAAATATTATTTACTAGAATATGACGTCCGCAACTCCGGTGTGCTAAAATTTGTTTTTGGTTTGGAAACTGTATATTTTTCCGAAGATACTTCGAGAAGTATCTCCATACCAAATTTCAGAAAAATCGGTTCAAGGGGTTGGGCGTGAAGAGGTAACAGACAGACAGGCACACTTTCGCATTCATGATATTAGTATCGATTACATTTATTATGTAACAGCTTAACTCTGCGTATGTAGAAAATATATTAATTATGTCGCGTTCAAAATTATGACGTAATTTTAGCAACTTCAATTTGATGCTTACGATTTTTCAGATCATGGAAACTCTTGATTAATTTTGTATTTAATTTTACCAATTTCACAGGTCATCACATCAAAGCAGCGACCACGTCGTCTATGCATCAGGGGGTCTAACGGCAAAGACTACATGTTCCTACTCAAAGGCCACGAGGATTTGCGTCAAGATGAACGAGTTATGCAGCTGTTTGGGCTCGTCAATACATTACTTCAGGCCGACCCTGACACCTTCAGAAGAGACCTGGCCATCCAGAGATACGCAGTGATACCTCTCTCGACAAATTCTGGCCTGATCGGCTGGGTTCCGCACTGCGACACGTTACACTCCCTCATCAAAGATTATAGGGATAAACGGAAGATTCTACTCAACATAGAGCATCGCATCATGCAACGGATGGCGTTGGATTTGGAAAAACTTATGTTGATGCAGAGGGTGAGTTACGTTTTGTTTTATTCCATTCCGTAATACACAACATGGCTTTATCTTACACAAAGTCGCAACATTTTTATAACCCGAATAACCTCCTCCTTTTTGGAAGTCGGTTAAATTTACTAATTACTGCTAAGTTGAAAAATGCTCGCTTTCACTACCATAAACGTTTTCTCTAACGCACACGTGTTAACAAACAAATGAAAAGCGTTTTATATTATTCAATGTCCGCTGTTTTCTGTTCGGTTCGCCTTTAGGGTGAAGCCAAACAAGCGTAATTTGTGAGTCGTGAGCCGCAGCATTTCTGCCGGGCAGAATTCGGCTGCATTCAGTTTCATACAAAAGTCGTGTTTGATTCACTCGAGCGTAATTTTGTGAGTCGTGATTTGTATGAAAAGAAATTCTGCGGTTCACGACTCACAAATTACGCTCGTTTGGCTTCACCCTTATTCTTATTTCCAATATGCCAGAAAATCAAACCTTGTAAGTTATTTTCAAATATGGAAAAAATATGTATTATACTTTTCTCTTATAGGTGGAAGTATTCGAGCACGCACTAGAGCACACAGCGGGCGACGATTTGGCCAAACTGCTGTGGCTCAAGAGCCCGTCGTCTGAAGTGTGGTTCGAGAGACGCACCAACTATACCCGCTCTCTAGCTGTTATGAGCATGGTGGGATACATACTGGGGCTTGGTGACAGGTATGTAATATGTATATAGACTACACGAGAACAAATAATGTTTTAGCGCCCCCATTGCTTCAATTTAAAATGCATCCACATAAAATAAATCACCCCCCAAGCCCTTACACAACGCCCCCATTTTTTTCTGGGTCTTACCCCTTCAGCGTCCACAAGTGGCCTAATTTCTCTCACTTTGGGAAAGGCTGCTTTAAACTTTGACCAAACAGCAGTTTCCCCATACAAACGTGAAAAAAAATTTGGCCTCTCATCGCTGCTACTTTCACAGAGAACTCTCTATGAGATACACGTACACACCTTAAATGTTATCAATTAGTTTTGTTACACCCTGTAGAAATCGTCAGAATAGACAGATGGGTCAAGGGTAAGGTAAGGAAGAATGATCCAAAATCTCATGTGGCAATTTCCATAGACACCCATCGAACATAATGCTGGACCGCGTGACGGGCAAGTTCCTGCACATCGACTTCGGCGATTGCTTCGAGGTGGCTGTCACCCGCGACAAGTTCCCAGAGAAGATCCCCTTCCGCCTCACCAGGATGCTCATCAACGCTATGGAGGTTTGTACTGAATTTAGCTTTTTGCATTTAGGATCCTGAATTTAGCTGTCTGAATTTAAATACCTGTATTCAGGTTACTGAATTTAGCTTCTTGCATTCAGGTTTCTGAATTTAGGTTCCTGCAAACAGATTTCTGAATTGAGTTTTCTGCTTTCAGGATCCTCTTATAGCTTCCTGAATTCAGGTACCCACATTCAGGTTTCTGATTTAGCTTTCTGAATTTAGCTCTCTGCATTCAGGTTTCTGTATTCAAGGTTTCTTCCTGAATTCGGGGAAAAAATGTAGGTTCCTGACTTGATCTTTTGTCCGAGCTAATTCACAACTTAAAAAAATTGTACAGGTGACAGGCATCGAAGGCACCTACCGGAAGACGTGCGAATCTGTGATGGAGGTACTCCACCGACATAAGGACAGCGTGATGGCCGTACTTGAAGCGTTCGTCTACGATCCGTTACTCAACTGGAGACTGGTAGACGCGGCCCGGCGGAGCCCTACGGACGAGCCATCGCCCCCGTCGGCGCCGGCGCCTCCGCTTCCCGCGGAGACTAACCTCAACAAGAGAGCCCTAGCTATAGTCAATAGGGTTCGAGACAAACTGACGGGAAGGGATTTCCCGCATATGGAAGAAGCGTTGACGGTGAGGAGGCAAGTAGAGTTGCTCATACAGCAGGCCACCAGCAACGAAAACCTGTGCCAATGCTACGTCGGCTGGTGTCCGTTTTGGTAAACTCGACGGTCGTTATCTGCGATAACCGACGAATAAGGTTTATATTTAATCATTAAGTTAATGCTACTGTGCAATCGGGATAGAAAATATATTAATTAAATTGTAGATCGAGCCACAGCCGTTGCATTGAGTCACCGCAGCGGCGACGGTCTGACGTTTTGCATAACATGCTTTTTAATAACATGCCACATTTATGTTATGTCGTCGAAAGCGGTGTTTTAAGGGCAGGTTATTCGTAAATTAGCAGGTCGATGTTTGTCAGTGCGAATATCGACGTAAATGACATTAAAATAACATTCATAATATCAGCGCGTCTTGTACGGCGGCAGTTACGACGCTCGCCGCGTCCATGATAGGGCGAAATAGGAGAAAAAACCTTTTTACTTAGATAAAAAATATTATAACTAAACATATTGTATCCAATCATTTCCCTGTAAAATTTTAATAGTAATCGAACTGTCCAAATTATTTTTTGATTGAGTCCCTGTAAGTCCTATAAAACTCAAAATGCTTTTAAAATCGATGTTTCGGAATTTTTTTATCGAGCAAAATTATCTGTATTGTGTTTCTATCCAAAAAAGTCAGTAGTTAAAAGGTGTATTTATACATGTATATATTTTTCAGTTTTTTTTTATTGACGCTTTCTTTAAAAATTACTAATTCTAGAAACGTGAATTTGGAATAAGCTGCCCTTAACAGAACGTCGGATACAAAATAAATGGGATGGTGCATGTCTCGCTGTGATGTCACCGTCTTGCAGCTCTGGATTTATGTATAGGCGCATATGCCATGGTCTATGGGCGGCAGCGTCCTAGGATTGCGACAGAGTTCGTACGTAGGGGCGGCAAAATTAAAGTGGTCATAAAAAATGTAAATACGGCCCTGCCGTCTTGTACTGTTTCATCGTTATCAGTCGCATTGATTTTCCATATAACATTGCGTTTCTGCGTTGCGGCGATGCGACGGAGCAAAGTCAAGTGCCTGACGCACATCATATTATCCCAGTGCTATGCTTTATGTTCATTGACTTACTACAATCTGTAATGCTTGTAAAACTGGCTTAAAATGTATATTAGCAAATATGTAGTACAATAATAATTATACACATTATACTCGTGTTTCGTCCTCGAGATTAGTATAATTAGAATATGAACACACAGTAGTAGTAGCTAGTGTCTCCGCTTCAATCACTATGTTTAGAGGTTATAGCTCTAAAAAAAAAACATTAAAAAAACTTACAGTTGGTCTCTGGTATATACTCTATGGTTTGCTCGCTTTTCCTGTTCCGGTGGACTCCATTTTCCTCCCTCGGCCAACGGCGTTGATTCGACTTCATAAAGTATTTAGTGCTCGTCCGCTACACTAAATTCCGCGTTCGTGCTAAAATCTGTTAAAAAAATGCCAAAAAGGCGTAACCAAGATAAATTGGATCTAGTTTTTAAAAAATTACGTAAGTTGGAAAAACATTTAAAGCGCGATCGCCATGTTGAACAGGAAGATTCTTCTAGTCAGTGTTCTAGCTCTAGTTCCAGCTCTTCATCTAAATCAGATTCTCCGATGGAAGAACCACCAGAACCATCATATGGTATGCAGTTATCTCATAATATTAATAACGTCCCTCGGGACTTCAAATTTTTTCCAGCACCCACGTGTTGCCTCGACACGTGGAAAGTTTTTCAGCATACACACGCATATAACAATATATTGGGCATATTTATGAAAGATCCGCCTTCTCGCGTCACAGACGCGGTGATTTATAACGGATTCTTGCAATGCAGCGCTTTTTAAATGGCATGAAATACAATGGAGCACGTGGTCGGTCTACCCGACGGCAAGGGCATGCATACGCTATAGCCTTTAACCGGTTTCTCGCGTCACAACAGCTATCGCTTGAGCTGTAGGCGCGGTGTGTCCGTTAACGACGGTTTTCAGATAATAACATGCCTTTTAACCGGTTTCTCGCGTCTCAACAATCTTTGCTTGTAAAGACGCGGTGATCTTCCGTTCACGACGGATTTCAGAATATAATATTGGCTATAACCGTTTTCTCACGTCACAACAGCTGCATTGGCTTGGATAGACGTGGTGATTTACGACGGTTTGTATCTTATTTCAGGTAATATGGCTAATGAGCCTAGCCAAAATGTGCTTCCCCAGACGTGTTACGCTGCTGTAGAGCCTCAATTAGAGGTTCAAATCAATTCTGATGCAAATTTGCTTCCAAGTACAAGCAATATTAATGAAACTGGTGAAAACCAGGGTACAAATGATGATTTTTCAGAAATCTTGGGCGAAGATCCGTCTACTTCTGTTGCATATGGCCCAGATATTCACAAAGAAGTAGCTTCTAGATTCACCTACATAGCCACTAAAGGGCTAGATAAAGAAGCACGAAAAAATCTAGTAGAAAAGTTTCAAATACCCAATAATTCTAAATTCATAGCTGCACCAAAGCTTAATACTGAACTAAAGGCTGCCATAATCGACACGGCTGTAAAACGTGACAAGTCTATTGAAATCAGACAATGCGAGATAGCAGCAGCTATCTCTTCGCTGGGGACTATTATCTCTAATGAAATCAAGTCGGGCTCGGATAAAGAGCTTATACAAAGTCTGATGGACATGGGTCGACTACTATGTGATATTCAATATAACCAGTCCATATGCAGAAGAAGCCTTATTTTAGGTCATGTAAGAAAGGAATTGAGAGACCATCTTTCTTCAACTAATATAGAGGAAAACCTCTTTGGACAAAATTTTATTGAAACTATAAAAACTGCAAAGGCAGTTTCTAGATCAAGCTCTGATCTTAAACCAGAAGCACGTAGGAAATTTTTTTCAGCAAGCTCCTCAAGAGGTAATTTAAACTCCAAGGCGAGGCCCACTACTCGCAGGCAGCAGACGGGCCAAACGCCACGCCAACAACAGCCTGCTGCGGCAAGGACCAGACCTGTGACACAGAGAAGGAACGGTCAACCTTACTCGAGGTCATCCAAACAAAACCGCCGCCAGTAGACGAGGTGTGTTATGCAGGTAGACTTTCTTACTTTTATAAACAGTGGAGTTTAATCACTTCTAGCAGTACTATTTTATCTTGGATAAAAGGCTACAAAATTAAATTAAATAAGTCTATACAACAAAATTTTCCTCAAAGTTCCTCCAATTTATCTATGTTAGATGTAAAGGAGTTAGAAGAACATGTTAACAGTCTAATATCAATTGGTGCTGTATCACCATGTACTCCTTGTGTCGATCAATTTGTATCCCGGGTTTTTCTAGTTCCTAAACCAAATGGTAAAAAAAGATTTATTTTGAACCTAAAAGAATTTAATAAATATGTTAATAAGCAACATTTTAAATTGGAGGATATTCGAACGGTGTTAAATCTCATTACCAAAGATTCTTATCTGGCAACACTCGACTTGAAGGATGCCTATTTTTTAATTAATGTTCATCCTTCTTCTAGGAAATATCTTCGTTTCTATATTGGTCACCAATTGTATGAGTTCAATGTTTTACCATTTGGATTATGTACAGCCCCTTATATTTTCACAAAAATAATGAAGCCAATTGTGAATATCATAAGATCTAATGGGTTACTGTCTTCAATTTATCTCGATGACTTATTACTGATTGGGGCTAGTTATGATGAATGTGCAAGAAACATAGATATTACGAAAAGGTTACTAGTGAACCTAGGGTTTATTATAAACCAAGAAAAAAGTGTTATGTATCCATCAAAGACAGTAAGATATTTAGGCTATGTTATTGACACACACAATTGGACTTTAAGTTTACCGTGTGAAAAAAGAATAAAAATTAAAAATGAACTTTTATACATTATGCAATTAAAAAGATGTAGAATAAGAAAATTTGCAAGGTTAATTGGGTTATTAGTTTCAGCATGTCCAGCCATAGAATATGGTTGGTTATATTTAAAACAGTTAGAGAGGTGTAAATATCTTAATTTAATAGAAAATAATGATTATAATGAGTACATGACATTACCTAGTTCACTTTTGCCGGATTTGAATTGGTGGCTTAGCTCCATAATGTATTCAAATAACAGTATCAAAGATGACAATAACTATTGTCTAGAAATATTCTCTGACGCCTCAACTACGGGGTGGGGTGCCAGCTGTGGAGACCAAAGGGCTAGCGGCAGATGGTCACAAGAGGAAATTCACTTTCATATAAATCAATTGGAACTTCTTGCAGCATATTTTGCCCTAAAGATATTCTCAAAAAATTACAGTAACTGTAATATTTTAATAAGGGTTGATAATACAACAGCTATTAGTTACATCAATCGTATGGGAGGTATACAATATCCTCATCTTTCCAAGGTAGCAAGGGACATTTGGCAGTGGTGTGAAGTACGTAAATTATTTGTTTTTGCTTCATATATTAAGTCCTCTGATAATATTATTGCAGATCAAGAGTCAAGAAGGACCCATCCAGATGTAGAATGGGAGTTGTCTTTACAAGGCTATGAAATATTACTAAAAAATCTTTCAGTAATACCAGTCATAGATTTATTCGCTACACGAGTAAACAAAAAGTGTGTAAAATTTGTTTCTTGGCTTAATGATCCAGATGCTTTTACAATAGATGCTTTTACATTAGATTGGTCCAAAATTGGTATTTTTTATGCGTTTCCTCCAGTAGCAATTATTCCTAAAGTATTAAGAAAAATTATTGTAGACAAGGCTGAGGGTATTGTGGTTGTTCCACTGTGGCCTACACAACCCTGGTACCCTATGTTCTTACGCTTGCTAGCTTCTAAATTAGTATATTATATTGATTGTAATAACTTCTATATTCCTGATTCCAGCCATCGGAACATCCACAGAAACATTACCCTGGTTGCAGGGATTTTGTCAGGACAGCGTTGTTACAACGAGAAATCCCAAGTGCTTCAGCTGATATAATTTTAGCTTCTATATCGGAAAGTACCTTAAAACAATATGATGTATGCTACAAAAAATGGTATGATTTTTGTGTTACTAATATGATTAATATGTTTGAACCTTCAGTTCCTATGATTATACAATTTCTTACCAAGATTTTTGTAGATGGTGCCCAATATGGGACTATCAATTCATATAGATCTGCCCTTTCATTTATCATTAAAAAATTACCTGATGATGATAGGATTTCCAGGTTTTGTAAGGGTGTGTTTAAATTAAGACCGTCATTACCACGTTATAACTTTACTTGGGATGTAGGTGTCACAATTAACTATTTAGCAACATTATTTCCAAATGAAAATTTGACACTTGAACAGTTAACTAAGAAGTGTGTTACTCTGTTGGCCCTAGTCACTGCACACAGAGTGCAAACATTGTCGAAAATTAAATTAAATGAAATAGTCTATTGTAATGATAAAATAATGATTAAAATCTGTGATTTAATCAAAACTTCAAGACCAGGTATGAAACAACCATTATTATACCTACCTTATTATTGTGAACGTCCTGAGATTTGTCCTGCTAGTACATTAAGAGTTTACATAGACAGGTCTAAAGATATTATAAGACCAGAAAATTATCTTTTTGTCAGCTTTAGAAAACCATATAAAAATGTATCTCCTCAGACGCTCTCTCGTTGGATTAAAATTACACTACAGGATAGTGGGATTGACGTTTCCATATTTAAGTCTCACAGTACAAGACATGCAGCAACTTCTATGGCCAAGAAAATGGGCATTAATATAGATAATATCAGACAAGCTGCCGGATGGAGCGGCAATTCCTCTACCTTTGCTAGGTTCTATGATAGACCTATTATTAACAAAGACAACCTGGCTTTGGCAAATACACTGTGTTCCTTATAAGGTTATATAAATAATAGAAATAAAATTATCTATTTGTTTATGTTCATTTATTACATATTATGTATTACAGTGTTGTTTTATGGTTCTATATATATTTCAAATATAAAGTATTATACATGATTTGTGATATTTATTACTCTAAACATCTACTGTGTGTTCATATTCTAATTATACTAATCTCGAGGACGAAACACGAGTATAATTAACGATCAAACGAACTTACCTGTACGTGAAGTTCGATCGTAATTATATGAGTGTTTCGTCCGAAGAGATTAGTATATCCCACCCTCCCTAACAGGTGTAGGTACCCATAGATAAAATATCACAAATCTCTCTCAAGAAATGAAGTCGAATCAACGCCGTTGGCCGAGGGAGGAAAATGGAGTCCACCGGAACAGGAAAAGCGAGCAAACCATAGAGTATATACCAGAGACCAACTGTAAGTTTTTTTAATGTTTTTTTTTTAGAGCTATAACCTCTAAACATAGTGATTGAAGCGGAGACACTAGCTACTACTACTGTGTGTTCATATTCTAATTATACTAATCTCTTCGGACGAAACACTCATATAATTACGATCGAACTTCACGTACAGGTAAGTTCGTTTGATCGTTAATTATATGGAACATTGAGGTAAGATGGCGTACGCAAGGTTCAAGGTACAGTGCTTCAAAAGTAATAATGTGCATAGCTTTCGTCATTGTTCGGCAACGATCGTTTTTCCCGAGCGTCGGAATACGATGTCACAAAACCTTTATTGCGCATGTGCAAATCATGTCATGCCATGGCAACGCCAACTGTTTACGACTTGACCGTAACCAAATTGCTGGTGGCGCAAAAAAAGCAACTTGTTGGTGGCGTTGCCATGGCATGACATGATATGGACATGTGCAATTAAAGGTTTTATGGCGCATGCGCCAAAAATAGAGACAATAATTGACGGACCGGCAACAGCCACCGAGTACTGACTATATGATATTTACTTCTATTTCTTTCGAACAAGGTGCAAAATGCAAAAGCTTTGTTTAGGGCTCTTACGTTTCATAGATTCGGGTGTTTCCGTGATTACAATTAGTGAACATTTTCATGCGCATTATTAATTTGGGTAGTAAATGGTACTGTAAGTCTTGTCGACAAGTGAAGAGCAAGACCCCGCGCACACTGTCGGCTTGCATGAGCAAAAAATAGTTTCATTTACCTATTATAAAACTTGATTATTTCTCTGAAAAGTAGAGATTTTTTAATGAAGTTTATTAGTTTATTTTGCGTAACTAGAGTTTATAACAATGCACTGTACCCTTAAAATGCGATGAATCTTTGGTACTTCATCCTCCCCCACTGTCCACTAATAGGTTGTAGATCACAAAACCTGAGTTGTGATGGCATTTTGACAATGTCCATGTTTTAAGGGCTATTTTATCGGGTTTAAGCACTCTTCGGCATTTAGTTTAAGTACACCTAGTTCCTTGATAGCGCATTTTAGTTACTGTTTAGCATTTAAGTTGTCATTAAGAATAGAATAAGAATCTCCTAGTCGTTTTATAAGTGGGTTTATACAATCAAAAGTTTTACAAAATGAAATGTTAATTGTTAGCTCGCCCGTTGCATCATGCATGCAACTGTAAGGAACTTGAAGTCAGTAGCATAACTATACCATAGTAAAAATCGTCACGTTTTTTCTGACCTCATGGCCGGGGCATTTTGCGGGCCCTGCCAGTTGCCACACTTTGGTTACGCCACTACCTGACTTTTTTTATTATTTTGGATCTATAATTGAGTAAATGTAGCTTAAAGTTAAATAATTATTTACCCAACGCAAGTTGTGTGGTGTTTCTTTGGTAGCGCACGCCTCTGCACCGGCCGCATAGTATGCCCACTCGCCTAGCCTCGTATTTACTTAGTATCCATGATTCATTTATTATTGGGAAATTCGGAAAAAAATTAAGAACCTAATTTTATTACATAATTATAATGAGAATCGAGTACAGAGTACTCTCCATAAGTATCGGTAATGTCTCACCAGTCATGTTGTATTATTCTTTGCTGTGTGCAAATTTATGTTACAATGTAACCAATAAAAAATTTAAGTACCTACAGGGTACTGTTATTTAAGTAGAGATTTGAATTGTAATCTTGTGTACATTCATGTTTTTGTTAATAAAATTAAACAATTTAATAAAAAATACAAGTGGTTTACTTTGCTCTACAAGTGTCTACACAGTACGTGTTATGTTTTGCGAACATTCTGTAGATGAAGGAAATTATTGTTTTTTAAATACATATTCTAAATTTTATAGAAATAAGTGAATGGTAATTGAATGAGGACGTGTTGTATTTTGACAATATAGAAGAAATGAATTTATTAATGTTACTTTATTATCAGATTGAGATAAAATGATTACCTCTAATTAATTTTATCAATCTATTTTTCGAAACACCGCGATATTTTTCGATGTAAGATTGCATATTTTTAAAGCGCTGATTGCAAAATAATAGCTTTATCATTATTAGATAATATAGAAGCCTACTTAACTGTTATTAACATATCCATAAAACAATAACTATAATATATTTCAAAACTACCTTTATTTTTGGCACCCTCGGTTAAAATGGAGATAGTTAACAAGACAAAATAATAGAATTGCCTCAAGGACGCAAAAAGGGCCAAGACCTTCTAAGAAATATTGAAAGGGCAATAGCTGTTACATTAGTCGCCTATACAGGGTGCAATTAAACCTTCCTGCCAAATTTTGATATGTTGATCCGTGTTAAAAATAAAAATACACGTATTTTTTTATAATCACTCCTCCTCCTCCTCCTCCTCCTCCTCCTCCTCCTCCATATCCTGTAAAAAGTTGTGCTGACAGGTTGTCTTTCTTCACTTCGGAGAGAATCTTGTACGGTATTCGCCTATATTGAAAAACATGTATTTACCAACTCTAGATATTATGGCCTTACTTCGCGATGTTTCGATAGTGATAGTGGAAGTTATCGTACCACAACAACGCAAGGAAACAACGATCTAATAAGCGATGATTAGATTAATCAGTTGGACAGTGACCGTCCGCAAGAGAGCCCGCCTCTACTAGCGACGATATACGAATTACGAATCACGATCAGCAATGGATAATTTCGAAGTAGTGGATTTTAGTTCGCTGAGTAAGTAACTTGTAATACATGAAAATCTAGATAATTATTCTAGATAGGCTTAAGACAAAATTACCAATAGACAATAGCATGCTCTCGTAAATTACAGTTTGTCATCTATTTTGGAGCGCGCTAATTCTACCACTGCCAGTGACCTACAATCATCACTATCATCTTATTACGTTAACAATTCGTGGTTTATCTGTGACAGAACATTTGACCCCTAACCTCTGTCAAGGAAACAAAATTCTGAGAGCTCGCAATTAAAACTCTCCTTTTTTACAGGCGAAGTAGTGCAAAACCTCATAAAAGAAGCCGTGGAAATAAGGAAGCGAGCATACGTGCCGTATTCGAACTTCGCAGTCGGTTCAGCGATTCTTACAGAGGAGGACTCCAAAGTGTACACCGGATGCAACGTAGAGAACAGTGCTCTTGCACCCACTATATGCGCCGAGCGCGTGGCAGTGCCAAAGGCCGTATGCGACGGGTATTTAAAATTCAAAATCGTAGCTGTAGTTGCACATCAGGACAGCTTTACTGCCCCCTGCGGCGTTTGCAGACAGACTTTGAGCGAGTTCCGAGGCTCAGACGGTGATATGGACATCTACCTCAGCAGACCGACCATGGACAAAGTTCTGTGTACCAAACTATCGAAAATACTGCCGCTTTCGTTCGTCAGTTATAAGGAAGATAGTGTAATTTCGTGAATGCGTTTGGTGCAATCGTGTAATGTAATAAAATATTTTAGGTAATGATATAATTTTATATGATTAAGGGCCTGTTTCATCATTTTCTGATAAAGTGCCGGATAGGCTATCCACCAAATACAAATACAAATCTTTATTTCCATAAATTAATTGACAATGTTTTTAAGCAAGTGGCAGTCCCCCAAACTAGGCGCAGCCTGTGCTATGGGGGAATTCTTACCGAATTACAATAAAAAGAGTGCAAATCAGACGAAATTAACAAATAATAATAATACTTAATATAATCTTAATACCACAATAAAAATTAAAAATCTTAGGTTAAATTATTATATTCTATTACTAACAATAATGAACTTAACAGTTAATTAGTACGGAGAATCTGTCAAAAAAGTTGTGAAAAGTCTATCCGGTACTTTATCAGGAAGTGGCGAAACAAGCCGTAATGTTGATTATTTTAAATACATATTATGCGTAGTTAATTTTGAAACCGTCTATGGTCTTAATTGTATACAAAGAGATGAAATCATCATGAACGGTTTCTTTTAAGCTCTCTTTTAAGTCCCGAAATGTTAAAATCGTGTAAGAATATCCATAATGTTATTAATTATTATAGAGAATGCTGCAAGTGCAATACGCAAACTATCGAGATGGCTTTATCTCAAACTAGCAGATATCCGGTTCGGTTCCTGAGACATTGTAACAAGTAACAGAAGTTTATTTATTCAACAGTGTTATTGACTGGTTAGCCACCCAAAAACACTTAAAAAATCCTCTCAAGAAATCTCGGAAACCGGGCTAAGTTTACCAATTTCACGCTTGCCCTGCTGGCTTATTATATTAAGCTTATCCTCGCAGATATAATAAGCTTATCGTCTTAGCTACGCTTATAAATTATACGACAATGTAATGCGAGGAACAGTCATTTTATGTTATTAGCCGTAATGATGTCAAGAGTAGCGACTCTACAGTCTACTACTCTATACCGCCAATGTCAATGTTGGGTACATACCGACTACCGCGACCGTCGCGTCCCGTAGTTTAACCATACTACCTATTATTATAAGTCTTATTGCCACAATAATAACCCTCCTTCGTCCAACCATGATGGATAAATCAGCTATACTGAGTAATTTGTTATATTGTTGCGCCAAAATTTGATTATCGCGTTGGAACCGTACATTTTTCAGGATAAAAATTATCATATTGTTACGTGCTGAGGTTCGATGATTCGGAGGAAAAGACCTGGTGACTCTCTTGAAGACTTTTATTTGCACTACACTTAACACTTACACTACACTTACACACACTAGATCACTATGTCTAAACACTAAGCACTAGGTTCAAACACTATGCACTAAGTTCAAACACTAAGCACTATCACTGGTTCACTCACTAAGTCACTTGTTTCTCACTTCCGAAGTCGCTTTGATTATCGCTCACTCGAAAACATTCGAAGACTGACTGGCCGGCTCGTCTAGCCGCGTATTTATACGGGTCGGGGCGAGCTCTAGACCTTACGAGAATATTCCACAATTTCGCATCAACATGTAAACAACCGTGGGAAAATTCTCGAGCAGGTAAGCGCAGGTAACAAAAACATACAAGTGGCGGCATCTGGTATTGAATAGGGGATTTACGCTGTCTGTGATGGTTTCGCCTGGTTGTCGCTAGATGACACTACGTGTCCGCATTCGTAACACTACTCCCCTCTTAGAGATGCTCGTCCCGAGCATCATTGTTACTGCCATGGTAACGCGCCAGACGGTCTATGTGTACCACTTTGAATGTCCCTCTTGGTTGCTTTTGAATCCTATAAGTCACATCATTCAATCGGGTAACCACTTTGTATGGGCCGTCCCACTTGGTCTGCAACTTTGGAGATTTCCCTTTTCGACGAGTTGGGTTATGCAGCCACACCAGTGTCCCTTCTTCGAAGCCGCTCGTGTTCGATTTCCGGTCGTATCTGGTCTTCATGTTCTCACTTGAATGTAACCCATTCTCCCGAACCATGGCGTGTATATAGCGCATCTTTTCCCTCAAATCGCAGACATAGTCTTGTACGGTCTTTGGTTCCTCTGGTGACCCTCCTGTCAAGAGGTCTACTGGTACTCGTAGTTCTCTACCGTAATTGACATATGCCGGGGTAGCCTTTATGCTCTCATGCTCGGCGGTACGGTACGACAGAAGGAAGAGCGGTATGTACTTGTCCCAATCCTTTTGTTTTTCATCTACCAATTTCGCCAAATGCCTCTCAAGGGTCTGGTTAAATCTCTCAACCATTCCATCAGACTGTGGATGGTACGCGGTGGTCCTCGTTTTATGCATTCCCAAGATTCTGCACACTTCCTGGAAGACCTGCGATTCGAAATTCCTGCCCTGATCGGAATGGATTTCCAGAGGCACACCAAAGCGAGATATCACTTCTTCCACAAGCTTAGAAGCAACTGTCGTAGCTTCTTGGTTTGGTATGGCGAACACTTCAGGCCACTTGGTGAAGTAGTCCATGACGACCATGAAATACTTGTTTCCCGACTCCGTTACAGGAAATGGCCCAGCTACATCAACTGCAATTCGTTCCCACGGTGCGCCAACGTTATACAACCGCAGGTTCCCACGGCTCCTGGTCTGTGGTCCCTTCACTGCAGCGCAAGTAGTACATTTGCGGCACCAATCCTGCACGTCATCTCGACAATGCAACCAGTAGAATCGTTCCCGCACTTTTGTTAACGTCCTCTTGACACCTAGATGACCTCCTGATACGCCATCGTGCATTTCACGGAGAATATCTGGTACTCTCGCTCTTGGGACAACTATCTGAAGATGGAACTCTCTGCCGTTAGTCTTCTCCCATTTCCGGTAGAGTATTCCGTTTTGAAGTACCAGACTCTCCCACTGCGCCCAGTACGCCTTAGTGACAGCGCCCGTGGGTGCAACCTCACTCCAGATTGGTTTTACATCACCCCGTTTCTTCCATGTGATGATGTGCCGAAGGTCGTCATCTGTTTCTTGAGCCTCTCTCATAGCATCATTCTCCCATGGGCCCAAAGGACTTGTTCTCGTTAGCTTTATTGTCACTTCATTAGATTCCTGCTTAACACAATGTTTGCAGTCTTCTGAACACGGCCTTCGTGAGAGTGCGTCGGCGTTCCCATGCGACTTTCCGCTGCGGTGTTCGGTCTTGAAGTCGTACTCCTGGAGCTGCTCAATCCATCGTGCTACTTGACCTTCTGGGTTCTTGAATTGCAGTAGCCACTTCAAGGCTGCGTGATCAGTTCGCAGTAAAAACTGTCTGCCGATGAGGTATTTGCTGAAATGTTGTAGCGTCTTTACAACAGCCAAGAGTTCTCTTCTTGTCACGCAGTAGTTTCTCTCTGGCTTGGATAAAGATTTGCTGAAATACGCAATCACAACTTCTCTTTCACCTTGTTTTTGAGATAACACCCCTCCAATGGCCGTGTTGCTTGCGTCCGTGTCGACTATAAACTGACCTTCAGGTTGTGGATACCCCAGGATTGGTGTTTCACACAGATGTTTCTTCAGTTTCTGAAAAGAATCTTCAGTAGTCTCGTCCCAGATGAACTGTCGTTTATCTTCTGTCAGCCGGTGTAATGGCTTGGCTATCTCCGAAAATCCCTTAACAAAACGCCTGTAGTAGGAGCATAGGCCGAGAAATGCTCGCACTTCGGTTTTGTTCTTAGGGGTTGGCCAATTTTGAACTGCTTCCAGTTTCTCCGGGTCCGTCTGGATTCCATCACTGGAGATAACATGGCCGAGATAATTGACCTTACTCCTGAATAAACGACACTTTTTCGGATTCAACTTTAACTTGGCCCCCTCTATTTTGGCGAAAACTCGTTCTAAGTTTCGCAAATGGTCCTCGAAGTCGCGGCCAACAATGATGACGTCGTCCAAGTAGACTAAGCAAGCCTCCCCAACTAAGCCTGCCAGTACACACTCCATGAGTCGCTCAAATGTGGCAGGTGCGTTGCACAATCCAAAGGGCATGACGTTAAACTGCCATAAACCTTTACCGGTGGAAAAAGCTGTCTTCTCCTTGTCTTTTGGATGAATTTCCACCTGCCAGTATCCAGATTTCAGGTCCAGGGTCGAAAACCATTTCATGCCACTCAAGGTATCCAGAGTGTCGTCGATCCGAGGTAATGGGTAGCTGTCCTTCTTAGTGACATCATTGAGACGCCTGTAGTCCACACAAAATCTTGTGCTGCCATCTTTCTTCTTTACTAACACAACAGGTGAGCACCACGGACTTGCAGACGGTTCAATAATTTTATGCCTTCTCATGTCCTCCAAAAGGCCTTCCACTTCCTTCTCCTTTGCAATTGGTATCCGTCTTGCTCGTTGACGAATCGGGTTCTCGTTTCCGGTATCTATCCTGTGCTGAACCATCGACGTTCTTCCAAGGTCACCTTCCTGACTGGAGAAGATATTCGCGTGGCGCTGTAAAAACTTCTTAGCTTTCATCCTCTGCGAATAAGTCAGATTACTCTTGCAGTCATCGAGTAGCTCAGTCACTAATCCATTGTTGCTGCTGTTTGCTGGGTCTGCGTCCGTCGTCGAACTGCACTTTCTCATCCAGATAACTTCCTCGCACTTTCCAATGACGTCACCTTTGTTCAAGCAGATCTCGCGTTCACCAAGATTCAAAACCCGGACCACAGCGTGACTGCTTCCACTCACAAGGGTTCTTGCCGTCATCAGTTTTCGTGCTGATGTCTTGGTGGGTGTGTCTTCGATCAACACGCATCTGTTGGACTTGTTCTTTCCAGCTGGCGGTAGTTTCACCAGCACCCGGGCTTCCGCTCGTCCAGGTATAAGGACTTCCTTTACACATGCGACTTTCCCGCAGGCGCCTCCAAGGATGAAAATTTCTTCTTCGCCACACTTGAAAACTCCGTCAGCGACATTAATCCTGCAGTTATGCTTCTTCATGAAATCTAAGCCCAAGATGCAATCATCCATTATTTCAGCCACGATAACGTCATGAGGGTATGAGGACCCCCCTACATTAATCATAACTGACATTTCTCCGAGAACGGGTATTGGCTGACCGGAGGCAGTAAGAAGCCGACAATTAATTCTCCTCTTATGTCCCCTTGCGGCCTTTACCAGATTTGGGTTCACTATTGTTCTAGAGGCTCCTGTGTCTAGAGTAATTTTGCAATCCGTCCTGTTAATAGTCCCCTGAATCACAAGACTATTCCCGCTGCTTGCTTGGGAGACAACAGTTATTGGGGCTTCTTCCGCGTCAGGCAGTACTTGCCCCTTAGTCCTGGCTGAAGCCCTTTGCTTCTTCAGCTCCTCCATCTGTTCCTCAAGCCTTTTCATTCTTGCCATCTGGGTATCCTTCTGCGGGCAGTTGAGCTGAAGATGGCCCCTTTCGCCGCACTTGTAGCACATGGCTCCAAAACTTCTCTTCGTAGGAGCCTTGACCTCCTTCACTTCCTCCGAGACCTCGCGGATTTCATAGGTCTGCCGTATGTCACGCCGGACAGCCTCGACCTCTAGAGCATGCGCCAACGCTTCCTTTAGCGAAGTGTGGTGACGTAGCCTTACTGCAGCTCGGACTTCCAGATCCCTGATTCCGTCGACAAAGGCTTGAATAGTGTTTGAGTCAACCATCTTGGAGTCTGCTCCTGGATGTGCCTTCTTGACCAGTTTTTCAATTTCCAACGCCCATTGTTGTAGTCCCTCTCCTGAGCGTTGGACTCTGTCACGAAGTTGGGCACGGAACACGTGCTCCAGGTGTCGCTCCCCGTATCTGGATTCAAGCGCCTCCATCAGATCTTGGAACCCATTTCCTGTGTGTGCTTCCAGGACCGACAAAGCTTGCCCTCTGAGCGCAACAGTGAGAGCGGTCAGGCATTGGTCTTCAGTCCATCCGTTGGCAGTAGCAACCGTCTGGAATTGCTGACGATAAGCGTTCCAAGAAGTAGTACCGTCGTATGGTGGTACTTTAACTTTTGGTCCTTGTACCACTACTCCGGTAGTTCCACTCGACGTCGCGACTCCTGTGGTTTCCAGGCGCACTTTCCACTTCTGTAGTTCTGTGAGGCCACTTTTCACGTTTTCCATATCCACTCCTAGCCCGGTAATGCGTTCTTCCATTATGTCGACATCTTTCCGAAGCTTGGTCACCGTGTCACCAACATCCTTTATTGCCAGAAGCGCCTTTTCTTGAAGGTCCTTTTGTTGCTTTTGTGACTCTTGCAAAACGCCAAGCTTGCGGTCTTGTGCCTCCATCATTGCCCTTTGAGAATCTTGTAAAACCTGAATATCAGCCCTTTGCAGCTCCATTAATTTAATTAAACTTTCTAAATGAAGAGCCATTTGCGGTGCTGTAGAAGCTACTGACGAGGCATGGTGGCTGGAGCCAGTTGATGGGGCTTGATCAGTCGGGGCCTGGTGGGCGGCGCCAGTGGGCGTGGCCTGGTGGGCGGAGCCAGTGGGCGTGGCCTGAGTGGGCGTGGCCTGGTGGGCGGAGCCAGTGGGCGTGGCCACACCCAAAGTGGGCGGGGCCTGAGGGGCGTGGCCAGTGGGCGGGTCCCGGTGGGCGGGGCCAGTGGGTGAGGCCTGCCCCGCAGTGGGCGGAGCTTGGTCCCCAGTGGGTGTGGCCTCCGCAGCCCGTTGCGCCCTTGTCCCGACACTTCCCTCGAAGTCTTCTCCCGGAGTCAATGGCACTGCGCCGTTGTCCTCACGCTCCCCTTGAACTCCTCTCTCGGAGTCAATGGCAGCAGCTCGCTGTGCCCTTGTCCTGACACTCCCCTTGAAGTCCTCTCTCGGAGTCAATGGCATCTCCAAATCTCACTTCCGACACCAGTTGTTACGTGCTGAGGTTCGATGATTCGGAGGAAAAGACCTGGTGACTCTCTTGAAGACTTTTATTTGCACTACACTTAACACTTACACTACACTTACACACACTAGATCACTATGTCTAAACACTAAGCACTAGGTTCAAACACTATGCACTAAGTTCAAACACTAAGCACTATCACTGGTTCACTCACTAAGTCACTTGTTTCTCACTTCCGAAGTCGCTTTGATTATCGCTCACTCGAAAACATTCGAAGACTGACTGGCCGGCTCGTCTAGCCGCGTATTTATACGGGTCGGGGCGAGCTCTAGACCTTACGAGAATATTCCACAATTTCGCATCAACATGTAAACAACCGTGGGAAAATTCTCGAGCAGGTAAGCGCAGGTAACAAAAACATACAAGTGGCGGCATCTGGTATTGAATAGGGGATTTACGCTGTCTGTGATGGTTTCGCCTGGTTGTCGCTAGATGACACTACGTGTCCGCATTCGTAACAATATTATTATGTGCTTTCTAGGGACTCAAAGTATGTCCAATATTTTTTCGTTCCGAGGGGGCGCCTCATAAAAATGTTGAAAAATACTGCTCTACGGTACGCTCAATCGACGATCATGGGCAATTATAGACGATAGCAACTCTACAGTTCTAATCGCCTGTAATTGTTTAAAAATGTGGAGATGCCCCATTTTTTTTCATCAGCTTTTTGAACCATTGTATAGCATATTATACTACATGTATTAGCTTTTAAGTGCATTCCTATTTAAGGCCGTCCCCCGAGCAAACGACCTTGGCCATACATTTGCCGCGTTGCCGATATCGTACCAAAACCGTATTTTTTTTTACATATCTTAGTTCAAAATTGACCTAAAAAAAATAAAACGGGGAATATGTAGTTTATGATATTGTCGATCTATTGGCGTGTGTTTCAAATAAAAGTAATTTGTAAATACTAAGGAGATGCTGAATGTATGCTTGAATTTTAATAAATTGGCTTTACTTTGGAAGCTGATATACCTAATGAGTGTAATAAACGAAAATAGAAAATTTTAAACGTGGAAAGGAATGTTGAGATACTGAAGATTATTGTTGTATTTTTATTATAACTCTGTAGCTTTCAAATTATGAGTTTATAAGGCTCTAAATACGGTAAATTACGGATTCTCCGTAGGGAAGGCCCTTAATATAATAAAACTAAATAAATGTAATAAATTAGATCTTGTATACAATAAAATTTTCAATATATTTTTTCTTTTTATTGCCTATACTCGTAAAACATTTTTAATGTGATCAGTTAATCGATTGATCACTAAAAAGAGCGGTTGAAGTATACCATTTTGAATTATTATTTTTACAAGTTTGCCTTAAATTTTTTAGAATTCCGAAAAATTCCGTACCCTTTTCATTCACCCTTTGAAAACGGGACCCTATTACTGACACTTCGATGTCTGTCCGTCTGTCTGACGTCTGTCTGCTCTCCAGGCTGTATCTCAAGAACCGTTGTGGCTAGACTTCTGAAATTTTCACACGGTGTTTATATTCACAAATTATTATTTCAGGGGGCCTCCCATACAAAAAACACAATTTTTTTGGTACTTCCGCTCTGTAACGGTGCGGAACCCTAAACCCTTCGTGTGCGAGTCCGACTCGCACTTGAACGATTTTATTTACATATTTGTTTTGATCTCTCCTTAATGACCTTTACATAATAATCAAAACAACAGTTGCTATCTGATTATAATTTGTTTGTTTTATATAATCAGATAAACCTACCCTAATCTAACCGTATAAGTTTAAAGTTATTAAGAACATTAAAATTTATCAGAATAAACCAAGAGCCTTGCCAACAAAAATATTGTATGAGTTTAAAAAGCCAAAGCCGAATATTGAACCCCCTCCTTTTTTCGAAGTCAGTTAAAATCCTAAAAGGGTTTGCACAACCTACAACATTGGTTAATTTGCCAAATAACAAAACAAAAATCAGTCTTAGCAAAATGTTTATTTATACAAATAAACTTAACGTATAAATAGTTTCTTACTTTATGCACTGCAATTATAATTTAAGAATCAAAAGATTTTATCAACTAAAGTTCTGTCGTGGAGCTGGGTGAATTCATCAATTGACATACAGCATGCCGAAAACATAAGTATAAAATTCACATGGCAGTTTTGGTGCATGGCCAGGAATGGGAATAAATTCAGTCATCTATATATCTGTATATAAACTCAAAGGTGACTGACTGACATGGTGATCTATCAACGCACAGCCCAAACGACTGGACGGATCGGGCTGAAATTTGGCATGCAGGTAGATGTTATGACGTAGGCATCCGCTAAAAAAGGATTTTGATAAATTCTCACCCCAAGGGGTTCAAATAGGGGACGAAAGTTTGTATACTTATAATAATACTTCTTAACGCGAGCGAAGCCGCGGGCAAAAGCTCCTTGTATTATAACTTTACACATACAGCAAGATTGATAAGGTAATAAGACTTTTTTTTCTAAACTGTATATAAGTAACATTGGCAGAAATTTATTCATATTTCTTATTTCCAGCTGTTTAAAATAAATAAAGCTGTACATTAACTTATACAGTTAGAAGTTGAATAATTAATGTAGTTTTTTATTGACAACAATTATTATTATTTAGATAAGTAGATGCAATGAATATTAATATGTTATACAATAATATAATTAACAGTAGATTTTGAAATCAAACGTTGCTTTATGCTTATCTTATGATTACACGCTGAAATAAATGAATTTTATATATTTTATTGAAAGTCAATCATAAGACGTATTTAATACTAAAGCCTGAGAGTAAATAGAATTTTACATTATTAATTCTTGAACTTTCGATTGTTAAAAATTATCATAATAATGTATTTAGTCACAAATATCACATTTATTTCGTCAAATCAATTTCGTTTTGTCAAATCGGTTTCTAAGTTTTTTTTTTTTTGTTAATAAGATATTGGCTGTATTAATAAATTTTATACGAAAAACTTATAAAAAGTTTTTTAACAATAACTAAAATCATACCTTTACATCTTCTACCAGAATGGACACCATCCAATATAACACTGGCAGAGGTTTTCATTATCTGTAGCGATGTCCAGTAACAGCTGCACTTGTTGCGGCACTGTGACGCACGGGGCGTGCTCGTTTGCGGGCGCGCTCGCATCCTCGCCCGCACACGCGTTCGGAAAGTCGCGCCCTGTGAGTTTATCTCGTATGCGATTTAATATCGCTAACGCTCGCTTATTTAAGTTCGATTCGGGCGGCATCTCGATCGATTCGTAGTGCAATCGAGTTCGACTTCGACTCGGGAGGGAATAAGGCGAGTCCATGTCTGATGAGAATGACGATTCGCTCGCCGATCGGCGCTCGTTATCGATTAGTCGCCAGTTGAGTAGTGGATCGTAGACGAACGCTTCTAGCACCGCCATGACGCTGTCCTTGTTGTTGTGTAGCACTTCCATGACGGACTCGCACGTACTCCGGAAAGTACCCTCAATGCCGGTCACCTAAGACAAAAACAGACTTATATTACAACGGTAAATAGAGCATTTTTGAAACCGATTATTATGATTAACAGCTCTTTTGCTGCATGTCACTCGTATGAAATGAAATAATGAGATTCACATTTTAAAGTGTCTGTTTATTCAGGTGCCTGTTTATCATTTTATTGATACCAGCATTGTATCAATGTTAAATCAGCACCAAAATATTATTATGGTCAGGTTAGATTATTTTACCAATATGTTTCTTAACTAATAAACTCTACATAATACCTATGACGTAATGTAATCACTGTAAACCCACCTCCATGGCTTTGATCAGCATTCTAGTCAGTCTAAAGGGTATCTTCTCCGGGAACCGTTCCCGAGTCTGTGTCACCTCGAAGCAGTCTCCAAAGTCGATGTGTAAAACCTTTGAGTAATTTCAGATGTTAATAGGGCGAAAACTTGTATATTTTACAAAATTAAGGAACAATGACATATACGCTATATTCGAAATTTAAAAAAAAATAACCATCCCAAGTAACACAGACGCACACGCAGTAAAAAATCAATGTTGATATGGTGTAATCTGTTTGACATACTTTTTTTAATGCTGTTAATGTTTTGGCAACAATTCTGTGTCACAGTCGCATACAGAGATCAGTGTCACATTATAATATCATATATTACTCTTATCTGATTTTTGCTCATGTTAAAAATACCAACTTATCAACATTGTAGTTTGGCTCCAACACAAGAAATAGTCCATACCTTTCCCGTGACTCTATGCAGCATGATATTGGACGGATGTCTGTCTCCGAGCCCCAGGATGTATCCCACCATGCTCATGACAGCCAGTGAGCGGGTGTAGTTGGTGCGTCTCTCGAACCACGCCTCGGCTGAGGGGCTCTTCAGCCAGAGGAGCCGGGCTAAGTCGTTGCCTGGCGTCTGCGAGAGCGTATACTCGAATACCTCCACCTAAAAAGTTTTGTTATTTGACATTTTCTTGAAATTGTTGGGCGTATAAAACATGTTACATTGTAAAGTTGTATAGAATACTGACATTAGGAGGAAAGCCGAAGGAGCCGCTTTTAAAAAAAGAAGAAAAAAAAGTTATATAGTAATGCTGGCAACTCCTAAAACAGGAAGGTATAATAAAAAGCGGCCAAGTGCGAGTTGTACTCGCCCATGAAGGGTTCCGCAGCAGCAATACGGTTTATTTTTATGAAATTAAAAGGTTTTTGATTTATTTTTATATTTCAGTCGATTTAATGAAATTTAGATTAAGGTTTACCATTTATGACGTATAAAAAAAACTACTGGCTAGATCTCGTTCAAACCAATTTTCGTTGGTAGTTTTTATAGTAATCTACATCACATATTTTTTTTAGAATTATCATGCCCCTACTTTAGAAATTAGAGGGGGGGGACACACATTTTACCACTTTGGAAGAGTCTCTTTCGCAAACTATTCAGGTTAGAAAAAAATGATGTGAGAAACCTCAATATGATTTTTGAAGACGTATCCATAGATACCCCACACGCATAGGTTAGATGAAAAAAAAAAATTTGTTTCAGTTGTACCTATGGGGACCCCTAAAATGTTTAATAATTTTTCCATTTTTGCATCAAAATCTTAATGCGGTTCACAGACTACATCTACTTATCAAGTTTCAATAGTATAGCTCTAATAGTTTCGGAGAAAAGTGGCTGTGACATACGGACGGACGGACAGACAGACAGACAGACATGACGAATCTATAAGGGTTCCTTTTTTGCCATTTTGGCTACGGAACCCTAAAAAGAAGAAGAATAGCAAGTCGTATAGCATGTAGAGTAATTATTATACTCAATGTCACCCAAATGTTACTCTCTTACGAAAAATGACCAGTTTCTAAAGTTTTAGTTTAGGGTGATCGCACATTTGTCAGCACCGTACGCGTCGAACCATTGAGATACTATAGCAGGAGAGAGCCTTATATCAGTGTACAAGCGTCAAAAGCGTGTAATGTTATGTCCTACTTACTAGGACATAACAAAGGAGTCGGTATGCATATTTCATGTAATAAAAGTGATAATAAAGGTTTTTATTGAACATTTTATGCTAGATATTGTTGAGTTCTATGGTTCCGCTAAATTATAAACCATAAGAATGGCCAAAGAATGCCTCAAACACGTGGATTTAACATTAAATACGTAAGTTTTGAACAACGTTTTTTGGACTTTTCAATTGGTATTTTTGTAAGCTAAAAAGGATAAAATTTAAGTTTAATAATCCCTTATTCGTGCTATGTAAGGCATTAGTGCTAAAAATGTCACATTAATTACTAATTTGACTACAAAAGTTGCATAGTTTTTACGTGTGTTTACGGATTCTCATTACTTGAACTATAGTTTATCGATATCATGAACTAAATGACTTTCTTTTCTGGATTTAAATGTGCTTCGAAATGATCGACAAATAGAAATATTCAAGAAAATAAACGCACACTACTTGTATGAAAATAAGCACAAAATGGCCACGCGATGACGGGCTAAGACTACATCTACCTATATATCCTTAATCTGTGGCGTCGAACGCACCGCATAATACACGAAATGCGGCGCGTACGGTGCGGCCGAATGTAAGAGGTTTCACATAATTTCATACAACGAATTCCAGCTAGAATGCGGTGCGTTCGGCGCGTGTGTGCTAATAATGTACGATCACCTTTAATGACCAGTTCCTTAAGTATTCATTAGATTGTTAAAGACAGGTTTATATTGTTGAATAAATGAACTGCTGTCAGTAAATCTCAAAAACTCAAAAATGTTTATAGCCCTAAGTATGCAAAGAAATATAAGCACATAAAAGCATACTTGAAAGCCTTTACTCTTGCGACGGGTACAAAAGCCTCAAATATAACTAACCTTCTGCTTCAGCATGAGTTTCTGGTAATCCGACGACATCCGTAACATGATCTGTTGCTCCGTGTTCAGCGCCATCTTGTTTGATTTCTTATCGCGGTAGTCACTTATGAGGTTATACAGAGTATCACAGTGCGGCACCCAGCCTATCAGCCCGGAATTTGGTGACAGGGGCACCACTGCATATCTTTGTATGGCCAAATCACGTCTGTAGGTAGTTGGGGCGGATCGTAGCAGTGTATTGACGAGGCCAAACAGCTGCATAACTCGTTCATCTTGACGCAAATCCTCGTGTCCTTTCAGTAGAAACATGTATTGTTTGCCGTCCGAACCCTGGATGGTCAGTCTTCTCGGACGCTGCTTCGATTTTATCACCTGAAACAGAGATATAGGGTTAATTTCCATTTCAAGCAGCTGTAATGTCATGAAGGAATTTTATGTATTCGTCGGGGGCTTTCATAAAGAGTCTATAATATTTATAATTATGGTGTTGTTTATATGAAAATAATCGGCCAAGTGCGAGTTGGACTCGCGCACGAAGGGTTCCGTGCCATTATAGAGAAAAATAAGGTCAAAATTTGTGTTTTTTGTATGGGAGCCCCTCTTAATTTTTTATTTTATATTAATATTATTATTAAATATTGAAGTACACATAAAAGTAAAGATTGTGTGTAAAATTCAAGTACCTACCTGTTTCTATTATTGATATAGAGCAAAATAGGTCAAAAAAATCACGTTTGTTGTATGGGAGCCCACCTTAAATATTAATTTTATTTTTAGTATTTGTTGTTACAGCGGCAACAGATATACACAATCTGTGAAAATTTCAACTCTCTAGCTATTACCGATCTTGAGTACCTGGAGACAGACAGACAGACAGACTGACAGACGGACAGACGGACAGACAACGAAGTCTTAGTAATAGGGTCCCGTTTTTACCCTTTGGGTACGGACCCTAAAAAAAAGTCTCAATACTGATCTGCTCTGAGTAAGCGTTGTTGACAGCATTCGGTATGTGCTGCCTATCTGGTGCAAAGGAGTATAAGGCCATAGGGTCGCGCACAACATAAAAGCTGGCTCGGCACCTCGATGTCCTTCTCGACAAGTTTTTTTGTAAATTAATGATCGGCCGAGCTGTTGATACCTGGTGACACGTTATTGGCAGCTGATACCAATAACAAACGTTGATTAATATTCTACCGATTGTCCCCTCCAGTTTCACCAATCTCAAGATCACGGTATACCTGGAGGTGCGTGTTGATGCTGGCGATGCGGATGAGCGGGCGGCGCGGCACGTAGGAGCCGGGCACGGCGAGCTGCAGGTCGCGCGCCGCGTGCAGCCGCCGGCTCACGTACTGCAGCTCGAGCGCCGTGTGCGCGCGGAACTGCCCGCCGATGCGCCGCACCACCGTACAGTACACCTCCCACGCGGAATTCATGTAGCGGTCGTCGTTCGTCTCCTAGAAAGATTTATTTCATTAAGCCGAATTTACATTAAAAAACTAGTATTATGCATTATGAAATTAGTTTCATGAAAGTAGTTACATCATGTTTGAAACTATTTTCATTAAAATATATCAAGAATCAAATCTGTTTAGAATACCTTGTATAGCTCGCACCAGCGTTGCGCTTCCTGTAGGTCTCTACCGTACATTTGGAGGAAGGACACCTCTTTGAGCGTCTCCGGCGGCCGTTCCAACATCGCGTGCATCTTGTCCAGTGTGCGGAACATGCCGCGGTAGTCCTTCTCGCTGAAGTATAACCTGGAAATTACAAAACAATATGTAAATACCTTTGCTTATTATTATTACTTTATTAAGCTGTCTGATCACAAACTTAAATTATAAGTTGAACTAAATAGACAACCCATTATTTCAATGTAAATGAAAACACTTTTATACAATGTGTAAAAAAATTAAATATAAAAAATTTCAACGAGTGTCTAAGCATTACGTAGCGTGATAAGGCGGAAAGGGTGGGTGTTATTAAGCGTTACAAATTACAATATATTACGTGGGGAAAGGGATAGAATTCTAACTTCGTGTTACGTAACCTTCACATGATAGTTGACTGAGGTAAAAATTGGCAAAATTTTTATATGACGTTGCGGAAGCGGACTTAACTCTAAAGTCTAAACTCTTCGAAAACTGCGTTATGTAATACTTCAACTCTCCCTTAAACAAAATACAAGTTGTAGTTTATTTACCTGGATGCGTCTTCCAGAGCTGTATAGACTTGGTCGTGCCACAACATGGCCACCTTTATCAACTCCTCCGAAATAATCGCGGCTTCGCTCACCAGCTTCTGCGAGTGAGTGCTCATGGTCTTGAGGATATAGTTGGCAGCAGTCTTCCTCGTCACAAACGAAGACTTCGTCGCAACCGTTAAAGGATATACCAGCGCTTGTGGATGCAACTTGCCGATATCGATTAGCAGAATGTGGACTAGTTTCGCCACTAAACTCCTTGGTGAATCTATCCTTGCAATTAGTTGTGGTATCACTTGAAGCCAGATCTGAACGTCGATTTGTCGAATACCCTCGAAGAGTGCGTCGTAAATAGCTGGATAGTGGCCATGATCGAACCAGAGAGTGAGCAGCCTCAGAGTATCCTGCAGAGCGCTACCGTTGGACAAGCTTATCGACTTGAAAAATCCCTCTATGGCTGGTATGGTGTAGGTGTTGATAAATTCGATTCGTGATACTTTTTTATCACCCGAAGCACCAGCGATGCTGCTTTCAGAGAGGTTGTCCTGTTGTTTATAGAACAGCACCGTTTCGAAGTTCATACACGCCCAAGCGTGACAGGCTTTGTACCACTCTGGAGCTAGGAATATCGCTGTGGCATAGTTTCTGAGTATATCGGGTATAGAGTCCTCGTTTATCTCGTGAAGCATTTCGCACCACGAGCCTAATTTGAGATGACAGCGCGCAAGGAGCTTGCACTGTTCCTCACTACCCGGCTCCAAACTCTCGACGAATCTCTGCAATATGTCGTACGCGTATCTCTTATTACCGACATCCCACAGGTTCTTACAGTAGGACAATATTATCCTCGGATCCTGCACACGAAGCAGCACATCCGGATTCGTAATCGGATCGCTGCCTAGAACGGACAGCACGATTTTATGCGACTGGTTGATAGCACCGGTCTTTCGGCAGAGCGACGCAAATTTCAGCCACGTTTGGAAGTCTTCTTGCGGTGACATAACTAGGCTGCGAACTTGGAGTATCTTCCGCCAGTCTTCCACCAGCCTCTCGCCCCCCTGCAGTCTCGCGCACCAGGACTTGTATATGACTCCTCGTCGCTCCTCCACCAGCTTGTACGTCACGACCTCTTCGAGCTCAGTCAGAAGTTGGGCGTTCACCAGCGTCGCGTAGGCCCTTTGGTAACTTTCGCCAACGACGGCCGTCAGTTCTACGTCAAGAATACTTCTCGCCGAATCGATGTAATGTCTAGATTCCGACCAGAGCCCGTCGTGAATAGACAGAATAGCTCGGTAGAACGACCCATCCAGGGTGTTTTCCGAAATGCACTCGACGTGCTTCTTCATTGCATCCCATTCTTGCAAGCCCCATGCTGCCGCAGCGGCAATTTTTGACGATTTCTTTCTGATTTCTTCGGAAGTCTCGTTGTTGGACGCATCACATATTATGTTGAAAAGTTTGCGCCATTCCCCCATAGCCTCTAAGCAGCGCATCATCCCCAGTTTGGATTCACAATCCTGCGGTTCCACTTCTAGCTTCTTATCGTACAGCTCCAAGGCTTGCTCCCAGTTATGTAACTTCTCGTACCATCTCACGTGGACGCTCAGTAAGCTATCACCAGTTTTCTGTTGGGTGATCACTTTCTCAAGTAAGCCGTTAGCCGACTCTTTTTGCTGCAATTTATTGTTGATGTATATCAGAGCTTCGATGACTTGTGTTGACGGGTTTCTTCTATACTCTTCTTCCTGGAATATTGATATAAAAATTAACACTGCTCAATGTAATTTGCAAAATTATGTTACCAGTAATAGATAATAGCTTACCTTGTAATATAGTGCCTTAGCGTATGCCCTACAACTGATAGCCGTATCACCGAGAATTTTGATTGATACAGGCAGGGTCCCCTTTTCACAGTGTTCAAAAAACTCGGCCAAATTGAGAATGACTAGAGCCAACTCGGGCGCGTCTGGTACAGTCAGTGCTTTTTCTAGCGCACTAACTAACTCCAATCTAGGTTGCTCTTTTAGTTCCGTCCAACAGGACATAAAGGCGGCATTGAAGAGGTCGCTAGCCAATGGAGTGTATATCTGTGCTAAGCCTGCACATGCTCTAAAATATAAAGAGGAATTATAATCATTATGCTGTTTAATGGTTAAGTCCCTAATTCCATAATTGTCCATGGGCGACGGTATTTGCTTTCTATTAGGTGACCCATTTGCTCGTTTGCTCCCTTTTTTATTAAAAAAAATTAAACCTGTTTTACTGTGTTCCTGTAATCTTACCTGATGGCCGGGCTGTTAGATTCGGTCAAAAGACCAATGCTTAACTGGCGCAGCCACTCCAACCAATCGTCTTTCGATATAAGGTTGTGGACAGAGAAGTATTTTCGTAAATTTTGTATGTTGAGGGCTAACTTTTGCATCGATTGCATGTCACTTGTAGGCACAACCTGAAATTCAATTGATTATAATTTAGAGTGGCGTGATTATTTTTGATGTAATAAATATAACAAAAAGTATTTTCACTTACATCAGTCTTTAAATTTCTCAGTCGGAGTCTCGTCTCATCCATATAATCGTCGTCGGACGCCAAAGTAGATATACCTTGCAATCTCGTTATCAATACTATGTAATTTGCACAATGTATTTTATGTTTTACAAGGATCCTATCTATTGAAGGTATATAGTCGATGTAATCTCTACCCAGTTGCACAACTAGAGCGCATAGTGTGTTCATGGCTACCTGGCGTAGAGTGGGGTTGTTCTCCAATACTTTAGCAAGAGCCTGAATAAGGATTGCAGAGTACGGTCGCAAGTACAGATACATAGATAAATGTTCGATAGTCTCCATAGCTAGCTTCGAGACAGAAGTCGGGATGTTGCGCCCATCGAACAGACTGGTCACAGCAGGTATAACAGACATGAGGACATCATCCAAGTTGTTTTCAAACTTCTGAATGGCTATAAGAAGCTTCTCGGTCAAAAATCTATCTTTGCTCACGTCGTGCTTGAGTACGCGCAATATATTCGGTAATATTTTTCTCAGATACACTTTGAACTCTGTCCCGATCGCTACCGTTATGTGCTCTATCAGCAATATAAGAGTCGCTTGAAGGGGACTGTCGGGGGTCCAGTACTCCCGAATCAAATCAAATATGTCCTCCAAATACTCTCGAATGTGAATTTTGACTACGGATATTAGTTGAGCAAGTTGGGTTAGTAAAAACTCTCGAAAACTCTCGTCATCGGTGGTGCGTATCACGTACAAAAGGCTAGGGGTGACGCGAGAAATGTAAGGCACGCATTTGATGCCAAGAGTTTGAAAAATATAAGTAACAGAGTGAACGACGCTTATATGGTGCTGGCTAAGAGCCGGGTCGCGCAAGATTCTCATTAGTGACACAACTGTGATGGCCGGATAAAACTCGTCCAAAACTAAAGGCGACATATTCACTAGCATCTCGCTTATATTCGCATCAAAATTCTCGTAAGTCGGGGTGTTCCCATCGATAGGGATAAGTGTCGAAACAGTCTGGAAGTCGATGAGGCCTTGATTCACTTTATGCTTGTATGGATCTAGTGCCCCAAGTAGTCCCAGGACGCGTATCGTCTCCCTGCGATCCCGCGGTTGCTGCTCAGTCTTTAGAAAGCTGAGAAGCAGATCCATTAAATTAGGATACTCCATGTAGGGTGTTACGACGTGGCCAACCGCGCTCACCACTTGCCCGAACGACCACAACGCGACACTTCTCTTCTCGGACTGATTGGGGTCGGATAGAATCTCGACTTGGACTGACGTCAGCTCCGATAGCCACTCCTGCAGGGCATTTCCTCCGCCGTTCACTTCAGCTAAATCACCTATCGCTTTTAATGTCGTACATATCATAGCCGAATTGCTATCCTCGTCGCGCAGTTTCGGGACTAAGGCTTTGAGTATTGTGTCGACTAGTTGTCGTGTTAGTCTAGGAGCATGGGATATAATATTGTTTATCATTTTCAACGATTGCTCCTTGGAGCAAGCGGATTCTGAGTACTGCAACTCCATAAGAATCTGCACGAACAACTGACGCAAGCCCGGCGTCGTGTAACTGGGATTCAAGTTGCTGAGTCTACTTACAATGCACAACGCCAGCTCGCTTATGTCACTGCTAGAGTCGTTGACGGCAACAAATAGGCAGCTCAAGTGCTCCTCCGAAGCTAGGAACTTATCAAATATGGGATTGACGAAAATTTCCAGAACTTTGTACCGAATTTCTTGGTCGAAATCTGATCGACCCACCGACAGAAGTTTGCCGATGGATTCGTCCACTATCATATTCAAGGTTCGCGAGTTACATTGAGAAGTTCTTTCTATCGCTTTTATTAATAGTTTGGCGATAGTTTTTATCGACTCCAAGCGAATATCGTGCTGTTCGCTCTGAAGATAGTAGTCTGTGCATCTCCTTATAAACGACATCAAAGTGTTATTCCATTCGAAATCAAACGACCCTAAAGTTCGTAAAGCTAAAACTAACTTAATAGCATCATGTGGCTCTATTAAGGCAGATGAAGAGAATCCTGTGTGGGATTCAACACTCTGTGATAAATAAGGCTTTTTCCTAAGAATCAATGAGAGGATATTCAGCAGCCTGTCTGTTATATCTTTTTTAATTGATGGTATATTATGACTTAGTTCTTTAAAACATGTGGTGAGTTGAGGAGTAAGACCAGTTGTACACATGGGGTCGAGTAGCTCCTTTATTTCTGTCGCGACATTCTCTTTCATGGCGAATCCCAGTAATGTTATACAATTAAATAATGGAGACTCCATGCCATTTCTTTTTTTGGTAAAATCTTTGGGTGGCAAGGACAACCTTACTATTTCAATAATTCTATTCAAGTACTGTTGTATTTCATCCCCAACGGCGACACATATTAGCCCTAAAGTTGTAAATGCAATGGTTTTCTCCTTTTCTCTACCCCTTAAGAATGTTATCAAATGGTTTATGGTGGACTTTAAATGCTTTTTAGAGAAAGCTTCTTTATTGAATGCTGCTAACCTTGGAATGATTAACAATAACATCTGGTGCACACTGTGAAATCTGGATATTTGTTGTGCCATCACATCTGAAACACACATTACGGTGTACGTAACAAGCCAATAAATAATATGCTAGCAATACAAATATTTATAAGTCACATGCACTTAAAGAGTTAACCATTATAATTATTATTGTATCACCATCAATAGCTCATATTAACTGTAACTTACCTGAGGAAATCTTGTCATACTTTTCTGTAATTAGTTGCCTACATTTGGCTGATTCATATGTAGCAACATTCAACTGTTTCTCATCAGAGTACTTTTGGTATGACCAAATGTAGTTATTCGTATGAAAGGAAGTCATTTCATCTGATACATCCTGTTTTGAATCTAACTTCTGCATCAGGATTGTGTACTCTTTCTCCCACTGAGCATTTGAACATCTCAGAAGTTCATTTAAAATTAATAAGGCACCATGTACACTTTCATCTCTGCTCAGACCACATTCCCGGGGAGCATGATCAGAGAATGATGTTAAAGCTTCCTCGTAGCATTGAGCATACCATGGAGCTTTTTGTAGCTGCCCCGGTAATTCCCTTTGTATTGTTATCACAAATGCTGCCCTTAATGCTTTAGCCCCTGCCTCTCTCACCTGCTCCTTAGGATCTCTTAAGGCTAGTTTAATATGATTGAAAAAATCATGTATGTGCTGGAAAAAATATGTAGGCATTGCTATTGCTAATTCTTTCAACATATAACATGCAGATAGTCGTTTTGATTCATTTCTGTCCTCAGATAACCAATCGTAGGCTCTCGTCATTTCATTTTCGACATATTCACTTCTTTTTATACCGTAGGAGGCAGCAATACGCCCCATTGCCTTAGATGCCAGTTCCAATATATTTGTATCATTTGATGGAAAAATGTTACGTAAATATTGGGCGTATCTACTTATGCGCGTTTTGTTTATATCATTTTCGCCACTAATTAAACACACTGTAAAAAACAAAACACGCTGGTAAATAATACCTACTCTAAACACTAATAGACAATTTAGGCGAAAAAGTTACATACCAATGACTAAAATGCCGGCCCTCTTCTCGTAATTATCGAAGCTGGATGTGAGTGCATGAATATGTTGGTTGAAGTCATCCAAAGTTTGCTTCAAGGCATCTTGAGACATTTCACGAAGATCAGTTTTCGCGAAATGCAGAAGCTCTCTAATAGCCTTATGCCTAGTTTCCGTATGGCGGGATTTAAGTCCTATTATTAAATCAAATACCTGGGAACTGGCCATTTTTCTTGGCTTATTACCGGCAATAGAATACAAACAAAACTATTTTACTTTTTAAACTACATAACTTCACATCATGTTTTACTTAGTGAACTTCCATGCAACACATTTTTACTAAATTCTACTGCTATTTTCCTTTTTTAAGCTTAGTTATTATTTATTTAATGACAAAATTTATAATAAATTGCATTTTAAAAATAAACAAACGTGCAAAAACCGTAGGCGAAAACGCTTTGAAAGTATTTTTGACATTTCTGACAATAATTGTCATGTTCTCAATTATTGAGAACATGGACGTAATAATAGGTTGTTTTCTTTTTTTAATCTCCACCAGATGGCGCGATGATAGACACTTCTAGATTTTCTATTGGTTCCCTACCGATCTGAAATTATCTGCAGGTTGGCACCACTGACTACATATGGGTTGTGTTTCCAAAAAATATCAGTGTACTGCCAAGTGTGACATAAATCAAAATATCTTAAACCTAGTTTTCATTAGCATAATATTAACATAAAACTGTATGTATTTATACATTTCCATATATTACTATGTTTTTTTGCTTCGTCTCTCTAGTTTAAATTTCACGAAGAGCATACGCCTAAGCGATCATTGGCCTAAGCGATTAGGCCAGTATACTGGTAACGGCTTAGGAACACGCTCACATTATTGAATACTTGTCAAACTGAAAACTGACAACTGAAAGAGTTTTGGCGGGCATGTCATTTTCAAACTTCTTCTACTTTTTATTGTTGGTGTGGTTTTTATTATTTTTTCCCAAATTGTGTTATTAGGGTTTTTGATGTTCATTATTGGTAAAATATCAGCCATTAAATATCCGTTATCTTGCAGAAGTGCAGGCAAGTTGTTGTCAAAACCTAAATGTATAATTCCTGTGACATTTGGTGTGAATATCGGTAAATAGGGCTATTTCTTCCGTGAGTTATAACTAAAACATCGTTATAATAACTGTATTATCCTATTCATTGGAATATTATTGCGTCTTTATCAAATTGAAATGTATTAAGTTTTACATTCTTTTGCCCAGTTTTGTAGCAATTATTGATGGTATCCCTGGTATTACCGATAGTTGTCTACCCATACGCTATCTAGTTACTAAAATGGAAACTGTTTGACAATCAAATTAAAAAAAGAAGAAAACGCCTCTTTATTTACGGCACTTCGGCTTCGAACACCGAATACACGGTCAACGGCGGTCGTCAAGTCAACAGCAAAAAATAGTAAAATGCGTGTTGCCAGCCACACGGTTGCCAACGTGTTGTCATTTGTCAACCAGTTTTTCCAATGAGGTTTGATAGTTTTTCACAAGAATGTCTGTTATGGCTTCTACACATTGAGAAACCCGGTCCATGCTGAAGTTGGTTTTCGCAAAACGTGATACCTGCCTCATGTTCAGGTTGTACAAATGTGACAGTTTTGATGGTTCCTCGTCCACCACACACGGTCCATTCAAACCGGAATGACATTTGTAAAATTGTTTTCAGAGTTTAAACTCTACGCAGTTGTAATAAAGTTCACAATTCAAAAAAGCTTCTTTTTCTTTAAATGTTACCAATTCTGAAAGAAATATTTTCCACACACTGTATTTGCAATATTTTAAATTTGCATAGCTGGGTTGGATACAAAATATCTGTAAGACGTGAGTAGTCTGTGAATCTGTGTTTGACTTTAATAATTATCATATTATTATCGGTTGAATGTACCTATATCTCGAAGCAGTTTTTTAGGAAAATATCCTTAGTTAGTAATTATGCTCTCATAAGAGCCGGACCTGAAATATCAATAATATGAAGCCACTATGAACTATTCAAGAAAAATTTCGAAAAATATCCAAGGGAAAAAAATCACAAGATCGTATGTGGTGACTGAAATATAACTGAAAACTGTTATATTCTAAAGACCCAATTATTTTAAAAGTAAAGACAGGAGTCGTAACTCGCAAGCAATCTTTTGCGTTAAATTTAATACAGTAAATATTTCCATAATTACATGCAGATATTTGTTTATTTGGCAACACTTAACCCACGTGTCAAATTTGATGGTTTCAGGTGGACCATCAAAACTGTCAAAAGTGTACATAGCAGTTTATTATAAATAAATAAAAGGCCGTATAGACGATCGGTTCCAACCACCAACAGAGGTCACCTTGGTTGGGTCAACAAAGTTGAATCTCTGTCTACACGTAATCAACTTTTTCTTCAATTTTCTTTTTTGCCATCGACATATGAGCCTCAAGGTCATATTCTTTTAATTTATCCACAAGCATCTGCCACGCTTGACTCTTTTTGTCCCGATCTTTATAAAGATCGGAACCAATATCCCACAGTGTAGGCAAATTCCTATAAATTTCTATAAATTCAGTTATGATTTCGCGTTCATTGCGCGCCGGTGCCGCCATTTTCAGTAGCTAATCACTATGGATTAATGTTCGACTGATGACTATGACTGAAATATAATCTATGGATCAATGTGCGAGAGCGCCAACAAGCGTCTACACGGTCGCGTTTCAACTCAATGTTCTCTATTTGACATTGGTAGTGAGGGATGCGCTCCCTACCAAGGTAATTGAAGGTTATTTGGTTGGTCAACCAAAAACAAACGTCTACACGGTTGATTTTTGTTCCAACCCTACCAAGGTGACCTCTGTTGATGGTTGGAACCGATCGTGTATACGGCCTTTAAAGGGCCGTATAGACGATCGGTTCCAACCACCAACAGAGGTCACCTTGGTTGGGTCAACAAAGTTGAATCTCTGTCTACACGTAATCAACTTTTTCACGTAAATTTTCTTCTCGTTTAAAAGCCGTTCTCATGTGTTCAATTTTCTTTTTTGCCATCGACATAATATGAGCCTCAGGGTCATATTCTTTTAATTTATCCACAAGCAACTGCCACGCTTGACTCTTTTTGTCCCGATCTTTATAAAGATCGGAACCAATATCCCACAGTGTAGGCAAATTCCTATAAATTTCTATAAATTCAGTTATAATTTCGCGTTCATTGCGCGCCGGTGCCGCCATTTTCAGTAACTAATCACTATGGATTAATGTTCGACTGATGACTATGACTGAAATATAAACTGAATCAATGTGCGAAAGCGCCAACAAGCGTCTACACGGTCGCGTTTCAACTCAGTGTTCTCTATTTGACATTGGTAGTGAGGGATGCGCTCCCTACCAAGGTAATTGAAGGTTATTTGGTTGGTCAACCAAAAACAAACGTCTACACGGTTGATTTTTGTTCCAACCCTACCAAGGTGACCTCTGTTGGTGGTTGGAACCGATCGTCTATACGGCCTTTAACTTCTAACTGACTAAATCAGTGTTGCCAGATGGTTTCAACCTTTTATTGTATTAAAGTCAATATATTTTATGTTATACGATCTGGAATCCATTCACAATTAATTTCTAAAGTCTGCTGGTTCCAAGTAGTTCAGAAAGTTCATGATTCATAATTTTTCGTGGAGCAAAAATTCTTTCAACCATCTTTTTCGCCTTTTATTTATTTTGATTTTTTGTTGGTTTGACAGAACTGGAGCCATTATGAAAACGTCTGGCCAAAATCGCCGCGTCGTCACAACTGATTTTTAATCTGTGCAACTGATTTAGTTACTAAATTAGGACAAGTGGAATAAGTAGCTTCTAATTTGTCTTCTTTTTAGAATCCTATTTAGAACTTCTAAATTTAGTGTAATGGAATAACTACCCAGAAACGTGCTATTTTGTGTTCCCTCCAAAACTCCATCAAAAGTTTCAGTAAAGCGTCTACCACTTTACTGAATCGACTGACTTGATTTTCTGACTGTAATGACATTTACTTAGACTTTGACTAGACTTTAGACCTGATAATATTGAAAACGATGCTGAAAATTGAAATAAAAAATATTGTTTTCCTGCCATATTATATTATGCTCGACACTGGCCATGGCTAAAGCCGAAGTGCCATAATAAGAAAAAAAAAATTCTTGTCTGTGGTCAGTTGTCACGTCAAATCAGTCGTCCGTCTTGTTTGACGTCCTTGCAACAACTGTGAAGTGAAAATGTATGTGAAACTCTGTGAAACATGTCTGGCAGGTTCAACATACAAGTGTTCAAATGTGTGACAAAGTCTGTGTTCAAACATTTGTGCTATGTGTGGCGCCGGTATCATACAAGTACGCTGGATAGCTGATAGTTGATACACACTTGTGCCTATTTGAAGCGGAATCAGCGCCCCCATTATTCGGGTAGAGAACTAAATTTGACGTAACCTAAATAACAACAGTTGTCATCACTAGTATTAGTTCCAAATACTCTCACTACTGCTATCAGCGCCAATATGGCGGCTTTCAAACGTCATTTTTACGTCAGATTTAGTTCTCTACCCGAATAAGAGGGGCGCTGATTCCGCTTCAAATAGGCACAAAAAATAGCTGTCATTTCAAAGGCTACAGCTATCTAGCTTGTATAGAGATCAGTGGATAGAAGCGATTAGTTCCTTTTCTCGCCACATTGTTGCCACTTCCACCCCCGGAAAACCCTCCAGCGTGCTGCGGCAGCAGCCGGCGACCGTCACAAAATAAAAGGGGGGCTCTGGGGGTGCAGCAACCCATCCAAAATAACAACAAACACAATCCAGAAAGTCCAAAAGTAGTTTAGGTTAGAACTGTGACTGTGCTGCGGCAGCAGCCGGCGACCGTCACAAAACATTCCTCAGGATTCTGAAAATTTCAAAGGTGAGCAGCTCCAAAACTGGGGGGTTCCTAAGTGTGGGTTTAGTAGTGATAACCTCTCGGATGAGTGTTAACCTCTCCCCCCACCCCCGCTCCCCATAAATCTTGGGGTAAGTTTGGAAATCTTTACTGACTATGACTGGTAGGTACCTCATATAGTGTGTGCAATGTAAATTGGCTAATTTGTGTTGTGTTTGTGACTAATCTAAGACTTCTGTTTTTTAGGTGTATACTGATCATTTGTAATGAAAATACGAAGAGAAGGTCAGACCTCAGTTTTATTTTCTATAACACCTAAAAATATTGAAAGAAGAATGAGTCAGAACTCAGAGATGAGATATTATGACATTGAACCACTACAATCTGACCACGAAGATCATGAAGTATTAATATAACTTGAATATAAATTGAATAAAAGCTAATGATGAAAGTATGAAGTTGTATTTAATTTTTTTTAACTGCCTAATGCCTATAGTTTTACTAGGGAGTTTATTTCGTGATATTTTAAAACTATACATAAATGCTATGCTTTTGTCAAACTATTTCTGCAATATTCTATATTAAAATGTCTAAATTGTTAAATTGAACACCAGCTAAAAATTGTACACTAGCCAATTCGTAAGTGTAACTGTACTATTTGTTGCCATAATCATAGTTCATTTAACGCCCTCAGCGTAGGTTTTTAGGGTTCCGTAGCCAAAATGGCAAAAAAGGAACCCTTATAGATTCGTCATGTCATGTCTGTCTGTCTGTCTGTCTGTCTGTCTGTCTGTCTGTCCGTCTGTCTGTCCGTCCGTCTGTCCGTCCGTCCGTCCGTATGTCACAGCCACTTTTCTCCGAAACTATTAGAGCTTTACTATTGAAACTTGGGAAGTAGATGTAGTCTGTGAACGGCATTAAGATTTTGATGCAAAAATGGAAAAATTATTAAAAATTTTAGGGGTCCCCATAGGTACAACTGAAACAAAAATCATTTTTTTTCATCTAACCTATGCGTGTGGGGTATCTATGGATAAGTCTCCAAAAATCATATTTTCTCATAGTGCCTCCGCTGCCGGCGCTCTCCGCTTCCGGCAAAATGATATAAGAGAGGCACTCCCTTTCTTATATCATTTTTTTCTAACCTGAATAGTTTGCGAGAGAGACTCTTCCAAAGTGGAAAAATGTGTGTCCCCCCCCCCTCTAATTTCTAAAGTAGAGGCATGATAATTCTAAAAAAAATATATGATGTAGATTACTATAAAAACTACCAACGAAAATTGGTTTGAACGAGATCTAGCTAGTAGTTTTTTTTATACGTCATAAATGGTAAACCTTAATCTAAATTTCATTAAATCGACTGAAATATAAAAATAAATCAAAACCCTTTTAATTTCATAAAAATAAACCTTATTGATGCTGCGGAAGCCTTCATGGGCGAGTCCAACTCGCACTTGGCCGCTTTTTAGGGTTCCGTAGTCAACAAGGAACCCTTATAGTTTCGGTCTGTCCGTCCGTCTGTCCGTCTGTCCGTCCGCGGTTTTGCTCAGAGACTATAGGACCTACAAAGCTGTAATTTGGCATGAATATACATATTAATAATGCCGACAAAATGGTACATAAAATATTTTAAAAATATATTTTTTTATGGTACCTCCCCTACACATTAAGCGAGGTTGAATTTTTTTTTCGCGCCCACCCCATCGTGTGGGGTGTCGTTGGATAGGTCTATGGTTAACACAGCTACGCACCAATTTGACAGCTGTCAATGTCATCTACGCCTACCAATGCCTAACTTCTGCATGGACCGGGTTCCTCCGTCTGTAAAAGCCTTTATAAAATCATGATTCTGCGATTTGGCCGCTTACACCATCAATATTATCACGGAATCGTGAAAATTGATGGTGTAATTCATGCCACTGAGTTTGAACTTTGACATTCAGTTTTTTTTTCATGTGTAAAATTTTGGGCTAAGAAGTCTGAATGTACTTCAAAGTTCAATGTCGATTTTCAAGTTTCAAGTTTTAACACAGTAGGTAGCTCTAAAATCGTTGTCTAAAATGGGAAGTAAAAGTCATAAAAATATTAAAGGTCATAAAAATATTTTAAAACATTGACGGCAAAAAGGTAGTTAAAGTTTAAAAACTACCTTCGAACAAAGGATTTTTATTCCTTTATTGTACAATTGTACCACGGAGATTTCGATCTTATCACATTTGTATAAAGCTTATTTTAGAGTGATGCACAAGTGAGTCTTAAAGTTCACAGATTAAAATATTTCCTTACTTTGTTTTGTTGTTCGGGAATGACGCGGATATTTTCAATACTTTCTCGTCATCCAACCTCGAAACTCGACAAACGTCAAATCACCAATATTTCTCAGCTGAGGAAAGGTGACTGACTGCTTGACGTTGTGTAGCTTGCTCCGTTGTTCATATTCATGAAACTAAATAAATTATAATATTAATAAACTATCGAGTGATTTAGAAACATTCAGAAAGTTTGAAAATGAGTGAATTGAGCCAGGAAGAGGTAGGTCTAACTTTGATATTGACACTTAGCGTAGTTCGTTTGGCCAATCTAATTTCGTAACAAAACAAAGCATCGATGTCGTTGTGATAAACTTTGATTATTTAAACGTAGTAGTTACGTGTTATGCTGATGAACCGTCGCGTTTCAGATAAGAAGACGTCGTCTGGCGCGACTCGCCGCGCTAGGAGGCAACAGTCCAGCCCCGACCAGCCCTCCAGTCACCCCCGGAGCCTCCATACCTTCGGACATTCTCAGCCCCCAAGCACCGTTGAGACTGTCGCCCGCGCCCGCGCCACGAGGCTCGACAGAAAACTCTGAAAACCAGAGCAAAGACAGTTTTAGTGAAAACAAAAACGATGTTGTTAGTGATGAAACGAAAATTCCAGATGGCATTATAGTGACGGAAAAAACGGACAACAGTAATTTGCTCGATGAAATGCCCGACACCAAAATGACAGACTTATCACAAAGTAGACAATACAATAGTTTTGATTCAATGGGGGAGGACACATTGTTAACGTGCAATAGTGTGAGGGGGCTACAGACGGGGGTTGTAGGTTCTGAGGGAGTGTCCACCAGGGAAGACAGCACTTCTCGATCAATATCCCCTCCGCAGTTTGCGGAGCCCTCCCCTGTGCAGGCACGGCCTGCGTCGTCGCCAAGCTGCTCAAGGCGATCATTGTCTATGGAGGTAGATGATGTTTCAGAAAGAAATTCACAGTCAGACCCACAGCAAGAACCTATGGAGGTGAGTGGTGGTGGTGGTTGTTCCATTGAGGACATTGTGTTTTCTTTTGTTTATTTTTTTTAAGCTGAAGGTCACTTTTTTGTGTTAGGTATCTATAAGGTTAATCTATAAAATAATATTATACTGGTTTTTAGGGTTCCGTACCCAAAGGGTAAAAACGGGATCCTATTACTGAGACTTTGATGTCTGTCTGTCTGTCTCCAGGCTGTATCTCAAGAACCGCTATAGGGCTTCTGAAATTTTCACAGATTATGTATACCTGTTGCTGCTACAACAACAAATACTAAAAACAAAAAGTCAATATTTTAAGGGGGCTCCCATATAGTTGCCTGTGTACGGTAAATTATATTATATGGCTATTGCTGAACCAAAGATTTCCTTTCGTAGGATTAGTCCTTATGACCCTAGGAAGGATTTAAGATGTGGAGCCACCGCAATTTTTGATGTTAGTTTTTTCAAATTTTAGCAGCTTCTGCTCTGGAGGAAAATAGAGTCTCAATCTGTCTAGAGGCATTAATTATTATGGTACTATTCCAAGTTCGGTACCACATTCGGATGACTTAAGAATGCTAAATTCATTTTACGACTCATATTTGCAAGATAAAGATGTTAAACAACGTAAAAAGAAGAAGAAGCATTATTTAAACACGCTAATCTTAGTATCAGTCAGTAATTACTGGTCCGATTAGAAAAAAATCTTTCAGTGTTAGATAGCCCATTTATCGAGGAAGGCTATAGGCTATAATATTTTATTGCGCTAAGACTAATATAAGCGAAGAAATAGAGGAAAATGTGAAGAAAACGGGGGAAATTATTTGAAAGGGCTTATTTCACGAACTACTGGAGCAATTTTTCCTTTATTTGGCACAGATAAAAAGTAGGCACGTGAGACTTTGTTATAAAGCTAAATTTTATGTAATGTTAAATACTTTTAGATTGAAGATAGTGATTTGTCACAATCACCAGCAAGGAAAATTCTGCGGTCAAGAACTGTTAGTTGCACAGAGCTAACGGAGGAGCAGTTAAGGAACATAGTTGCCAAAATATTACTAGTGTCCTGGTCGGACGAAAGTGCTGGTATGTGTGCTAATTTAAAACTTAATCTTATATTGCAGTCATAAATTAAGAGCGTTTACACTTGGCTTAAAACTGTACTTTTCCAACTTGAAAAAATCATCAACCACTTATTGTTATAAAAATGTTGATAACTTATTTTTATAGAAAATTTCACTGTCTATATAGTTATCAGAGAAAAAAAATAGGATTTATAGAGTATTTGTACATTAAATCTCGATACCTTAACAGAGGTTTCTTAAATTCCGTTTTAGTATCAGTTTCGAAGCTTTTAATTTACAAAACCAGCGATAGATCTAATTATAAAATAATAATAACCTATTGACAAGATCTTTAAGCAAATAGTTATCAGAAAAAAATATTTCGTTTAGGTATTCAACTTTATGTAATTTAAATTCAAAGAATGAGAAATATCAAAGAAATATCAAGGAATTAAAACTTTTTTATTACCTATTTATTTAACTTAATATAATAATAGGTTCATATCATAAAAAATTGTTCTTAAATATCAACAAATCTTTTGTTATTTTTTTTTCTACAAATATTTTAAAACTACTATAAATCGCTGCGCGCAGAGCAATTCCAATAGTCTGCCGCAGGTTTGTATGGAAACTTGAAATAAGGTGTAAACGCTCTTAAGTCGTACATTTTTATGTTTCAAAAAGTATGTCAATGACAATTTTGCTTAACAAGTAATGTTTGAAAAATTTACACATTGCTTTATTGAGTATTTATTTTCAGGTGGTATTTTTGTACCATCAGTAGCTGCCTCACTTTTAGACAACCCTGACTTAAGTCTACAAGCTGTCGCATCAGAGTCAATAATGGACATTATAAGCCAAATTATTGATGGATCAGATCCACTTAATCAAAAACTAATTGCTATATCGGAGATGACGAAGCAACCAAATGAAGAAGGAGGGGACGATATATTGACTACAGGTTTCCTTGGTTCAGAGTCTGACCAAGAGAAATCTGACTGCCCTACACCGTTACTACCATTGTCCCAAAAAATATCGACACAATCTCTCCTTGTTAGTTATTTACTCAAATTCTACAACAACATCAAACTTTACGAAAAGGACCATCCGAAGAAGAGTTCAGAACCACCTTTGGCTGATCTCCTCCAGACATTAAGAACTTTACTCGTGAATCATTTAGTGTTAGTGTTGAGAAATAAATATGACATTGAAAAGTGTAGAAAGTCATCGCTGTTACCGTATCTACTGAACGGTAATGCTCCCAATGGACTCATTCCAGAGGTGATGTTGGCAACATACACAGATCAAGAGGTATTTGACGAGGTAAGTGGAATTATGAATATTAAGAATATTTAAAATTCCAAAAATAGGCTGAAAGTTATTGACAGCCTATTTTTTAAAATATACAATAATAGGGACCAATACATTCTCTTTACATACTAAAAGTTTATGCTAACAATAATAAATTATTATAGTCAAGTTGACTAAGTCAACTATTGTAAACTTATTAACAAAGACCACATAGCAAATGCACCTGAGTTCGAGGCCCTATACTTTAGATCGCCTTAGTAAGCTTTTGTTCTCACTTAGTGCTACTAAAAATTTGTGTGGCTTCTGTATTTCTTTTGACACTACTGCCCAAGTGTAGATTTTCCCATCACTTACCTGTTAGGTACTAGAAACATTTGAATAGATTTTGTACCATATAATATCCTAGTGGCAATACTGTTCAAGTGTGTATACTTTGTATTCCTAACTCTTGTCTCTTAGGTATTTGTGCCGCTACTAATGGGTGTGCGCGAGGAGATGCGTCGTTGCGTCTCCCCCGCAGCGGGGTGCGGGCACGGTGCGGCGTTGCGTGCGCTCGACGCGTTGTGTGCGTTACGTGCGCCGCAGCGTACCGCCCGCCCCGTGTGCTCGCTGCTAGCCCGCCTGCCGTCGCTCTGTCCCCCGCCCGTGACCACTGCGCCCGGCCGCGAGATAGCACGAGTCAGCTTCATGGGACCCTTCTTTGCTGTGAGTTATTACTTTTACAGTCTGTCAAAAAAGAGTAGAAATTTTCTATCTCTATATCTTCTAAATTTTCTAATCGTAATCAATATCGAATGGTGGTTTTTTCGCTTCGTATTTTCACTGACAACGTTTGTACACTTCAAATACTTATTGAACTATCATTGTGGCACATTTTATATTTTATGTAATTTAAAAAATTTGTGTACGACGTCTACTCTTTTTTGACAAGCTACAAAGCTTAAAAGAGTTATATTTTGTGATTTAATACCATCAGGTTTTTGGTTCTATAAAGCTTTATTTACTATCAGTATTGTTTGTGCTTTTGAAAATGTCTGTGAAAGTAGGTTGGTAATGCCAGTCAAGCATGTTGCCTAAAAATCGCGAGTTGACGACATCAAGGCAATAGGTAGTAGCAGGAATAATGTAGTGTAGTGGATATCAAGGCAATGGGTAGTAGCAGGAATAATGTAGTGTGGATAGTAGATATTTGATGAACACAATCAGTAAATTAGTTATTCACTATAAATTCACTTCAGTTTATCAGTACGGAACTTTAAATATTATTTTTCTTCCCTAGATATCATTATTCGCGGAAGAGAACCCGCGGTTCGCGGAGCGCATGTTCGGTGGTGCTACGGACCAGTCGCTCGTGTTCGCGTTACAGTGCGAGCTGGAGGCGGGCCGCAACACGTTACACCGCGTGTGTCACAACGTGCTGCTGTGTCCCGATGCGAGAGAGAAGTTCCTCGACTATCTAGCCGCGCTGCTCACACGCAACGAGCGTCGAGCGCAGATGCATACGGATGAACGGTCGCTCGCAGGTCAGTACGCTCACATACGTAGTACGTACGCACGTGTACGCAAATGTAAACGCAATACACGAACAAAATGCGAATCGCAACACGATGAATCGCGTGTGCAACGTGTTGTTGGGCACGACGCGAGATAAAAGATCACATACGTAGTAACTAGTACGTACGCAGTTTCGTACACGTACGCATTTACGTATTACGTGATACGTCCGCCCGTATACGCAAATGTATACATAATTAAAAAAATGTGAACGTACACGCACAAGTGCGCACGCCACACAACTACGTACGCACACATACAAATTTACAATCTACAGTACTATTTCTTAAACCATACACAAATAAATAACCAATGTTTATAGTTGTAGTAAGTAGCTAGATAATATTGTAGTATTGTAAAATTCACCCATGTTTCTTATAGTTACAAAAGTTGCCAACGACACCGATGAAGATTCAATTATATTCCGCCTAATGGGAATGTTTACAAAACATTAGCGTTTTTATCACGATCGCACAGCTTTTAGATAAATATTTAATGAGTAGCCAAAATAGATACTGCCGCGATGTCTTTCACCTCGACCGGTGGTGAATATTGGCGATAATCCAAACGTTCTTCCCAAGATCCCATTTTTGCCGCTTCCAGGAAACTAGACGAATAAAAAAAAGTTCATCATCCTTCTTAAAAAAATTTCAATGTCAAATTACGAACGAAATGGCGTGTTTGAGGATATACGCGTTATTTTTATTTAGTTTTAAAAATATTGTGCGTTTTGATCTTGCCTCTAGCTCCTAATGGCATAAGGTCATTGCTATAGAATTTCCGGGGTAGTATTAAGGCAGTTCCGGAAATATTACATACATACGCGTCGAATTGATAACCTCCTTTTTTTGAAGTCGGCTAAAAAACTGGTATAACTATATATATACTTTTTGGACTCTCAGATGTTTTTTAATGAAAAAGTGAAGACTATCATGCGTAGAATGTTGCTGGATAATTTATAAATTCTACCAGAACTTGATGACGCCCGTAACTCCGTTGCGCCAAAAATCGAGCGGGAAACGTACATATTTCCGGGATAAAATGTATTTTTTATTTATTTTTTATTTAAACATTAATTATTGCACACAAGACACTGTTTACATAAAAATTGACATAGAAAGACGACACAAAGGAACTGCTTATTTCTAAAGAAATTTCTTACAGCACGTACCTACGGAGAGAGATGTGATATAAGACATTACATCTCTCTCCTATATCCATTCCCGGGACTCAAAGTATTTTTATACCAAAATTCAGAAAAACCGGTTCAGACTTTAGCGGTTTGGGCGTGAAGAGGTATCACTTATCAGACATTCTATGTAGAATAGCACAAACATTATAACCTACTTTTTATATGGTACATACCATACATAAAGTACCTACTGCCTACATTTTGTGATATTCTACATTTTTTATAATATTTCTCAGTACCTATTGTAAATTATTATTAGTAAAGACATTTTCTTCTTACGTAGGTATAATTTCTCTTTTTGACTATAGTTAAACAGAAAAAAGCAATTAATCATTTGAATTTTGAATATGACGCTAAACATTTTTGGCTATTGCGCTGATAATTCACTTTAAGCAGAACGCAATTATTATATCTTAAGTAAAAATATATCGCTGGAGTAACTTTTTCACGTAAGATATGTTCCGTCAAATATAATTATTCGCGTGGCCTATCCTAAGTTTTGAAATCTTTGGCGTAAATAGTGATTAGTGTACGTAACATAATACATTGCTTCATTAATTGGGCGACCTTTTATATGTAACATGACCCACTTGCGATTATGAACCAATGTAAGATGAACTACACTTATGTAACAACATTGATCGCTGCACTAGTTGTTACATGAGATTGAGAGAAATCGTCCATGTTGTGTAAAAACTGTATAGAAATTATTCATAGATTTTTTCAAACATTTAGGCACGCTTACGGTCAGGGTTACACGTGCACAAAGGTCAGATCACACCGAGACGAAATGAGCTTGGCTTTTTTATCACTAATGTCTAATATACGCATTCGCGTAGCGTATCGTTTCGGTGTTAATAGTCAATAAATTATTATTTATGTATGATATTTTGAGGAACTGTCATGAATAACCCAGATTAACTGTTAACATAAGTGAGCCTAAGTTGTAATGACCCTCAAAATAATGGTGTGGTACGTTTGGTGTGGTTTTGTCGCATAGCGATGTCGCTTTATAAAATTAAACATGACGTTAAGCAACTCTCATATTTGCCCAACGTCTTATTTGATTTACAGACTAAAGTTTTTCAGGCGTTGAGAGCGCCATCTGCAGGCAGAATTTATGTCTGCTGTCAAAAAAGAAGAAGAGATTTAAAAAAAATGTTCACAGGCGACGGATTCATGCTGAACGTGTGTTCGGTGCTCCAACTGCTGTCGGTCCGGATCAGGATGGACCGCGTATGGCCCCTCTACACGTTCCAGCCGGGCACTTGGATCAACATCCGTGATGACACGCGCCTGTATTATACCGCTACTGAGGCGCAGGCGTGGTTGGATGCCTTGTGTAAGTAGTGAGAGAGAGAGAGAGATAAAAGACGTAGCTTATAGTAAAACGTGAGATAGATGTAACGACATTGCTTTGTACTAGGCGCCAGGGTAGTTGGATACGCTGTGGTATGAGAGAGAGAAACAACTACAACATATGTTTAGCATTACTCTATCTTTACATGTTATATTATTATGTACTCATAGCTTTTGTGCATCAAACATGATCCTGATCTAGATAAAATCTTATTGCTGACAACAAAACCTCTGTAGCTAAACTTTTTATGACCCTCATTAAAAGAGTTTACAGGGGTTGTCGATATATCATTTGCCACCAGAGGGACGGTAAGATCTTCCGTGTCAAATGTCTTCTCAGACATATTATGACAGCTATATCGTGACAAGTGGAAGCTATTTCGTGACAGCCGTTTGACACGGCAATTGACACGATAGACCCTACGGCTACTCTTCCTCATTTCGTGTAACACCCGTGCTTCTCGGCGGGTTAGTTTAGGAGAATATGCTCAGAAATGAAACAATTTTATTCATATTACAGGCGCGCAACCAGACCACAAGTGGCCGGAAGCGAAGTTCCAGACGGTGTGCTGGTTCCTCACGCTGCACATGCACCACGTAGCACTCATACCAGCGCTGCAGACGCACCAGCGACGAATCCGGTATGTTAGAGATCATTTGACTTACAATTATTATAATTGAGGATGTAAAATGTTAAAAATAAAAATGATTTAAATTTTTGCCGCCTTTTTTATTATAATATTTACATTCAACTTTCAGAGCGTTCCGCGATCTCCAGAAGGTTATAGAGGAGCTGATGGCGGCGGAACCGCAGTGGCGCAACACCGTGTCCGCGCTCCGCAACCGCGAGCTGCTGCGGCGCTGGCGGCGGCAGATCAAGCGGCTACACAGGTACTGTGACGTCACAGTGTGATAATATGACGTCACAATGAAAAATGGCGGTTACACGATTGGCTATACGATTGTATAGCTTCTTTGAAGTTTACTACAAAAATGAGCGCACATGTTACCAAAATTTGGGCGATAGTGCTTCATAGTTATTTATATTCTACGATTAAACAATATTTTTTCTACATTTTCAGGTCGAAACAATGCGCCGAAGCGGCTCTCCTGGACCCCGAGTTGATGCGTCGTGCGCTGTCGTTCTACGCGGGCGTGTGCGGGCTGCTGACGGCGCGGCTGACGGCGGCCACCGACCTCGCCCTCCCCCCGCACAGCCCCGCCCACGCTTTCCGCGCCACGCCCGAGTGGTACGTCGAGGACGTCGCCGAGTTCATGCTGTTCGCCGTGCAGTGAGTATACATATATAGCTATAGTTTGGTCGTGGAACTAGTGGAAAATATAATCATGTTTCGTGGGTTTTTTCTTGTGCACTTGCGAAAATATTTCTTGAAAAAATTACGCTTTTACCGTGCAACCATAAAAACGTAACTTGTTTAACTTAAAATAACTCGACCCGCTCTCGAATATATAGTAAAATATTACAATTTATGTCAACTAGTAAAGTGGGGCGCGTCATTAAGTTAAGCGAGTTCTACCTAGAGCAAGTAAAAGAGATAAATAGTGATTTGTAAATAGATATTGAAACTGTGCCGTACACGCAAATGCGTACGCATGCACGCACTTTACGTGCGTGCGTTAGAATTAAATTGACAATGTAAGCCAATTTTCAGATACGTGCCCCAAATAGTGATGTACAACATCGAGGATCCAGTTATCACGTGGCTGTTAACGGCCATTTGCAACTCCCATCTCATCAAGAACCCCTACTTGGTAGCCAAGATTGTGGAAGTGTTGTTCGTGATCAACCTGTCCCAACCTATGAAGCTAAAGAATGTCTACGAAAAGTTCATGGACCATCCGATGTCCCAAACGGCTCTGCCCAGTGCGCTGATGAAGTTCTACACGGATATTGAAACGACTGGACAGAGCACGGAGTTCTATGACAAGTTTACTATACGATTCCACATCAGCATCATATTGAAAGGCATGTGGGAGAGGCCGATACATAAACAGGTGAGATTTTTATGCTGTCAATGTCTGTAGAGTCTTGTCTATCAATAAAAAAATATAGGATTTCGCTATAACTGTATGTATTCTGTTTCGATGAATGCTTTTTGTGTCCACACAAGATATCGCTAGCTAATTTATGTTTTAACTTTTGATATATCACTAAGGTAAGCTATTGAACAGGGAAGCATGAGCCAAAAGAAAAGCTTAATAATCAGTAACATAGATTACTACAATTGCAGTTAAAACGCAGTTATTTGACTTAAACTTTGAAAAATTACTGGTTTGAACTTTGGAATGAACTTACAATATTTTATTTTTATTTCAGGCGATCGTGAAAGAGTCCCGCTCCGGACGGCAGTTTGTCAAGTTTATTAACATGCTCATGAACGATACAACATTCCTACTCGATGAGTGTCTCACGGTAAGTACATCTTTACAAGGATTTTTGACACTTCGATGATATTGACAGGGGGGCGTGGATGCGAAATAATTACTCAAAATGCTACCAGATTTAGTTTACTTGCGAAAACGATGGTATAACTTTACTATTTAACCACCCGGATGAGTCCGGATGACAATGATATTGAGGTGTGGACATGAAACAAAACCGTTCCGATTTTGGCCACGCGTGAAACGATTCTTGTAGGAGACAGGACTATAAAAGCTACAATTGAAAATGTCAAAATGTCACCGTCGTTCACACACATTACAGACAAGTAAGGACAACCTTATAATTAAATTAAGAAATTTAAAAAAACCCCCGCCAAAAAACTTTAAAAAGTAATGAAATAACATTTCCTGACTTTAAGTTTAAATCATTCCTAAGAGTAAAGTAATATTTTAGTCCATAATTGTTGTCAAGGTGTGTCGGGGGACCGCTAAGTAAACTACCACAACAGCGACTTTTGCATTTTTTATCGCCATAATAGTCGCTGATTCTCTCGATTCGGGTCGCTGTGAACAGACCCTTAATTTATATTGTTATGTGAAATCAAACATCTACCTTAGCGGTCCCCCGACACACCTTGACAACAATTATGGACTAAAATATTACTTTACTCTTAGGAATGATTTAAACTTAAAGTCAGGAAATGTTATTTCATTACTTTTTAAAGTTTTTTGGCGGGGGTTTTTTTAAATTTCTTAATTTAATTTTATTTTATGCTTTTTAAACTTGTGCAGAATAATTCCTATCAACTGGATCATATCCCAAAGAATACCATCTATAAAATATGTCCTCTTGGATGAGGCCATCAATATGAGCCCAAACATGAAACCTCCGCTTTAGGTTCATACGGAGCTTGGCTCCTATAGAATCCAGGTGATGCTGCAGCAGCAGCATGCAAATATTTACTGTTTATCTACGTCTTACTGGTTGTCGCAATTAAAATGAGCCCAAACACGAAACCTCTGCTCTAAGTTGGTGAGGAGTTGGGTATCCTATTGATTACCAGGTGATGCTGCACCACCAGGTCAACTTTCCAATAATGTGTATATATTCATAAGTATCTCGAACCAGGATGCAAAATATAAAACCCATCAAACGACTGCAAGTTGCTAATCGTCCTATCACGAACCAGATATTCCGTGATATTTCAGCAATGAGCAGGCTGATGATGATGAACTATAGCTAAGAACACTCACCGTCATGTCAGCTTTCAAACAAAAAAAACTAGATCAAAATCGGTCCACCCGTTTGGATGCTACGATGCCACAGACAGACAGACAGACAGACAGACAGACAGACAGACAGACACGTCAAACTTATAACACCCCTCTTTTTGGTCGGGGGTTAAAAAGTGAAGAGAGAAAGAAGGAGAATTGTATCTTTCTCTTTCACTCTTATAGGTCTATAATTATGCCGCTTCGATTTGATTAATGTAAGGTTAATTGATAGCTTCAAGCTGTTAGATCCATTTAAACCTCCAGAATCTTTGTCGAAGGACACTTTCACAGCTGTCAAAGTACTTTTTTATTCCTTATTTGTACGTTTTCAGTACTTGAAACGTATCCACGAAGCGCAGGAGGCGGAGGCGAGCGGCGCGTCGGGCGTGGAGGCGCGCGCGCGTGCGTTGGCGCAGGACGAGCGACAGTGCCGCTCTTATCTCACGCTGGCTAGGTGAGACCATAGAGAATTTTATTTACTTTTCTGGATGTAGTAGACTGTAGGTGGTAGGCAGCATCTGGACTTGACATTTAGAAGGGCTATTGATAATGAAATAATTTTAGTGAGACTGCTATATTATGTCTCAAATCAATACAACAATGATTGTTGCTCGCCCTCTCACAAGAAATGCCTCCCACATAAAAAAACTAGTCTGTAGCAAAGAAAAGGCTGCTTACTCCCTCAGTCTTATCAAACACTAGATGACCCGGTGAATTTCGTATCACTTCCCCCCTAATATAAACCTTCCCTGGACTTCCACGAACATTTCAAGACTAAAATTAGCCAAATCGGCTAGGTGTTCTCGAGTTATAGCGAGACTAACAAAATTGAAAAATATTTTTGTTTAAATAGATATATAAAAGAATAAATACAAGCGTTATAAAATTTATCAACCCCCAGGGAGACGGTAGACATGCTGGAGTACCTGACAGCGGACATCAAGGAGCCGTTCCTGCGCGCCGAGCTGGTGGACCGCCTCGCCTCCATGCTCAACTTCAACCTGCAGCAGCTCTGCGGACCCAAGTGTAATAACCTCAAGGTGAGTATTATCATGTATTATCAATACATTTCAGACAGTCTTAACTCAAGTGTAATTATAGTTATTAGGTTGACATTTTAAATTTAATGTAGGTATTATGGTTTTTTTTTTGCACTAAACTACGTTTTTTTTTAAATTTTACATCAAGTAAAGGAGATATTTACAGCAAATAATAACAAAATTATAAGTGTTAAATCTTATTGTTAAACAAGTTGTTCAATAAAATATTGTTCAATATTATTGTAGGTCTAGGAGCCGCTTTGAAAGCTGGCATGATATACATAGTGTTCTTAGCCATAATTGATCATTATCAGGTTGCTAACTACTTGTTTTATTTCTTAATTTATATTTATTTACGAGCTTTTGCCCGCGGCTTCGCTCGCGTCAAGAAGTATTATTATATACAAATTTTCATCCCCTATTTGAACCCCTTGGGGTGAGAATTTATCAAAATCCTTTCTTAGCGGATACCTACGTCATAACATTTACCTGCATGCCAAATTTCAGCCCGATCCGTCCAGTGGTTTGGGCTGTGCGTTGATAGATCACCATGTCAGTCAGTCTGAGTCAACTTTGAGTTTTATACATTTATAGATTTATGGAACCATGACTATAACGTGATGATCCCGCAGGTCCGTCGGCCGGAGAAGTACGGATGGGAGCCGCGACGGCTGCTGAGCCAGCTGGTGGACATTTACCTGCACCTCGACGAGCCCGCCTTCCACGCCGCGCTCGCCGCCGACGAGGTAGGCGTGCTCATTTGGCGTACGCGACGCTGGGTGGCGTACGTGACGCCATTCTAGGTTCACTTGCCGTAGAATGGCGTTAAATAACTCTTCTTGTTTCTCAAAACTTGCTTGATTCAGTTGGTTCTTGGTGGAAAGTCCTTTTCCAAAGCGTAAGTAGATAAAAAAGAATTGCATAATTATTATACATAGTTTTAATAGTAGTTTAGCAATGGCTTATTGCAATTTCTGTGTTTATCGTAACTTGTTATCGTTGTCAAACATCAAAATAGTGTTGTCAAATCCCTTTTTGTTTGCCTTCGACGCCCCATTTTATCCGGTGCGCTGGACGGTCGCCCCCGCCTAACGCCGCCACTGCGTATCGTTACAGAGATCATTCCGCAAGGAGTTGTTTGAGGAAGCGGCGGTGCGGCTCGCGCGCTCCTGCATCAAGACGCCCTTCGAGATCGAGCAGTTCAGGGCGCTCGCCAACAACGCGTATCAGATCGCTAGTGAGTATATAGTCTAGTTACGTTATGTGTTATGACTTATGAGTGTAACTACTATAGTCTACTTGCGTTGAGATCATCTTACCGTATCGCGTCATCTTAAGAATGCTCCAACCAGAGAATTAGCAGGTCGGATGTCTGTCAGTACGAATATCGACGTTAATGACATTAGAATAAGATTCATATTAGCGCGCCTTGTACAGTGGCGGTTACGACGCTCGCCGCGTTCTTGATATGGCGAAAATGTATGAAAAAATTTGAGAAATTTTCTTATTTTTCTTATAACTGGAAAAGTTGTTTATTTTTATATAATTAGCGGACTTTATAGAGGACTAAATAAGCAACAATTTTTTTGTATATTTATTTTCCTCAGTTCAGTGTATTTAGATATTAAGGTACCTATTCAGACCCCATTTTTTCATATTTTGCGATTATTGTGATGGTTAAAACGTATTTTATGTGAAAATTTTCTATGCGGCTATAGAATTTTTATGGTACAGTCGTGGAGATGAATATATTATCTTTCATTTGAAACCAAAATATCCTCGCAGTTTGACTCCTAATTCTTTAATAGGGTACCGGAAAATCGCTGATATTTGTAATAGCGTCCTTAATAAGATGACGCTATGAGTCGTGCGTGAAAATTGACCAAGCTTAACTAGTGAGAGATATACGCAGAGGTGGCCAATCGGTCGATCGTGTTTGTTAGTCCAGTCGATCGCGGCCAGGCAAAAAATATAAATAATTAGACCAGACTGCGCAATAACCAATAAGCTACACTATGCTGTTTTATAAGATTTCAATAAGTATGTAATCAGGGTACTTGGTAGATCGCACAGGGTTTCGTTAGTAAACAGTAGATCTTAGGTCTAGTCAAGTTGGCTACCCGGTATATGGTATCCATTGTCCATCTGAAATGTCACTGTCGCGTCTAATCTGGAATCTGGATGCACCTTTAGGCGGTTGTTGCATGAACGACGTTAAAAAATACAGGAAAACTTTCACGGAATTTCCTCTGCGACAGTATTAGTCTATACTTACTAAATATAATTATAATTTCAGTATCGAACCAGCAAAAGAGCGACGAGTACGCGGACGCGCCGGAGGAGTTCCGCGACCCGCTCATGGACACGCTCATGACGGACCCCGTGCTGCTGCCCTCCGGCAAGGTCAGACACGCACGCAGTACACACGCACGCTCACACGTATGCACGCACGCACAAAAGCGCGCGCGCGCACGCACTCTCCCTCACTCTTCGCCCTAAAAAGATACCTAAAAATTCGAATTTAGCACTTTCCACTCTTTTACTAAGTCACCTTTTAGTCGAACGAGGCCTATACACAACCTAATATGAATCTTCTAAGTTCGAAGACGGCAGATAGATAAGACAGAATATATACTTTTACATTTAACCTGTCGATCGTGGAAAAACGAGACACAACTATTGTGTCTCGCCATCACCGGTGACCGTATGGGGCTTGATGAATTAAAATACTGCAGCGGATATATTTACAAGGTGGATTTATATTATTTTCTGCCGCTAAAGGACTGATCTAGCTGACCAAGTGGTATTTAAAATAAAGTTTCTATTGGAGGTAATAAATATCCAAATGAATAGGAAAAGAAAGGTTTGACATAATAATATGTATTAATTGATGATTTCAGGTGATGGACAGATCGGTGATCCTGCGACACTTGCTCAACAGCGCCACGGATCCGTTCAACAGGCAGCCGCTCACTGAGGACCAGTTGCGTCCAGGTAATGCATACTTACATAGTCATAGCCCTGAGGCGAGTCACAAAACTTCATTTTTATTATTTTATAGACAATATTTTTGTAAGGTTGTGTATAGAAATTAATTGATGTCGATGCAGTGTGCCACGGGTAAAGACATAAAAAGAAGTGGTGTTCGATTCCGATTCGGGCCGCTTTATTATATAAGTGCTAAATAACGAGTCAATATTAAAAGCGCGGTAAGCTTTCGAATTAGATTCGATCGGCCATTGTCAAGTAATATGCTAAAGAATAAAACATTCGCTTCCAGCAGGCTTAGCATAGCCACAGTAGAAATGCGAAAGAATAGAAATGCTGACAGTTTTTGCAGACAAACTGACAGATTTCCTTTGTTGATCCATCACTTTATCTAATTTACCATAAGAATAAACCTTTCTATGGTGGCCATGCTAAGCCTGTAGTTCATATAAACCCCAATCCGATTTCTCTCAATACTAAAAATAACATAATGTTGTATTTTTACAGCAACGGAGTTGAAGCAGAGAATATTGGAATGGATACGCGACAAGAACGGTTCAACCTCCACGTCTTAAGCTCTCAACACAAAGTCTGATGTATATACCTATATGTAGACTAGCTGAACTCAGCAAACAATGGACTTGTCAAAACTTGAATGTGAGATTATTTTAAGTGGCGTTAGATTTGCAGTTAAAAACCGCCTGAAAGTGAAACACATTTTAACAACGTTGTACTACATAATAATTACTGTTATACTTTTAATCAGTTCCGTAGTAAAAAAATCTAGCCCCATTTTAAATGCCTATACGCCAACGCTACTCCATATACTTGTCTTTGTTTGGCACGTTGGGAAAACCATTTGATAGATAATGACAGCTATAATAGATTATTAGCGTTAGCAATAAGGATGCCAAAGTTTAGGGTGGATTTGGATACGGAATTTGTAACATCGGGAACATTCAGAGCATTGAAAACAGGACTCTAAAACTAAATGATAGAGTTGTAAATCGAAATGTCGAGTCGTCAAATCTCACGATTCGACACTTGAGTGTTCGATTTTGAGCTCTATGTTTTTAGCCCAAAGTTCTATTTACGATGCTCCAAATTTTCATTGGTTTTTGGGATTAAAAAGTATAGTACCAGTTTAACTTCCAGAAAAAAATGTGGGGTAGGCCAAAATCTAAATATTATATTGCATTGCATGTTTGAACGTTGTGACTCTCTGAGTATTACATGTTAAACATTATGAAATCTCGCTCATTATGCCATAAGAGGCATTTGAATTCCTTATTGTATTCGTCAAATTTATACTTGAACATGCTATGCTAAAAGTCGCGAGTTTAGGCACAGATATGTCCAAGTTCCATGCCTAAACTAGTGATTTTAGTGGTACGCACTGTAAATATTTTCATCTAAATTCAGAAGGCCTAAGTTCTACTTATATCTGAGGCAGATTAGACTAACTTTTAGATTTGTATGAAAAAAACTACAAACGGAACTCGAATAGTTTGTAACTTTTAGAAGTCATCAACTTTTAGATCCCTCTCAAAGTTTGTAACAAAATAGAAATGAAATGTCTTTGCTTTAATATTTCGATTTTTTTAATCCAAAGATACATTTAAGACGAGATGGGGTGTACAAATTAAAATTCGCATAACTGATTCACTCGCTAATCAATATTGTGAAAATTAAAGGATAAACATGATATGGCAATTTAAAGTCTTCGAAATTCGGGTAGTAAACATCAGATCTTTTGGTCTCATAATAATTCATACCTATAGTTAACATTAGTAATTTAGTTGTGATCGATACAGTATGTATACCGTATTTTAAATTTAATCGCATATTATTAACATTAGTAAAATGTGCCCAACTTTAAATTAAGAAGTTTAAAATAATATGTATAAAAAGAATTTATTTTTTAAAATTAAAAATTGCACATAAAATTAGTTTTATTGTTTTAGTTATGTTAGAACTGTATGTTATTCTATATGACGTGATTTGTTCCTTTTATTTTAAACTATAAAGTTAATCTATAAAGGCTCTATAATAAGCAACATAATCTTTAAAATAATCTGCATTTTAATAAAACCTTATCATATAAGGATTATTATAGGGACAGAAAATAACTCACAGAAAATCTTACATACTTTCTTCACTGCCATATAAATTTAATATATATATAGATCAGGCATTCCTACCTATTCTATGTAGGTTCCATTGTATGTTTTCACATAAATCCATATTATGATGTGTCCTGTATTACAGTTTTATGTTGATATGTCAATAAAATATTAAAAATTATACTATTTCTTTTCATCCAGTCATTTTTTGTAAGAAAACAAAATTATTTGTGTAAAATTTTTTATTATAATAGCATCCTAATATTATTGTCGTTTTCTTATATAATATTCATTTAAAATTGAATTGCATTTCCAAATTTTCATTACTTTTAGAGATAATAAAATTTTACATATCACAACATTTTACTATACAATTTGATATAATACAGTTTTTAAAAGCCAACAAAACAATTTAGTTCAATTAAAAAAAAACTGTTGTCATTTATCATTTAAATTTAATTATTTAACTTCAATTTAATGAAGAGTTTGATAGACAATGTATGGGGTTTATATCAAAATAGTCACTAAGTAATTAATATGAGTGCGGCAGGCGATGTTATTGTTACAAAAAGAGCTTCATAGCTTATAAAACTCATTTTGTAACATCAAGTTATTCATTAACTTTAATATTCACTGTTTTCACTGCCCTTACAATAAAATATTACACATGGTAAGAAAATAAAGGTAATGGTTATTCTAGTAAAAATGCAATCACATTGTGATTAAAATGCAACTCTTTGTACAATCAACTAACGATAAAGGCCGTCACAGACCTAGCTATAATATATATTAATATATTATTTATAGCTAGGCATATTGATATATTTTCTATACAATTTTCGCGTGACCACACACTTAGCTATAATATATATTTCTGGTCTCAGTGTGTTTAGTACGGTATATTAAGGTATATTAATGTATATTATAGCTAAGTCTGTGACGGCCTTAACACCTGGTTGATTGTTTTTTTTTAAATTAAAATTATTAAGGGTGGGTTGCACCATAGGCGTAGTTACAGTTAAGGTTATCGTCAAATATGGCGTCCATAATGGACTTTTAGGGCCAACGCTAAAACACGGGCGGATGCGGGCGCGGGCGCACGCGTTGGAATTCGGAAGATCGCCGCGGGCGAGCGGGCACCTGTCGCGTGCGCCCATCTCATTTAGCGCTGCTAGTATATTTTTATGTCGGGCGTATACAGTTGTGTTAAGTAGATTACCATGGATTATTTACTAATTTATTATTTGGCAAAAAGACGTCAACAGAAACACAGAATATATAATAGTACTCACAGAAACAACGTCGATTGCGAATGTCGCCCGCGTCCGCGCTCCGTTGCACGCGCCTGCGCTGCCCATACTATTTTTCTTTTTGTTATGGTTAAAGTTAAGGTAAGTTGGTGCAACCCACTCTAGAGTGAGTTGCACCAACTTACTTTAACTATAACTTTAACCTTATCAAAAAGTCAAATGAACAGTCAAATGCCTAGTAAAAGTCCATTATGGACGCCATATTTGACGATAACCTTAACTTTACTACGCCTCTGGAGCAACGCACCCTAAGGACCAAGTAGGTAACATAATTTCTTTTCAACTTGTAGTTTAAATCCAGTGATAGTACATACTTTCCCTTTTATGCACACTTAATTTAAAGTGTGTGCATGTGAGCACAAAAGAACTGTAATTGGTCAGAAATTATGTGAATTGAGCTTCCAACTTAGTCTCAAACAACAAAAAATCATTGGTTAAAAATTGCTAGATACTATCTAAATGCCACAGCAATATGTATAGACAACATAAACTCTAGCATAAGTAGGTAAATGACTAAGTACAATAAAACATAGCCAAGAAGTAGTGAGAGGTAGCTACATGAGATTTCCATTATTCTGATTCTTATATGCCATGCCAGTAAAAATGCACAACCATAATATTTTATCAGGACATGTTGATGAGGACATATTATGTTAAAGTTGATATGAAATTTATAATACAAAATTTTTGTATATAATATGTAAGATTTATAATAAGGAAGACTAGCATTAGGTAAGATAATAATATGAAGAAATCAAAGTCTGCATAATAAAGCTGCATCATAATTTTAAAACTTAAACAATATGCAGTCGAAACAACATAAAAACAGTCTACTCAATAAGTACATAATCATTTCATTTTAAATAAAATTTTATAATGCTCTTAGTAGAAAAGGTAGTCTGTTAGCAAAAAAACATGATATCATATACAGCATTCCAAAATAAAAGTTAAGCCTAGCAGTCTGTCTTGGTACATATTGCATGGTCTCCGGTCTTCTGAATCTCCTCTCAATTTCAAATGCCCTCGGCAATGTCAGCATGGGCAGGAGGAACCAAAACGAACAGCGCACAGATGCCACCACAAACATTATATAAGGAGTGAATAGCAAAAATGCAAACAGTAAGTATGATGCAGTTTCACCTATCAGTATAGCCAATGTTACAATTTCAGCCTTGCTATCGGCCTCCAGATCCCTTGTGTTGTTGCTGTGCAGAATTGCCTCAGTGTTGAGTGCCAAAGGAACAGCATAATAAATAATAGGCCAGTCCACTCTACCTGTTTGAGCAAGGAATGAAAAAACAACTGAGACGGGCCCAAATATAACTAGCACAATGATATCACCCAGCGCGATATACTTTAATCCTATACCGCCGGTATACAAAAAAGAGGATGACAATCCTCCAAAGTACACTAATGCCAGATGCTCCATTCGAGCAGGTGATAAAATGACGAGCATCACAAAGAACGCACATCCAGCCATATACAAGAGAGCACCGAGAGATACGACTTCGTCGATACTTAAAATATGATCCACTAAAGTTCTGTCGTCCGATTTTCGATTGTCGATTCCCTTCACGAAATCGAAATACGTGTTCACCACATTGCCGGCGCAGTGGACGGGTATGACGGTAAACAGGGTGACCATCAATGTGGCCCAACTGAAGTCACTCTCGCCCGGTAGACGGTACGCTAGCGCGGCTCCGAGGAGAGTCGGCAGCAGACTCCCGCTTAGCGACCACGGTCGCAGTGCCAACACGTAAGTACGTACTTTCATCAATGGATTACGGGGCGGGCTAGCTCTCTGTTTAGGCGGTTGCAGAAGATTTCCCTCCGCCGTTGGAGTCTCGTCGGATTTCGTGAAGGTTTCCATTTTCTGTTTACTACTAAGCTAGGTTCTGCGGTAGCACTTATTTGCGATGCAACGCAAATCCATAGGATACAACTGTGATGATTCGTACACACTTAAAATATCCACTTGTTTGAACTAAATTGCTTATAAATAAATTAATTTACTGATAAATATGGATAATTATTGAACCAAACCAACCAAACTGTAAATTTTAGTTATCATTTATCAATTGTCAATGTCAATTTTTTTTTTCTTATTAAGGCACTACGGCTATTGAACCGCAGTGTCGAGTATATTATAAATGGCGGGAAAACTATATTCGCTTCTTGTCACACACTGATCTCTATCTTGTATAACGGATATTTAATGGGCAATGGCTGATATTTTACCAATAATGAACATCAAAAACCCTATAAGTAATAACACAATTTGGGAAAAAATAATAAAAACCACACCAACAATAAAAAGTAGAAGAAGAAAAAAAGCGCGGGAAACGTCGGAGTAGGCGGGAGTGTTTTCTCGGAAAATCTTTTGCAAAATTGTTAAAAATAGGATAAGGAGGGTTAAATTTGTAAATTATTGAGTATTTTAATTATTTATTACTTTCATAAATAAATTAAGTGTAGTTAGCTGTATATATTGGTAAGTTTTTTTCTTGTATAATATAGTAGGTCCTATTTTATAAAGTGTAAATATTAATCTATCTTGGTTGGTTCAATGAATGAGCCACCCGACCCTACGTCGGGGCCAGGCCCAGGGCCCGGTCCTGATGTAGGCATGAATATCACTATCACAACAGACATGGACTATGAACATGAGACTAGTGGGAGCCGCAAACGGCCGAAAACTACGTACATACAAGAGTTTCTCACAGACAATAATAATACAATATCGAATACGCCTCCTAAATCATCAGAAACTACTGATTCACAGAATAAACTTCGAATGTATACTACTACAGACAGTTACCCTTATGTTGTTCATGTACAAAGGATAACATCATCTTTACAGGATGGCACCACTCTGCATCCTCTTATTTTAGGCAAATTCTTTAAAACTAATAATGTAAATAGTATAGTACCAGGTAGCATCAAGAAAATAGGTAGGAACCGTTGTACAGTAGCTTTTAAGTCATACATTAATTTTGTTAGTAATAAACATTTAGAATCTTTTAAGTTAAAGGCATTTATCCCTAATTTTAATGTAACCCGAATGGGTGTTGTTAAAAATATTCCAACAGAGTGGTCGGATACTGAAATTTTAGAAAATTTAGAAACACCAGTAGGTTTCGGTAAAGTATTAAAAATAAGGAGGATTAATTATAAGGTAAAAGTAGATAACATTGTCGAATGGAAACCTTCTCGATCTATAGTTGTTACTTTTGATGGGCAAATACTGCCTCCTAAAGTTTATATCTGCTATAATTCTTTACCTGTAGATTTGTACATATATCCGACAATCCAATGCTACAATTGTTGTAGATATGGCCACACAAAAACAATTTGTAGATCAACACCACGGTGTTTTAAGTGTGGACAGGAACATACAGCCGAGTCATGCACAAGTGAGACAGAACATTGTATTAATTGTTTAGGTGAACATTACGCTACAAACAAAATTTGTCCAGAGTTCTCAAGGCAAAAGGCAATCAAAAATAGTATGGCTGAAAAAAACATATCTTATGGTGAGGCTAGTAAGTTGCAGCCTCCAATTCTAGTCGGAAGAAGGTCTTATGGAAAGGTTTTGACATCTGATGTACAGACTTCTGATTATAATATAATGACAACCCAGAATAATAATGCACGGTCATATAAAAAAACCTTTTATTCAAAGCCACGTTCCCCATATAATCCTGGTAAGGGGTATGATAAAAATTTTCACAATAATATTATAAAAGAATATCAAATTCCAGCTTCTGAGAATGGTTGTGCATATGTTGACTCTGAAACAAGAAAAGAATTAGTAAACAATAAGACAGAATATACAAACACTATTTTAAATGTTTTATCTGCTCTAGTTAGTGCTTTACAGCAAAATAATACCTTAAAACCGTCCAACGTTGCTTCTATAAACAAATTGCTACATAATTCTAACACTAAAAATAACAATGGGTTTGAACATAATCCAATGGAATTGTAGAAGTATTTTAACTAAAAAGACTGATCTAATTTATTTAATAAATAAATATAATCCAATAATTGTCGCAATTTCGGAAACCTGGTTAAGACCTTATTTTGCATTTCGTATTCCAGGTTATTATTGTCATAGAGTAACTTATATATTGATTATTGTATACGAGATGACAGACCCGATGGATACGGCGGGGCTGCCATGTTGATAAAAAATACCATACCTTTTAAAGTGTTGACATTGCCACATGTAAATAGTAACAATTTCAATAGAGTCGGTGTACAGTTACTAAATCCTAATTTGTATATTATATTCTCATTGTATATAGCACAAAATTCATCTTCTACATTTTTAGATTTAAATAACTTGTTTAATTCATTTTCCGGTCCAAAATTAGTATTGGGTGACTTTAACGCTCATCATCAGAGTTGGGGAAGCGATGTGTCCAACAGGGACGGAGAGGATTTATCAGATATCATAGACAAATTTAATTTATGTGTGCTTAATACAGGTGACCCTACTCGGGTAGTAAATATTAATGGAAACAAAAGTGCAGTGGACATTTCCATTTGCTCTCCTTCATTAGCACCAAATATAATATCTTGGCAAACTTTGTCTTCTTCATACGGCAGTGATCACTATCCTATTTGTTTATCTTTGGCTTACAAAAGTAACAACATAAATAACAAAAGAATAAGAAATAGATATAAATTAGATAAAGTTGATTGGAGTAAGTTCAAAAATGAAATAGAATGTCAAATCAATTGTCTTCCTGAAATTAGATTAGGTAACGAAATAACTGCTTCTGAATTGTTAGCTAAGACGATTATTGATGTTGCTGAGAAGCAATTCCCCACAAAAAAAGCAATGGGAACAAAAGTCCCATTCCCTCCGTGGTGGGACTCAGAATGTACGGAAGCAGTTAAAAAAAGAAAAATTATTGAAAGGGAATATGCTGACAATATGTCTAGTGAAAATTTTGATAAATTAACACAAATTAATAAATCCACTCGGATTTTTTTAAAACAAAAGAAGCAACAGGGTTGGAAAAATTTCTGTTCATCTCTATCTCCATCCACATGTCCATCTGAAGTGTGGAAAAGTATAAAAAGATTCAGATCTGTATTTAAAGAACAGACTATGGTGCTTCCTAAAGAATTTTTAAGTAGTTATGTTGATCAGTTAGCTCCATCTTCAGTAGCAGAATTTTTTTCGGTCTCTTCTCCAACTTGTTATGTAAGAGAACATTCGTACTCCGCACTAGATTCTCCTTTCACAATGGTTGAGCTCAAAGGTGTTTTATCAAGTGTAAATGATTCTACTCCAGGTATGGACAATATTCCGTATTCTTTTCTATCGAACTTAGGAGATAAAGCGTTAGGTTACTACCTTAATCTTATTAATACGGTCATGATTTCTGGAAACATTCCTGATTCGTGGAAATCACAGGAAGTAATACCAATATTGAAACCTAATAAACCCGCTGACGAAATTTCTTCTTATAGACCAATAGCACTATCATCAGTTTTAATCAAAGTGGCTGAAAATTTAATAAAAAATAGATTGGAATGGTTCCTTGAGCATCATAAATTGTTGTCAAATAGTCAGTTCGGTTTTAGAAAAGGTAAATCTACTATGGATAATTTAAGCATATTTACTACAGATATTCGTTTAGCTTTTATAAATAAACAGTACGTGGTGGCTGCTTTTTTAGATATTAAGTCTGCCTATGATAATGTTATAATATCAATTTTAGAGAAAAAAATGCACAAATTAAATATCCCCCCCATTCTTATCACGTTCATTATCAATTTAATTAAAGAAAGATTAATTTATGTATTTGTTAATGATTTTGATTATTTTCTCCGTGCCGTTTTTAAAGGATTACCACAAGGGTCAGTTTTGAGCCCACTACTTTATGACATTTATACATATGATTTGGCCCGAGTAATTAAGAAATTTGTTAAAAAATTGCAATTTGCTGATGACCTAACAATTTATGCTATTAATGCAGACATTAATGTCGCTTGTAATTTATTAAATCAAAGTCTTGCTTCCCTAAAAGAATGGCTTTTCGATAATGGGCTAGATTTAACAGTGGAGAAAAGCAGTGTAGTAGTATTTACTAAAAAGGTTTCTATTCCTAGTGTTAACATCTCTTATGACAATAAATTAATTCCAGTAAAAAACAGTGCAAAATTCTTAGGTGTTCATCTTGATAATAAATTAAATGGTAACTCACATATTGAATATGTGATTTCTAAATGTGAACGTAACTTGAATATGTTGCGATGTCTTGCGGGAGTTTGGTGGGGAGCTCATCCGTTCTGTTTAAAACTCATTTATAATGCCGTTATTAGAAGTGTCTTAGACTACGGTACATTTTTATTAGTAGGTGATAATTTGGGTGTTATGAAGAAATTAGACAAAATTCAGTCTAAAGCACTCCGAATAATAGGTGGAGCTATGAAGTCAAGTCCCATTAATGCCTTACAGGTAGAATGTACTGAGCCACCTTTGACTCTAAGGAGACAATATTTATGTGACAGATTTGTTTTTAGCTTGAAACAGTACAAATTCCATCCATTACTAGAAAAACTAGCTCAACTGAATAGCGTTTTAGAGACACGTCCTTTCTATATGAGGTCTTTGCCTTGCCTTATAGTAAGTTATCGTAAAATTCTTTCTATATCTGCTCCTATTTATCAATCTGATGTACTACCTTTGTTCGCATATAATTTTGAAAGTCTGTTGATTCAACCTGATATAAAATATCATTTATTAACTAAAGATAACATTAATAATTTTATAAATACCCAATATAGTAATTTTCACCATATGTTTACTGACTCTTCTAAGTTACAAGAAACAGGAAATGTAGGGGTAGGTGTTTATCATAGTCAGTATAACATACATCAAAAAATTAAAATGCCTATAGAAAGCTCAGTATATTCTGGAGAATGTTTAGCAATTTTAAAAGCTTTGGAATATGTATTAATGTTTAAATTAACAAAGACCATTATTTTTTCAGACTCAAAAAGTGCATTACAGGGTATTGAAAAATTTCCGTTTCGCAGTAAACCCTATCACCATATTATTTTTGATATCAGATATAAACTTTATAAATGCATTGAGAAAGGATATACAGTAGCATTTTCTTGGGTCCCTAGCCACTCAGGAATTTTAGGCAACGAAAAAGCAGATGAAATAGCTAAGGATGCAGTGCAGAGTGGTGACATGTTTCCATTTAAAATTTATCCCAGTGACCTTTTGAGTTTACCGGCAATCGATTTATATAGCGAATGGAATAAATATTGGGAATTTACCGGACAACAAAAGGGTAACCGTATGTACAAACTGCAGCCTCAAGTACCAAAAAAGTCTTGGTTTAATAGAATCAATAGTTCAAAACGAGTGATTTCATCCATAATAAGAATGCGATTAGGACATGCGTGTATTCCTAGCCATCTAAATAGAATTGGCGTATTCAATAATGATATGTGTGATTGTGGGGAGGACACGGGAACTTTAGACCACATATTTTTCTCGTGTCCTTTGCTTGATCATACATCGTTTTTATCACCTTTGTACTCCCTTCATGTTCCTCTTCCTACTAATATGATGTGTATATTAAGCGACCCTGTAAAATATTTAAGTATTTTATCTGAATTTATAGTAACCAATAATTTAAGTTTATAAAATATATAATTATTACTGATATTTTGTATTTTATTATATTTAAAAATATATATTTTATTAGTTTTCCAAAACTTTCCTGATCCTATCCAAATTCCGTCCTCGATATCCCTATATTTTTTACCGCGTCATATGTTTCCCTACCTTTACTTACTCGACACTGGCAATAGTTTCATGCTAGTCGCCATTAAAAAAAAAAAAAAAAAAAAAAAAAAAAAGTAGAAGAAGTTTGAAAATGACATGCCCGCCAAAACTCTTTCAGTTGTCAGTTTTCAGTTTGACAAGTATTCAATAATGTTAGCGTGTTCCTAAGCCGTTACCAGTATACTGGCCTAATCGCTTAGGCCAATGATCGCTTAGGCGTATGCTCTTCGTGAAATTTAAACTAGAGAGACGAAGCAAAAAAACATAGTAATATATGGAAATGTATAAATTACATACAGTTTTATGTTAATATTATGCTAATGAAAACTAGGTTTAAGATAATTTGATTTATGTCACACTTGGCAGTACACTGATATTTTTTGGAAACACAACCCATATGTAGTCAGTGGTGCCAACCTGCAGATAATCTGGTGTCTATCGTCGCGCCGTCTGATGCATAGATAATACAGATATATATATATATATGGTCTGATGGAGATTAAAAAAAGAAATCAACCCATTACGTTATATAAATTTAGATAAAGTAGGTAAGTGCTATTTCCAATGCTATTTCCATATTTTCATTTAAATTTTACAACCTTGTAAATAACCACTTATTGAAATATACAAATTTTAACCTTGAAAGGATTCCTAGTATTTTGAGGTTAGTACGTGCATACCTAATAATAGTTCTATTTATATTATAGATATAGAATATAGATAGAATCTCTAGTTGTATTTTCACTGTACCTAAAATATAATAGAAATTGTGTCTGCACTCTGCAATAATAAAAGGTCCCACAATGTTTACATTTTGCAATACACTGTTTTTTCACTTTCAATTTGAAATAAATAAATAAAAATAAAATAAAAAATAAAATACGTTTATTTCAGGCAATAAAAAAAAATTCTCAAACTAAAAGGAAATAATTAATTTAAATATTTGCCACCCTCTGGCGCACCGGATACATGCACGTGTGCACGGACCCAGTGCTTCAGGAATCAGGAGCGGGCTGTCCAGCTTGTCACTGAGTGTTAATGGTTAATGTATGAATGGTATGAAGTTAACTTCTACTATGACTATATTCTGTAACTCAAAAAAAATTAGTAGGTACCAAATATTTTATTTTAAAAAGGCAAACATTGAAAATAACTTAAATAGAATCTACACTAATATTATTAAGAGGAAAGATTTGGTTTTTTGTTTGTTTGTGTAATATAAAGTATTTAATATAATTGTGGTTTACACATTCTGAATTTTGGTTACTGCAATAGCTGCTCCTCTCGCTGCATCTCCACCGGAAGTAAATTCCAAAGGCAAGCTATAATAATGCTCGACAGCTCTCTGCAAAACAGCATTTCTAGATAGTCCTGAACCATTCCCAACTATTCTCTTTATTTTGCCCTTTTGTAATATTTCTTTTGGCATCATACAGTGCAAATTCTCAATCAAACTGTCGCAAAGAGATTTAAACACTGAAGCTAGTTGAATATTTGACAAATCAATGTTTTCTACATTAGCTTTGCTAGTTGGTGTATGCCTTTCACCGAGCAGTAACGGTGATATCTTCATATTTGAATCGGGAGCATTTAATCCAAGAGTGATAAGCTTTTCCCAAACTTTAGATTGTGGAATGTGAAACCCAAATTCTAGCATCCATTGCTGAAGCATTTTTACAAAAGTCGCTAGAACATTTCCTCCATTCAAAGAAGCTGCTACCACTAGATATTTGTTATCAAAGTAAGGCAAGTGTTCAATAGTATTGCATCCCAAATCAGATATTGAGTCTGAAACAATAGCGAGTTGGGCCGAAGTTGATATATTCAAAACTGCATCTTGTTCTGTCTCAAGGGTGGAAAGTATAGAGCATTGGAGATCACCCATGGCGACACCAACGGGGGTTCCTTCAGGGATGCCATTCCATGAGCTCTTTAAAACCCCTGCAGTTTCCCCACTCTTAATAATTTTCGGCAAGAGATTTACTGGAAACTCTATAGAGCTTAAAATTTCAGTATTCCACTCATTTTGTTCAGTATTGAAATACCCCCAACTTGCAGCATTCTGGTCTGATATGACCGGAGTATCCAGATCACAGAGCATAGCTACAACAAAATCTTGAACTGTGGCTGAATAGCTGAAGTTCTTGAGTTTCTCAGGTTTGTGCTTCAGCATCCATAAGAGTGTGGCACATCCATAGCCAGAGTAGCACTCGAGGTGTGAGTCTGGTTTCGGAAGGGTCTCCAAGAATTCTGGCTTGCATCTCGTATCCTGCCAAGTGTATAAAGCCGACATGTTTTCTCGTATTGCATCAAAACGCATGACAACACCTTCTTTTTCTATCTTCTCCCATGCTCTAAAAAAAAAACATTTTTTCTGTATTATGTCTTAATTCTTAATTTAGTTGGCCCATAAACATAAGCGAGCTCCAAAAAAATACTCGCTCGTCAATAGTCATTATGTTAAATTACAGTTTCAGAAAACAATTACCATGAAAAATTATGTTTAAAAACCAAGGCCAAAACTCGTTTATCGCGCGGAGCCGTACTTTTTTTCGGGATAAAAGGCCATAGTCCTATAGGCCTATGTCCTTTCCCGGGACTCAAAGTATGTACTATGGTTCAGCAGCTTGGGCGTGAAGCGGTAACAAACAGACAGACAGCAAACTTTCGCTTATAAATTATAATATTAGTATGGACTATGGAAATTGGAATATGGATACATTTAAATAAAAATAAAAATCGGCCAAGTGCGAGTTGGACTCGCGCACGAAGGGTTCCGTACCACTACAGAGCAAAAATAGGTTAAAACTTGTGTTTTTTGTATGGGAGCCCCCCTAAATTATTTAATTTATTTAAATTTTATTATTAATTATTAAAGTACAAATACAACTGATGCCGCGGCCGCATATGCGTAGTGCTTCGCGCTAAAACCGATACTATTGGACGATCTGCGTGTACCGTCCAATAGTATCGTCTCATTGCACGAAGCTTCGGACGATAGACGCAGATGCGGCCGCGGCATCTGTGAATATTTCAAGTTCCTATGTGTTGCCGTTATTGATATGAGATATCGAGCAAATAATCGGCCAAGTGCGAGTCGGACTCGCGCTCGAAGGGTTCCGTACCATTACAGAGCAAAATTAGGCCAAAAAGTGTGTTTTTTGTATGGGAGCGCCCCCTTAATTTTCTATTTTATTTTAATATTATTATTAAATATTAAAGTACACATATAACTTAGGACTTTGAGAAAAATTTAAGTACTTACCTACCTTTTGCCATTATTGATATAGAGCAAGAAAGGTCAAAAAAATGACGTTTGTTGTATGGGAGCCCCCTCTTAAATATTTATTTTATTTTGTTTTTAGTATTTGTTGTATATAGCGGCAACAGATATACATAATCTGTGAAAATTTCAACTCTCTAGCTATTACCATTCTTGAGTTACAGCCTGGAGACAGACAGACGGACAGACATCGAAGTCTTATTAATAGGGTCCCGTTTTTACCCTTTGGGTACGGAACCCTAACAAACTTATGCATATTATTCATCAAATTGCCAGGTCTAAAAAGGGAGTGATGGCACTAATTAGTCTTTTTACCTGTTCCTCCACAAAACGACTCCATGCATCTGGCCACAGACGCCGATCCTGTTGACGTGGCGCAATAAATCTCTCGGCAGTCTCGACAAGCAGTAATGGACCGCTGACACTATTTTGGGAACATCCTGCTTGTTCCCTTTTATCCCCTGATCGCTGGGTATATTAGCCGCCGTATCCTTGTTCTGTTTCGCGAGAAGTTTCTTGGTAATTGGATCGTAGATGCACACTTTTACGGACGTTGTCCCAATATCCATGCCCAGGATGTACGCTTTATCCGTCATCTTGAGTCGTTCGAGTGTATGCTGAGGATAAATATTATTTGTTTGCTAGCGTCGCGAATTACCGATAACCGCGCGTAATCGCAAGTGATCTCTCGACATTCGACAACGTACCCGGGCACTGACAGTCGCGGGAGAACTAATGTGGGAGGCGCGCGCTCGCCGCTGGACAGAGCGACGTGACGTCGTCTGGTAGCCGCATTACACTGATCTCTACTAATGTATAATAGACATCAGTGCCGCATTACGTAAACTTCAATTATCTCAGTATCAACAATGTTATCGCACAATATTTATCGGCTAGTAAAAGAATGACTTCTTATATTCCTAGGTACTTACCAGTTATAATTAAAGAATCATTAAAATATCGTTTAAATACGTCGCCAGCTTGGCGCCTCTCTTCATTAGTCTGCCTCCCAGGCAGGGCAGGGCAGCAATCAAAGTCATCATAATTTATTTCCCGCGTAGCATAAATTATAATTTATAATATTTTGAATCGCGAATACAGTATCTTATCTCTATTATATGAATCCCCACCGAATTTCCTTTATAAATCTGACCTTTTGGGATTAAGAGGCCGGGGTACCCTCGAAATTTTCATACTTTCTTAATACCAAAATCATTTTCTCATACGAAAATATTTAACATGTTTGAGTTATTTTTCAGCTTAAGATAGTAATTACCAGAGGGTCCTGAACAATTTTTTTTTACAAAATATTTAAATACTAAAAAAAAATTTTTGTGTTTAAATATTTTTTAGTAAATTTACTACTAAATATTTAAACACCAAAAAATAGACAAAAACACTAAAAAATATATAAATAAATAGTAAATTTACTACAAAATATTTAAACTTTAAAAAACATTTTTTATTATTTGTGAGTGAGTGAGATTACCGGAGGCCCAATATCCTACCCTATTCCCTAATCCCTTCCCTACCCTCCCCTACTGTGTTTCCTCATTCGCTATTAGAAGGCCGGCAAAGCACCTGCAGCTGGACTGGAAGACGTCGAGGATACAAAAAACGTAATGGTGAAAAAAATGCTCGTCAAAAAATGCTAGAGAAGTACATATTGATTCAGTTAGATAGAGATTGAGATAATATTCAGAGATGTTGTATGTTATAACTTATAAATTATAATGTAATATGTTGTATGAAAATAATTTAAATAGGTTAGTATTACTTACTAAGTTACTACTATCGTATATAATAACTATAATATTATGTACCTATCTGTTTTGTCTAATAGTTCATTAAGCTAAATAATTAAGAATTACTCATTGTTTTATTCCTAAAACCAACATTTACCAGTTGACAGTAGTAAAACCTAGCATATACCGAATGGTAATGGTAAATGTTCGAAAAAATCGTCGTATTTTTAGAAATACGTACATTTACCAACTCGAGTCGTTAAATCTTAAGATTTACCGAAGTTCGAGCTTTTACAGTAACATATAAATACTAATGTTGCCTTCGACTTCGTCCGCGTAAGCATAGTTAGATCATATTGCATCCCAAATATTATTTTTCAAAAATATACAATGTAAATTGACTTTCCTACGATTTTATTCAGTAACCCAAATGTCTATTTTTTGGTGTTTAAATATTTAGTAGTAAATTTACTAAAGAATATTTAAACACAAAATTTTTTTTTTAGTAGGTATTTAAATATTTGGTAAAAAAAAATTGTTCAGGACCCTAGGTAATTACTATCTTAAGCTGAAAAATAACTCAAACATGTTAAATATTTTCGTATGAGAAAATGATTTTGGTATTAAGAATGTATGAAAATTTCGAGGGTAACCCGGACCCTTAAGAAATGACGGACTTTCATTCAAATTTTCAACCCCAATTTCACCCCTTTGGGGGTAGAATTTCCAAAAACGCTTAAATACGTATTCATTCGTTTTTATTCAGTAACCCAAAAATAGAGTTTCATGTTTCTAACTTAAGAAATGACGGACTTTCATTCAAACTTTCAACCCCAATTTCACCCCCTTGGGGGTAGAATTTCCAAAAAGGCTTAAATACGTATTCATTTATTTTTATTCAGTAACCTAAAAATAAAGTTTCATGTTTCTAACTTAAGGAATGACGGACTTTCATACAAACTTTCAACCCCTATTTCACCCCCTTTGGGTTAAAATTTCCAAAATTCCTTCCTTAGTGGGTGTCTACTTAATAAAACAACCCTGCTCACCAAATTTCGTGGCTGTAACTTTAACAGTCTTTGCTCTGCGATGATGAATCAGTCAGTCAGTCAGTCAATCAGTCAGGACTTGTAATTTTATAATATGTATAGATAATTGGAATCTCGGAATCGGCTCCAACGATTTTCATGAAATTTAGTATATAGGGGGTTTCGGGGGCGATAAACCGATCTAGCTAGGAATAATTTTTAGAAAATGTCATTTTATTCGTGTTTTATCGAATACCGAGCTTTGCTCGGTCAAATTACTAGTAATCATATTATGTTACATATCCGTTCACTGGGTTCACATATTCCGTTTTTGCGCTTTAATTTATTACTCAGTTTATATCGTCTTTGTTAATAAAATTACGAATGAATAAAATCGGCCAAGTGCGAGTTGGACTCGCGCACGAAAAATAGGCCATAAATTGTGTTTTTTGTATGGGAGCCCCCTTAAATTTTATTTAAATGTTATTATTATTATTAAAGTACACGTATATTTAAGGTTCTGTGAAAATTTCAAGTGTCTACCTGTTGCCATTATTGATATCGAGCAAAAAAGGCCGAAAAAATTACGTTTGTTGTACGGCAGCCCCCATTAAATATTTACTTTATTTTAATTTTATTATTAATTATTAAAGTACAAATATTACTAAGAATTTTGTGAAAATTTCAACTGCCTAGCTGTTACCATTATTGATTACGAGCGAAAAAGGCCAAAAAAATCTCGTTTCATGTATGGGAGCCCCCCTTAAATATTTACTTTATTTTATGTTCTGTATTTGTTGTTATAGCGGCAACAGATATACACAATCTGTGAAAAATTCTGAAGTCTAGCTATAGCGGTTCTTGAGATACAGCCTGGCGACAGACAGACAGACAGACAGACAGACGGACAGACAACGAAGTCTTATTGATAGGGTCCCGTTTTTACCTTTTCGTGCGGGAGTCTGACTCGCACTTGGCCGAATATTTATTTAATTCATACTACATTCATACATAAAAGTCGTATCAAGAAACTAACAGCTAGCGAACACCTATTAATATGCTGCATGATGAATGGTCTCAACGTATGTCGTAGTAAAAGCTTTACTGCAATGCGGATGGCGCGTCAGCGTTCTGGGCTATTTACGTTCAAATTGATTTTATCATAAGAATAAAGTGCTAACGACTCGTCAAATAGCTGGCGTGAATAATGTCACGTATGGCATCAGCTGATCTCCCCAGTCCCAAATCCCAATTCATCAGTGATTCACATTTTACTCAAACCTAGCCAAGTCCAAAAAAAGGATAATTATTAGAAACATATTTTGTGTTAAGGAATTCAAAGCATTCGTTGAAACTTTAAAGCCAAAGGTTTTGGTACAATCTGGTGGGATAGTTAAAAATATGAGATCTAACTTTTCATTAATTTAGATCTCATATTTTTTCGCCGCTTTCACATTAGTCATTTAGTGGCTATTTATTTTTAAACATTTTGTGCTTCACACTGAGAATGACTGAGATGTCTCATCTAAAATGCCGCTACAAATTAACTGTCTGATCGGCGGTCCCTAAAAAAGATGGCAACAATCCATAATGTCCACTGAAATTAACGTTTAGAATGTTAAACATTTATAAAATTACTAGCTGTCCCGTATCAGTATTTTTCGTGTGATGCTGGAACAAACATACAGACAGACAGAGAGACAGACAGACAGACAAAAAACTAACCACATATCTTTAATGTAAGTACACAATTTTCATTTTACAACAGATTGTCTTCCTCCCGCACGCGCTTTGGTGACGCCCACTATCGTAATATTTTAATTTCGCCATAATTTCAAAACCAAACGTCCAATTTTAATCATTCAAAGACCAAATATTATCTACATAAACTGTACTTAGTGATAAAATAATTTATTTTGATAAGGATTAATAGCGTGAGTAAAATATATGCGTTTAAATGTAGTCCAAAAAAATTCAGGATTTTAAAATAAAAAAATAGTTATTGTGCCTCACTTGATATAGATAGGTATAGTATGTCGCGGACTTTTTTGTAGATATTTATAAGGTCTACAATTACTTTAAACATTTTATGGTTCTATCTTTTATAGTTTAGGCAGCGTACGCAAAATAAGTAATTTTTCTGGCTGATTTTTAGGGTTCCGTACCCAAAGGGTGAAAACGGGACCCTATTCATGAGACTTCGTTGTCTGTCCGTCTGTCCGTCTGTCTGTCTCCATCTCTGTATCTTCTGTATCTCAAGAACCGCTAAAGCTAGAGTTCTGAAATTTTCACAGATGGTGTATATCTGTTGCCGCTATAACAACAAATACTAAAAACAAAATAAAGTTAATATTTAAAGGGGGCTCCCATACAACAAACGTGATTTTTTTGGCCTTTTTTGCTCGATATCAATAATGGCAACTTGAATTTTCCACACAATCCTGAGTTATACTTGTACTTCAATATTTAATAATATTAAAATAAAATAAAAAATTAAGGGGGGCTCCCAGACAAAAAACACAATTTTTGGTCTAATTTTGTTCAATAATGGTACGGAAACCTTCTTGCGCGAGTCCAACTCGCACTTGGCCGATTTTTTTATTTACACCTTGCGTCCGAAAAATAATGTAGGATTCCAATATCCTTTACTTATATAAAGTAACTTACAAGCTTTCTGTTATTAATTAAGTATCAAACATCAAAACAATTTGCTATAATTGTTAAATTAATATTAATATTGATATAATATTGATATATTAGGTATCCAACATGTAATAGTAAAAAATATATAGTAATCATGAGTGCTGACCAAAACTAATTTTAATAAATACATACAGTATAAATCTAGTAAGTTTGTTAGTGCACTCATCTAACTAAATAACTAGGTATTGGTGATAGGCAGAAGTTTGAAAGTTTAAATTTACAATGGTATGTTTTGTTGGGTTTTCCCATGATGTTTTGTAATGAATACAATCTTAATTGTTAAGTATAATAATTACAGTATAGAAGAGCATACAAAACATAAAAGTATTTGGTACAGTGCACATAATATAAAATTTCGAATATTGTGTCAATATTTAACGAGTGTTTGTTGGGCTGTATTCCCGGGGTACTTAGCTGTTTTGGGTCATTAGAGTATGTTAAATGTTACAATAGTATGTTAAATGAGTACACAATAAAGGGGCGTTTCATTTAAAATGTTAATTTTATAATGTAAAATTGTTTAGGTAGATAAGTAAAGAGCGCGGAACCCGCCGACAAACCGCTATGTGGTTTGGCGGGCTTATAGTGTTAAGTTTATTGTGAACACCTCAATAAAGGATTTATTATTATTATTATTATTATTAAATAGCAAAAGAATTATTCAAATCGTTCCAGTAGTTTCGGAGCCTATTCGACCCAAACAAACAAACAAAAATCAAATCTTTCCTCTTTATAATAGTAGTGTAGATAGTGTAGAAGTGTAGAATAGTACAATTTCCACTCCGTATCGTAAACATGAAAATTGTTTTGATCTATGAAGCAATCGATTTACAAATACACGACCGAACGCTTGTTTCATAATGTTTTAGTATGCCATTTTGAAAGCTGCATTCTGACCTTATAATAATAGCTCCCACACCGGTTTCGGTGACGGTGGCCGGTTTCATTGTAACCAGGCCAGCTACGCAGGAGTAATTTTATAGTGCCCAAGTATGTGCGCAGTACACAAGAGCACTCTCTATTCCTTTACTCTCATAACCCAGTGGGACGGCAGACCGACACGACTGGCGAGAGATCAGGCGCAGGACCGACTTTTTACATGCCCATCCGACGCATGGATCATCTTACTTGTCAGACAATCAGGTGATCAGCCTGCATTGTCCTAACCAAACTTGGAAATAACATGTTTCCAACGCGGGAATCGAACCCACGACCTCCGAGTCAAGAGCCGCGCTCTATACCACTAGACCACGGAGGCGTTCAATTTATAGTTCAATATATAATTCTGACCTTATGCTGATAATATTTCTAACCAAGAAGCATTAATAATAAAATATTTAAATACTAAACAACTACAAGCCGTTTCTGACTTAGCTGAATCAGAAAAGACTCGCTTAGCTAACACTTAACTCCTTTAGATCCAGATGATTCCTGGATACAATTTAAATTTTTAGATCTCATTGTAATCGTAACAGATTACTGTAAATACTCTCTCTACTTGCCTTAACCGATATTTCAATAATATTGATAGGTATATTATTATTATATAATTTTACTGCATATAATATAGTCGTTATTTGAGGAGGAATAATATGCCAAATGCCTGAAATTTTTTAGGCCAGCGACTAGCGAGTGGCATCATCGCTGTCATCGTTAGCTATTTTCGCTTTAATTAGTTGAAGAAAAGTTTGTTTGTAATAAACAATTTGTTATAAACAAACTCAGCCTTGGTTTACGATTTAAAGATATTTTGAAGTTATTTGTACTAATATTTCTCATATTTCTGTTGCGATGCCTGAAATTTTTTCTCTAACTTTTTATTAGCTTTAGTATCTAGATCACTTACATTCTCGAGTTGCTGTTCCTCCACACTCCACAGTTATATTCGAAACACTGAAAATAGAATTCTAGACTTAAACAATAGAGTTCAAAGTCGAATTCACACTGCACACGATTGTCGGTTGCCACGTGTTCCATTTCCAAGTTTCAACTGTATGAATTTTCTATGGTTTGATTTCCAGATATCCAAAATTCTTTGTAAAAATGCTTATTAAACACTTGACCGTTATTTGAAGCATAATAATTGAGATAGGCACTTCCGTTTCCGCACATTTTACCTCCATTTCTTTCCTGAATGTTGGTAGCTCTGTCAACCTTGGCGCCATCATCGAGCAGGTAGAGGGAGAATTCCCGCTCAACTATGATCATTGGCGTCTTGTTTCCCGCACCGCACAGTCGTGCTCAGAAGCCAAATTACGTATTATACCTCCTTATTATATAACTCCTAGTTATATAATGTAAGTAAAAAGTGAAATAATTTTCAGTGTTGTTTTACCGTTTTTCAAGTGTTGTGGTAATTCACGTAAGTTATATTTTTATACCATTTTTCTTAAGAAAAGATGAACATTTCATATTAATAACGATTTTATCGTTCGTATCGTTACTTTGATAACGAATTTAAATTTAAATTCTTAAATACTTAATTTTTCTAGTTAAGTTCTTGTGTTTGTGTTCTTTCCTAGGTTAAGGTAGCTATTAATAATGAATAACGAATGTAAATTCGTTAATGATTCGGTAGTGACACCAGCTAACGATTTAAAACTACCCGCTTATTGCGGTTAATAAAAACCTTGTTCTCGTGCAAGGTCATCTAGTAGTAGTAGTTCCGCAAGTGATTCGAGCTCGTCATCGACTTCTACTTCACACAGCAAACGTAAATCGAGGCACCGCCGCCACAAAAAAGGGGGGGCAAATACATACAGCGCCGTGACGACCCTTTAGCTAATTTAACGAAAACGAAAAGCCTTTTACGAAAACTGATCTATTTTTCAAGGTCATGCAGATGATTGTTGCATCGACGATAATGTCAGTTGGGAATTGTATTGCGAATCAAATGAAATTGAAACGACCGTTAGCATTTCTTTACAACCGTATATTGTTTTTGAAATTGAAACAAAACTTAAAGATGAGCGTCCGTTCCGAAAACTTGTCCGGGGTTTTTGGCCGTATTAAATTATATTCAACATACTAACGAATGGTCAGTAGTTCGTTATTCTGAAGTTCAAAAATCTTATAATCGTACACCAGTTTTGTCGATTTAGAGGTCAATGATGAGCGTAAATATTTCGATTTTCTACAAAATCTCTCACGTGGACAAATCATACGCGGCATTATCATATTGCGTAGTGCGCTCTTAAGAAATTATTGTTACAATGGTCACACGCTTCAAGCTCGACCCCTGAAGGTTTAAATGAAACCGTTAAGGAATTATATCACAACGTTCAATTTACTTAAAATTAATTTGTGGTCATAGAACTGAGGTTTTCAAATGAGACGTGATGCAATTATCAATTTCGTTCTTGCAATCATTTTGTCTAAGTTAATTCCAAGTTGCTGGTGTCACTACTCGAAAAGACTGGGGGAGCCCGCAAAACCTTTGTTGCGAATAGTTGGAATAATGTTGCTGCCGCTGTGCAAGCGGGTTCTAGCAGCAACAGTGCGACTCGCCACCCCCCGCAGGGGCAGGCTAAGAGTTGAAATATCCGCGCAGGGTATGTCTCATGGATGTTGTGCTAGCTCGCACATTTCCCATGCTCACCAGCCTGCGCAAGGCTGTTCTTACAATCGTCCCCCGCAGGGACAAAGAAATAATTTTGAGCCACGGTCAATGCCTGGCAATACAGAAAGTTCTTTTCACTCGAGAGCTCAGCCTACCCCCCGCAGGGACAGGCTAATAGTTATATACCCACGCAGGGTAAGTATATCTCATGGATGTTGTGCTAGCTCGCACATTTCCCATGCTCACCAGCCTGCGCAAGGCTGTTCTTACAATCGTCCTCCGCAGGGACAAAGAAATGATTTTGAGCCACGGTCAATGCCTGGCAATACAGAAAGTTCTTTTCACTCGAGAGCTCAGCCTACCCTCCGCAGGGACAGGCTAATAGTTATACGCAGGGTAAGTATATCTCATGGATGTTGTGCTAGCTCGCACATTTCCCATGCTCACCAGCCTGCGCAAGGCTGTTCTTACAATCGTCCTCCGCAGGGACAAAGAAATGATTTTGAGCCACGGTCAATGCCTGGCAATACAGAAAGTTCTTTTCACTCGAGAGCTCAGCCTACCCCCCGCAGGGACAGGCTAATAGTTATATACCCGCGCAGGGTATGCCTCATGGATGTTGTGCTAGCTAAATAATTCTGACCCACGGTCAATGCCTGGCAATGCACGAAGTTCCCGTCACTCGAGAGGAGCTGGATTGGACAACAGAGGGAATTTCCACGGCAGAAGTACCCGTAAACGTGCCGCTTCTCTTTCAGAGTTCGGACCTCGGGATTGTTGTAAGTACTGACAATCAAAAATTCAGAGCGAGTCAAACTATGAAGTTTAACCGCCGTGAGCAGCGCCTAGATGCTCCAGGTTATTTGTTAAAGATTCAAATAGGGTACCACATACCCTTCATGGAGAAACCTCCTCGGTTCATTCCAAAATTAAACCAAAATAATTTTTCTACCACAGTGTCGGAGGATATGTCTCTCTAAATTCGACAAATGATACACCAGGGTGTATTTGAGGTTGCCAGCCCCTTGCCAAGTTTTTATTTCGACAATATCTGGTCCCTAAGGTCGACAGGTCCTGCCGTCCTATTTTCAATCTTTCCACTCTATTCGATTATATTTTGACTCGGCCATTAAAGCTCATAAGTGTTCAACTAATGAGTTTTTTCTGCAACCCAACGATTGGTTTTGCTAAATATACCTGCGGGGCTAAAATGGTCACATTTAGCAATTCCTCTCAATCAATTCAGCAAATGAATTGTCAAATCAGTACAAAATACAGAAATGAATTGCAAGCAGAGCTGCTTTGTGCGATTTTTTTTTTTAAATATTAATCATATTATGATTCATATTATGATTCTATAAAGCGACCATTTTACCCCCGCTGTTCCAAGCTTATTTTCATCTGGCAGTCGCTCCATCGCACCGACAGTTTCTGTCTGATATAAAAGAAGGGACAGTTGCTGCAAATGACTTGCTTACCGTTCGGTCTCACCACTAATCCAAAAGTTTTTGATCCCCTGACCAATTGGGTTACACAAACCCTTAGAAAGCAAGTTCTACGTATTATCGTTTATTCGGACGATTGTCTTATTGCTCATTAAAACAAAATCATCCTACAGGAGCACCTTTAGGTTTTGCTTCAAAACTTTATAATAGGTTAGCAAATAATTCTAAAGAAGTTACTATACTTACGCCTCAACAAGACCCTGGCATTTCTAGGTATTGATTGGAAAACATTTCAAAACGAAAATCTACCTCCAGGAGAAATGTCCAAAATTTATCAAAAGGTTTTACCTGTCCTAAGTCTTGACAAAGGGGTCTGGTAGATCTAAAGACATTGCAGAGCATCGTCGGTCTCCTGAACTTCGCCAGTTACATAGTTCCGAAGGGGAGACTACATTACCGACCTCTTGCCTCTTCTCATAGACATTGAAAAGTCTGCATTTCTGAATCGCTGCTCTCTACCGAGTCAAGCGTTACGCTTAGCGATGATCTTCAGTGGTGGTTGCAAAGTCATCATCTATCAACTCCCATTCATTGGAACCCACCGTCGCACTTCTTGGCAACAGATGCGTCGGACCTAGCTTGGGATGCTCAACTCGACCACCTTTCCTTAACGGGGACATGGTCAGATCATGGTCAAAACTTCATGCACTGCAATCAGAGCTCCTAGTGCTCTTCTTCTCCGAGGTCGGCACTAGATTTTCGCTCGCTCGATAGTTCTTTGGCAGAGCGACAATCGAACAGTTATTATAACCTATATTCGGACGAGGGTCGCAACTCGCACCAGGTCAGATGCCCTGATGGACATAACCATTCAGATTTTCGAGTCATTGGATCATTCCTAAATCTGTTAACTTCTTGTACATAGAAGATCATAAAATTCGGCGTACCTGTGACCGATCTGTTTGCTTCCGTCGAAGCTCATGTAGTTACTAATTATGTAACTCTCGACTTGAACGATCATGCAGCTTTATATCACGATGCCTTTTCTCACGAGTACCCCCTAGCCTGGGTATTTTCCCCACCTTAATTAATACTCAAAGTCTTGGCTCACCTAAATCAGGCGCAAGGAATTTATCTCCTAGTGGTTCCACGCTGGGAACAAGTATTTTGGCGGGCAGATCTGAAGTCTAGAGCAATAGCAGCACCGAGAAATGCGTCATCGACATTTCAAGTATATAAATGTTTGGGAAATTTCGTAGGCTTTGGTGATATTCATCTAAAATTATTGTTATCATCATGGCGACCTTCTACTCAAACTTATAAAGTTGCCTGGTTATCCTGATGTAAGTTACACAGATGTGATGCTCACAAGCCGACGGGCACAGTCTTTGCAAAATTTAGCAGATCTATTTTTAATAGATTAAGCTCTCTAGTATCTGCCATGTCTGATACAGAGATTTCTGGCCCTTAGAGGTTTTTTCACGTTTTGGTAAAACATATTGTGTAGAAAAATTAAAATCTATTGCATCGAAAAAGCTTGTACAACATAAATTCAAAACTTTTTGAAGTCTTATACTGTTGACGAAAGTAACTTATATGCAGTCTTTAAACATACAAATATTTTGCGTTTGTTTTCGTCGGGCAGACGTTTACATGATCTTACACTTCTTACAGAGGTGATAGTCACATTAAAGAATTTGACTAAAACGAACAGTTCTGATTCTAGGCAATTTAGCTGGAAGATTTTAAGCAATCCCAGTGATAAGCAACCTTGCTGTTTACTGGTTTAAATTCTGTAATCATTTTCTTCATCGCAGGCGTAGCGATTAGTGAAGCTAAATATTATGCCAATTTATTTACGAATTTGCGAGGAAAACCATCTGCCGCCCCTAAAACTGGAATAGTTGGCTGGATCAAGACTAACTTGTCTGAGGCAACTGCACCACCAGGTAACTTCCACTCAGCTGTGGCTAAAAGTTGGATAGACAATGTATCCATTGATGGAATACTTTTGGGGCAATTAATATTGGAAATCGGTGCATACATTTAGAAATTATTACAATAAATAATGTACTTTCATCTAATTCTAACGATTTAAGGAATTCATTTGTTCCTTTAGTAATTGTTTTCATTATGTCCATATCAAAACTTTTATAAGTTGTATTTCTAAAAGGAAATACTATTTTTATTTTTTATTGCTATATTTTCTTTTCACATTGGCGTCTAACGTTTATTTTGTCACATTGCATTGGCGTCCATCATCACCAGGCGATAACAAACACGTCTCAATTATTATGCTTCAAATAACGGTCAAGTGTTTAATAGCAGCGTTTTACCCTGAAATAAAACGCTTATTAAATACTTACCTTATTTGAAGCATAACTTTTTATTTCTGCCTGGTGTAATTTCGACTCAATGATCATAGTTGAGCGGGAATTCTCCCTCTACCTGCTCGATGATGGCGCCAAGGTTGACAGAGCTACCAACATTCAGGAAAGAAATGGAGGTAAAATGTGCGGAAACGGAAGTGCCTATCTCAATTATTATGCTTCAAATAAGGTAAGTATTTAATAAGCGTTTTATTTCAGGGTAAAACGCTGCTATCTTTGCTTTAGTTTTGGTTGATAATTCGGGTTTATTTATTAATTTATTTAAGCATGAAAAACTTTAAAATAACATATATGTAGGTAGGTACATAATATTATTTGTGATAACACGATAAGGCCAATTAAAAGTTGAAATAAGACGTTGGCCATTGAGACGGCAAAGAAAGTTAGCCAGCCAAATAGGCTACTTGACCTAATTTTTTTCTTCATGCTAATCGCTTCTTAATCATTAATTTTCACGAAATAAACTAATATTTTATTATTTTACACAGTAAAAACCCATAAAAATGTTGATTGAAAAATACGCTTTATAAATGGCGCCGAAAACACTGTCCGCCATAGTGTGACGTCACACTGTTTGTATTTTAGAGTCTCTTTATTTAACATTTTTTTATGTGCTGAATGTACGAGTCTTAAGGTGCCCAAAAATTATAAAAGAATTAAATAAGAAATTAGAAATCATTTGTAATGTTGAAAATTTTTGGAGAAAAGATTTGGCCATTTCATTTCCCGTCTACAATAAATGGAGATAATATATAAAACTGGTGTTTTATTTGAATTACTCAAGAAAATATATTTTGCAAATCTTTCTAGGCTTATTCTTATTATTTATGTACAAATAAACTTACACATAACGAGCGCGATAAATAAAAGATATTAAATTACGAACATGATGACGTCACATCCAAATCGGAAGTACTGCAAAAGCGTTTTAGTCAGTACAAATCATATTTTCATAAAATCATATTTTCAAATCGACTTTATTTATCAATCATAAGCTTTTATTTGATGATAAGGGTGAAATATGGTTTCCTACGCCAAGTTCTACTAGAAATATGCATTTGTTCAATGAAATTGAATATAGGTCAAGTAGCCTATTCTGAATGGCCAAGAATATCAGGATTTTCATTTCTTCTAATGGATTTAAAACAGGTCCCATTGGTCCCAACCATTTAATACCAAACCGAAGTATCAGTTTAATCAATTTAAAATAATCGGCCAAGTGCGAGTCGGAATCGCGCACGAAGGGTTCCGTGCCATTATAGAGCTAAATTAGGCCACAAATTGTGTTTTTTGTATGGGAGCCCCCTTATTTTTTTTATTTTATTTTAATATTATTATTAAATATTAAAGTACACATATAACTAAGGATTTTGTGAAAAATTCAAGTACCTACCTTTTGCCATTATTGATAAAGAGCAAAAAAGGTAAAAAAAATGACGTTTGTTGTATGGGAGCCCCCCTTAAATATTAATTTTGTTTTGTTTTTAGTAGGTATTTGTTGTTATAGCGGCAGCAGATATACATAATCTGTGAAAATATCAAATCTCTAGCTATTATCGTTATTGAGTTACAGCCTGGAGACAGCAAAAGAGGCCAAAAAAATCACGTTTGTTGTATGGGAGCCCCCCTTAAATATTCATTTTATTTTATTTTTAGTATTTTTTGTTATAGCGGCAACAGATATACATAATCTGTGAAAATATCAAATCTCTAGCTATTACCGTTCTTGAGTTACAGCCTGGAGACAGACAGACAGACAACGAAGTCTTGGTAATAGGGTCCCGTTTTTACCCTTTGGGTACGGAACCCTAAAAACTAATAATAACACAATATCATTGCATTTCAAGAGCGCTCTTTCAATAAAATTTTATCTTATCAACCAATTTTCACAGGGATAGATTATTGTTAACACAATTCATCCACTGATAAGTTAAGAGATAAGTTTAATCAATTAGTTTTATCAGCAAGTATTTGTAAATTCATCTCCAAAGTTTATGTTCTGTTTATTTAAGAATGCCATGTTATGTTCTACTTTACGAATACGCGATAAACTACAATGTTCTGAACATATTGGTCAGGCACTGTATTTCTTGGGGCAACCATGGCTGAATGAATGCTATTTTTTTATATTTAATAATAATTTTATTTCTTTTACAGACCACATTCAAAATGGGTAAAAAAAGCAAAAAAGCGGATAAAACCTCCGAGATTAATGAATCACAATCTGAAACGGTAGCTGTGGAAGAAAATATAACAAATGATAAAAAGTCGAGGAAAAGAAAAAATAATAATGAATCTTCAGATTTAGTTGTAAATAAGAAACCAATAGAAAATAAAGAAACTCCTCTAGAAGAGCCTCTAAACAAAGAAAAGAAATCAAAATCTAAAAATAAATTAAGCGAAAGTACAGAACAAGATAAAGAAGTCACTGAAAACCAGAAAACATTAGACTTAACAAGTAAAAAATCTAAACAAATTGACCAGATAGAAGAAACTGAAGAAAAAAAGACTACTAATAAAAACGATAAGGTGAAACATAAGAATAGCTTGAAACAAAACGATCGAAACAAAAGTAAAAATAAAAAAATAATTTTTGAGGAAGATACAGGCGAAGCTATAGAAGTATCAAAAAACAAATCAGACAAAAATGATATTGATGATCTTAAGGAGGAAGACGTAAAAGACGAAGATATTGATCAGTTCTGCAATGAAATAACTGAGGAAGACAATGCGCAATACGAAAGTTGGGTGCAATTAATTGAAGCTAAATTAAAAAGCAATAAATCCAAGTCAAAGACATAAACATATTCCCTCTTACTAATAAAAAGTTACACAGCGTGTATAGAGGGTGCATAAGATTTTTTCTACTAATAATCATTTTTTGACATAAGGCCTGTATAACGATGCTGTCATTTCCATACAAATTTTTCTGTATAGACCATGTATAGACTCTGTGTAACGTGTGTATAACTTAAAAACTCCTGTTTAACTATTCACACGTTGAACGTATGTTATTCGGGGGTAGCGGGGGTAGTAGTAGCGGGGCTCGATAGGGTATAAAAGGCGGTGATTCGGCCGGTGGCGGCACTTGACGAACGTTGTTCGTAGAGTCCACATCCTCAGGATGCTCCGGTGTTGGGGCGAAACGCGCGTCGAGGTTTTCGACCTGCATGGTGGTGAGGGGCCTTGCACGGATTTGCCAACATTATTGCTTGTGTGGTGGTGGTGTTTGCAGGTTCTTGCTTGCGAGTGTACGCATAGGCAGTGTGGGAGAGGAGGGAGGTGCTGTACGCATGCCTATGCGTGCACTCACTCATTTACTTAAAGGTTGAGGTTTATTTCGCGGAATATTGCTAAAAATAATAACAAACTAAATTTTAAACAAAAAAAGAATTTTGAAAATCGGACCACAAACGGTTGAGTAATTGTTGAACATACAAAAAAATTAATATATACAGCGGAATGTATGATATACGTTCCGCTCCTCCTCCTTTTTGGAAGTCGGTTAAAAAAAAATTTTAACCCACGGTCCCACCATGTGAAAAATCTAATTTCTATAGGTACCATGATAATTTGTCGGAACTTGTGTCCGACACATGTCGGAACTCAGAACTCGGAAGCCTATACAAGCTTAATCTGACACGCTCGAGCTTGTCACGAAATCCCCTCTTCCCCTCTCTAACTGTTCAGGCTTACATTACCTGACAGGAATAAAACTATCAAGAATCCGCAAAATTGCCATATTATTTTGCCAGGCGCTTAAATTTTCTTTGTAATGTACTACTAGTGTCCTTTTCAATGTCATTCCTTATTAACTTTTGTGTAGAATACACGCAACTTGTATTTCGGGCTTTCATTTTGCTCCCTAAAAGTAGAAAAAGCTCCAGTCCAGTCCCAAAACTGAACATTTGGTGGCCCATGAGGGGAACTATTGGGCAAAATAAGAAGAATAAAGCAAATTACCAGCCAAAGGATAATATTGGAAATTGGACAATCAGTGGTTGCAGCCAAAGTACCACATTGTTCCGGCGTGCTTCAGCAAAGCTAAGTGCCCTGATATTTCCTATACCTACCTATTCTAAATTCCCAATTATTGTTCCCTTAATCCTAATAAGTGTTTGCTAAAATCCATTTGTGCAAATTAACAACTTGTAATAGGTAATTAGCACGTGTTGAGGTTAAATTCCTTTGTCCGACATTTTGTTCTAAGTTGTTTTCTTTAGTATTTTTAAGTTATCTTTCATACAGTTTACCATAAAAACAATGAGATGTTAGTGCCTACAGCGTAAATATTTGATTTTAAGATAGTTTTGCCGACTAATTTCAGGCGCCACGCACCGGTAAGTGGTAGGTGCTTACCAGCCATCAGGAAGTCACAAAATATTGGAGAAGCTGATATTCCATAAGCACCTGCTGGCCTGGGGCGGTAGATGTCACCGTCATAAGGAGCGTGAGCCATTTTTTTATTTATTTTCCGCAAAATTACCTATCCTAAAGATACAATTTCATAGGTTTCATTTGATTATTATTAGTCGATACTTAAAATGTCTACACAAATAGATAGGAAGCAGCATATCAAAGATTTGCTTACTAGGCGTTCGTCCGCTAAGGGACAAATAACCAAATTTCGTAATTATCTAAATAGCATTTCTGAGTTGGAAGAATTAACGAACATACAACTCACAGAGTTAAATATTAAACTAGCTAAGTTTGAGGCATTGTCAGTCCGGGTTGATGATTTGCAAAATGAGATAGAAGTTTTATGTCCAGATAACATTGCTAACGAGATAGAAGAGCGTGACAAAATCGAGCGCGATATTATCATCAATATGGCCACAGCCAAAACCTTATTAGACCAATTTAATAAGAAAATAGAATCTGAAATTAGGCGTGCTTCTGTATTTGAGAATACAATGCAATTCGAAAATCAAGAAAGTTTAAGTATTAAACTTCCTCAAATACAGATTGCAAAATTTGACGGTGCGTATTTCCGTTGGTTGGAATTTCGGGATACTTTTGAAAATTTAATACATAATAATGCACGCATCTTGCCCATACACAAATTCCACTATTTAATTTCATATTTAGAGGGTGATGCTTCTCGAATAATTTCAAACCTCGAAGTGTCCTCTGCCAACTACGCCGAAGCTTGGAAATTAATAATTATTATGTGGTCGGTACAATAATAAGAGAATTCTCATTAACCATCACTTAAATTCATTATTTAATATTAAGCCGCTTTCACGTGAGTCGGAACGATCTTTACGATTTTTAGTAGATCACGTTACTAAAAATTTACGTGCCCTGCACAGTCTTGGTCAGCCAACAGACAAGTGGGATGTTTTAGTTATATTTATGTTGTCATCCAAATTAGACAGTATTACCCTATCAAAATGGGAAGAGTACAGAAGCTCTTTAGATAGTGATGCGGCTACTTTAGAACAATTTAATAAGTTCATGGTCGATCGTGCGGATGTGCTAGAATCTTTAAATAGGAATAAATCCCACGATGGTGTCAATAACAATTTTAATTCAAGGGGTGCCCTTGTTAACTCACGTGGTGGGCAAATACCTAATTCCAACAGGCAGTATTCCCATACTAAATCATTTGCAACTTACCATTCACCTATCAAACAAACAAAATTACAAGCTAATAATAATATTTCATGCATAATATGTGATAATAAACATAAAATTTATGATTGTCCTACCTTTAAAGCGATGTCCATAGATCAGCGTCTGAAAAAGGTTCAAAAATACAAACTTTGTGCTAATTGTTTGAGGCAGGGTCATTCTATAGATCAATGCCGCATGGGATCGTGTCGAGATTGCAACAAGAGGCATAACTCGTTGCTCCACGAGCCAGTTTCGTCTGCCAGTAACCATGGTGCTCTGGAGGCTGAAACTTCAGAACAGATTCAGGTACCAAACGAATCATCTGTATATTTTTCAAAACAATATTCAAATGAAATATTACTTTCAACTGCTGTAGTACTAGCCGTGAATCCATTGACTAAGCAAAAGGTCAAAGTTCGCGCATTATTAGACTGCGGAAGCCAGTCTTCTTTTATTTCGAAATCCCTTAAGGAACAAATATCATTGAAATCTATCTCCATCGACTGTCTAAAGGTTGTAGGGATAGGCAATACTAGTTTTATGAATGTATTCGAAAGTTGTAATCTTCAGATACATTCTCTAACTAGCAATTTTAGTTTAACAGCTTCATGTCTAGTCTTAAATGAGATAACAGGTAACATTCCAAAGCAATCAATTGATACTAAAACAATTAAATTACCAAAAGACATAATACTAGCTGACCCACAATTTTATGAACCGGCTCCTATCGACCTATTAATAGGTGCTGATTTATTCTGGGACATCCTTGGTGACGAACAACGTTCCCTCGGTCCCCTAAATCCTAAGTTACGATGCTCTCAGCTTGGCTGGATTATATCTGGTCGATTTCATGCTAAATCAATAAATAATAAAAATACTACATGTAATCATTTAACAATTAATTCAGGTACAAATATAAACGAAAATATAGATAAAAATTTAACTAAATTTTGGGAGATCGAAGAAGTTCCCACAAAACATTTACTTAGTACTAAAGAAAAGGAATGTGAGAGACACTTTGTTACTCACACTCGCAGAGATAGTAACGGTAGATTTTGTGTTAAGTTACCTTTGCTAGATAGTCCAGATTGTCTTGGAGATACTTACAATTTAGCGAAAAAGAGGTTATTATCTTTAGAAAAACGGTTTAAGCGTAATCCAGTCTTAAAACAAGAATATACTAATTTCATAAACGAGTATAAATCATTAGGGCACCTCTCCCCAGCTTCAAACTCCTCGAATAAGAATTGTTATTATTTGTGTCATCACGCTGTACTGAAACAAGAGAGTGAGTCAACAAAGCTGCGAGTGGTGTTCGATGGTTCTGCTCCGTCTTCCTCTGGCTATTCATTAAACGATATTTTAATGGTTGGTCCTACCATTCAGCCCTCTCTCTTCTCCATTTTAATTCGTGCTAGGCAGTACCGATTTCTTCTAACGGCGGATATTGAGAAAATGTACCGCATGATATCCGTTTATGAAGAGGATCGTGATCTGCAGCGGGTATTGTGGAGAGATGACGATTCTCAGCCTATAAAAGTATACAAATTAAATACTATTACTTACGGGACCGCAAGTGCTAGTTATTTAAGTACGCGATGCTTGTGGCAGCTAGGGGAGGATTGCGGCGAGGAGCTAGTTAAATCTATTATACAAAATGATTTTTATGTTGACGATTTGATCACCGGCGCGAGCACAGAGGAAGAATTGTGTCTAATACAAAGGTCAGTAGCAAAAGTACTTAAATCTGGATGTTTCAATCTAAGAAAATTCAAAAGTAATCAACCATCAATATTCGAAAATATTGAAATGAATGTTAATGATAATTTAACTATAAGTACGTCGACGAGTACCCTAGGTCTCGGTTGGACGCCCTCTAGTGATACTTTATTCTTTCCAATTAAGGATTTTACAAATGACTCGTCAGTTGTAACAAAACGCATAATTTTATCGAAATCTTTTAGAATATTTGACCCCTTAGGTATACTAAGTCCGATTATCATTAAACCTAAAATATTGTTACAGAAGCTCTGGCAACAAAAGCTGGATTGGGATCAGCCTGTCCCTCTAGAAATAAAACATGAGTGGCTAAATTTATCAGAAAGTTTAAATTTCATTAAAAATTTACAAGTCCCTAGATTAGTTTTATGTAATTCACCGATTTTCATAGAATTACATTCTTTCAGTGACGCATCTCAAAGGGCTTACGGTGCATGTATTTATCTAAAATCTATATCACCACAAGGTGAATCTATGGTCAAACTATTATGCGCTAAGTCAAAGGTTGCGCCGCTAAAGCCGACCACAATACCTAGACTTGAGTTGTGCGCCGCCCTACTATCTGTTAGGCTATGTAAATCGGTGTTAGAATCGCTCAGATATAAACCTGATAATGTTGTACATTGGTGCGATTCCAGTGTCGTATTAAGTTGGATAAATAGTGACGTAACAAAGTTAAAATTATTTGTAGCTAATCGGATAGCCGAAATCCTAGAGTTGTCTGAGCCTTCCTCTTGGCGTTACGTACCCACTGACGAAAACCCCTCTGATTTAATCACAAAAAGCGTAAATGCTAAGGACTTAATCTCTCTAAATAAATGGTGGTCCGGGCCAAGCTACCTTCTTAAGGATGAGTCTAAATGGCCTAAGCTAAATCCTAAACCTGTAAAAGAAATACCTGAAATAAAAGTACACACATTAATACATAATAATTATACAATAATAGAATTTGATAGATTTTCTTCTTTAACTAAACTTCAACGTTCATATGCATATGCTACTAGGTTTATATATAATTTAAAGAATAAGAATAATAAGCGTAAAGGCATACTTACCGTTGCAGAACTCCGCGACTCATTTCATTCACTATGTGTCATGGCTCAAAGAGAATCATTTGCTATAGAATATAACTTACTACTTAATTCAAAGGCTGTAAATAATAAAAGTAAAATAATTTCTCTTTCTCCTTTTCTAGACGAGAATAATCTAATTCGTGTTGGAGGTCGACTCGACGCATCTATTTGTTCCTATGAAAAAAGACATCCTATCTTGCTTCATGCTAATCATAAATTAACTAAATTAATATTTTACAGGGAACATATAAATAATATGCACGCAGGCCCTCAGCTGTTGTTAGCTATTGTGAGGGAGTCTGTATGGCCCGTTAATGGTAGACATCTCGCTAGAAGTACTGTTAATAATTGTGTCACATGCAGACGCATGCGTGGTAAAACTATACAACCTAAAATGGGTAACTTACCTGCTCAGCGCGTTAATCCAGACTTCCCCTTCTTGTCCGTTGGCCTTGACTTCGCGGGTCCGTTTTTTATACTAAATCGTAAGGGCCGCGGAAGTCGCTTAATTAAATGTTACCTCTGTCTTTTTGTATGTTTAAGATATAAATGTATTCACCTAGAAGCTGTCAGTGATATGAGTAAAGATGCATTCATTATGACACTTAGACGTTTTATTGCGCGTAGAGGAAAGCCAACGGAAATATTCAGCGATAACGGTCGCAATTTTGTAGCTGCTGCAAAAGAGATAGGACAGTTTCTTAAACAAAATGAGGAGTACTTGTCTCAGTTTGCAAGTCATCAAGGTATTACATTTAATTTTATACCAACTTACGCTCCTCATTTCGGCGGCATCTGGGAGGCTGGAATAAAGTCGGCTAAATTTCATATTAAACGTGTTATGGCTAATAGCAAATTAACTTTTGAAGAAATATCTACACTATTTGCACAAGTGGAGGCAATACTTAATAGCCGTCCCTTGTGCCCTCTATCCTCTTCTCCAAATGACCTCCTACCCTTGTCCCCAGGGCACTTTCTTATCGGCCGGCCGCTTACGGCCCTGCCACCAGCGACATCTTTGGACGACGCCGGGAACAACAACGAAGAAAAACGCTACAAACATCTACAGAGATTGCGGCAACATTTCTGGCAGAGGTGGCAGAAAGAATACTTGAGCGAACTGCAGCAGAGAAGCAAATGGCGTCAAAACACCGATCGCCTTGCTATTGGTGACATGGTGTTGTTAGCTGAAGACAACTTACCACCGCTTTGCTGGCGACTGGGACGCGTGGTGCGTCTCTTTCCAGGACCGGATGCTATATCAAGAGTAGCAGAAGTTACTACTGCACGTGGCTGCGTACGGCGAGCTCTCACCAGACTCTGTCCTTTGCCTAAGGCTGAGGATTTCAATAGTTGAAAGTGGACCTTTCAACGGCCGGGAGGATGTTCAGGCTTACATTACCTGACAGGAATAAAACTATCAAGAATCCGCAAAATTGCCATATTATTTTGCCAGGCGCTTAAATTTTCTTTGTAATGTACTACTAGTGTCCTTTTCAATGTCATTCCTTATTAACTTTTGTGTAGAATACACGCAACTTGTATTTCGGGCTTTCATTTTGCTCCCTAAAAGTAGATAAAGCTCCAGTCCAGTCCCAAAACTGAACACTAACTATTAAAGATTTTTCGTCATACAATAAAATGTTCAACTTTTCAAGCCCATTCAATTGGTATATTATGTCTTAAAGTGCTACATAAGTGGGTACGAATTTACGAAATGCCCCTCTTTTTTAAAGTAAATTGACCAAACAATATAGATACCGTGCACCCAGATATAAAAGGTTGAGAACTCGTGTAGATGAACACGCCTGGCGTGTTCGCGGCATTACATAATAAAAAAATTTCGATAACATAAAAAAAATATCAGATCCTGGAACCACATAAGAATTCATTAGCTTACGGCACAAAGTTTAATATGCTCTGAGAGTTTCGGTGAAAAAAACTGTCTTATCTATGAGATATTGATGAAAAACGGAGAGCACGCCCGGCGTGCTCGCGGCATGGCGATAGAGATTAGTGTGGAACTGTGGACACCTATGGTGTGTTAAAGGCACTGAATGTGTTAAGTGACCCGTTTATGTCATTGGTTTGCTCGGGCAAACGAGCAAACCATTGTTATTGCTTTTCATTTTCGCTTTGTAAAAAAAAACAATGTCAAAATTCAAATGTCATATGTCAGTTGTCACGTGTCATAATGTTCAATTTTTAGGTTATATGAGGTTAGATCTCAGAGTAAATTTTGGAGTAAATCTGTCTTTAAAAAATAAAATTTTACGCAAGAAATAAGAATAATAGACAAAAATGACTAGATTTGCTAGAGCTAAGGGCTCTAAATCTTCTAACGTAAAGACGGCGGAGGACAGCACACCATGGGAAGTAATGAAGGAACAGTTGCTAAAATCAAAACAAGAAAATGAAGAATCACAGAAACGACAAGAGGTAACGCATGTTTATCTCATCAAAGCTCATCTTGTAATAAATATGAATATTATTAGAAGCTAGAAACTAAAGATTCGTCCTAAGTGTTGGTGTTACAATTTTTACAGCTGTTTGTAATGTTTTCGTGTTTAAGTTTATTAGAACAAACTTTGTTTTTAGGGTTCCGTACCCAAAGGGAACGGGACCCTATTACTGAGACTTCGATGTCTGTCTGTCTGTCTCCAGGCTGTAACACAAGAACCGCTATAGCTAGACTTCTGAAATTTTTACAGATTGTGTATATCTGTGCCGCTATAACAACAAATACTAAAAATAAAATAAAGATAATATTTAAGGGGGGCTCCCATACAACAAACATAATTTTTTGGCCTTTTTTTTCTCGATATCAATAAAGACAACAGGTAGGCATTTAAAATTTTCACAGGTTCCTCGAATATGTATGTAAAAATATGGAATGTAACTTATTAATTATTCTAAGCAATTTATGTGCAGTAAAATCTATTTTTATTTCTAGGCAGAAGAACAAAGGATTGAAAATTACAATAACTTTTTGAAAGAGCACAAGAAACAAAAAAGAAAAGCAACATGGTGTGAATTTCCAGAAGTAGAGCAACCGAAAAAGCCCAAAGACGATGACAACACAACAGCATTGCAAGTTGAAAAGAAAGACAAAAGTAAGAAGAAGAAAAAGAAGAATAATTTAAATGAAACAGAAGTTGCACCATCAGAATCTAATGTCCAAAATCAAAATAAAGTTGAAACTACAGAGAAACAATCTGCACCTCAAGCTGATGAGGTGAAAACAAAGAAGAAAAAGAATAAAAATAAAAAAGCTTCAACACAAAATGAAGAATTCACAAATGAAGCAAATCAAAATGAATATGTGCCTAAAAACAATCTTCAAACACAAAAACAGCCCAAAGCTAAAAAGAAATTTCAAAATGAACCAAAAAGAAGAAAAGTTATTAATAATAAAAGTTTTGAACTAATTATCAACGGAAAGGAAGTAGAACTAGTTAGGTTTGATGGATTTCCAATAATGAAGAAAGACGCTGAAAGGTTACAGGAATTAAAAAACAATATGATCAAGAAAGGCATACCCAAAAGCGAGGTACAGAGGAATATGAAATTGGAGAGGCGACGGGCAGAAAAAGCTTTGGCTCGGATGAAGCGTGAGGTCTGTTACAACTGTAGAAAAGGTGGTCACAATCTGTCCGACTGTCCAGATTTAAAGTCAAATATACCAGGGAAGGAGACAGCAGAAGGAGTGTGCTTCAAATGCGGATCCACAGAGCACAGACAGTTTGAATGCAAAGTCCAAAGAGACAAGGAGTTCAGATTTGCCACTTGTTTCATCTGTAAGGAATCTGTAAGTATTTCAATTTAGTAAAAAATATGCACACATAATTTAAATTATATTATGTAATTGAATATGTGCAAAAAGTATATTTTTATAGAATCAAGAATAATATTGTTTACACTAAAAAATAGTGGTTGAATAGATAATTTTTTTTTATGAAAAAAGTTGGCAAACGAGCAAACAGGTCACCTGATGGAAAGCAACTTCCGTCGCCCATGGATACTCGCAGCATCAGAAGAGCTGCAGGTGCGTTGCCGGCCTTTTATGAGGGAATAGGGTAGGGAAGGGAATAGGGGAGGGTAGGGAAGGGAAAAGGGTAGGGGATTGGGCCTCCGGTTAACTCACTCACCCGGCGAAACACAGCGCAAGCGCTGTTTCACGCCGGTTTTCTGTGAGCCCGTGGTATTTCTCCGGTTGAGCCGGCCCATTCGTGCCGAAGCATGGCTCTCCCACGGTCAAATAATTGTTCATTGTCAATTGTAAAAAAAAAACATAATTTCAAGTTTTACTTACAGAAACTTCTAGTTAAGAAGTTAGTTATTTTATGCAATATTAATGAATTTGTTTCCCTACTTTACAGGGCCACATAGCGCGACAATGTCCTGATAATCCCAAGGGTCTGTATCCAAATGGTGGATGCTGCAAACTCTGCGGGGATGTTACTCACTTGAAGAAGGACTGTCATACTGTAAGTTGCTTATTCAATTTCAACTTCTATCAAAAGTATGAAGGAGTAACAGAAAGTCATAATTTCTAATTTATAATTTTTGTAAGAATATGTATGAATATGTGTGTGTATGAGTAGTTCTCGACTTTTGCATGTATCTAGAGAGTAGAGAGTCAGTCCTTGAGAGATATCAAGGGGCAGAACATAAATGAATTAATATGTGTTAGCTATTCATTTTCACAAATATTAATGATATATCTACTTATTTACAGATTAAAGAAAAGAAAGAGGAGACATCAATTAAGTTGCCAACATTAAATAATGATGTTGAAGACATTGGTTTCAAGCCGACTGCGACAAACACCCAACAAACAGAGATGAAGAAACCAAAGAAAATTAAATTTTAAACATGTAAATATATTTTAATTCTTAATTTTTTGTATCTATTTCAAAATAACTATTTCTCCTTTTTAAAAATGTACTTATTGTTAGCCATCTTTAGTGTGGCTTTGGACCTAGCAGTAGGCTAGGTTCAGTAGATTTTGTAGAAGTAATTGACACTTTTGTCTACTTACTCTAAAATATTTAAATCAAAAGAGAAAGGTTATAAAAGTCGCCAAAACTTGGTACTAGATAATGTTACTTATACAAATATTCAGTTGGTATTCACTCCTGACTCCTGCCACCAAACAAATAGTTGGCGGCTTAAAATTTTAAGGGGACTATCACACATCTTTCTTGGATCGCATAATATGCAAAATAATGTTGTCTAAAGCATCTACTGTTGGCAAACTAAAAAACAATTAGGAGTAATCAAAGAAACTCTGCATAAACCAAACATTTATATTTTTTAATTTCTTGTACCAATGGATTTATAAATGCATCCTCTTTTAATGCTTTCTAATAGTTGATAGGTTTTGTGAGGAGATATCTGTTCATGTTGTTTATTATCTTCGACATGACGGCATACCAAAACGGCTCTTTGGCGTACAACTCGCTGCCAATGTTGCTGTTGGCGAAGTCAGACTGCTGCGTGCCTGTAAAAGCAAACATTATTACACCTTTAATAAAAAAACCTTTAAACAGGTGCGATATATTTTGTCATTAAATTTATCATTTATTTTATTCGTTAGTCCTCGTATGATGCAATAGCTTCCCATAAGAAGTGATTTTTCGGACTTAACTCGGAATAGGGGATAAAACTACCAGTTTCACGCTAATAAGCCGCTAGCAAAAGATAGTGTAAACATCACATAACACACATACAAATAAAATAAAAATAAGTAAAAGATATTTTTTTTTTATTTATTTTTTTAGACGATTTGTCTGATCATTAACTCTAGTATACTCACTTCCGCTGCTTGCTTGATTGTACTGGTTCTTGAAGTTGTACCGTGGTCTTTCTTGGAAGTCGACGTCCAGCACAAATCGACCGATCTGATAGTAGACATTGTATCGCGCGTCACGTTGGGAGTTCAGTTGCGCGTACACACGGACTAGGGTTCTGCCTGTGGAAATAATGTTTTGGTAGAATTATTGTACCAGTGGTTTTGTGAGCTTGTAAGTGTAGCGTGGCTACTCTTACAAACAGTTACAAATGTATACCTATGTAGTAGGAGAACGCTAGACGGCTGCCAAGGGCGCCGGATAAAAAGGGGCGCCTAAGGCACTGCGGTGCCACTTTCTGTCTGCCTCCATTTCCTCTGCCTCCTATCAGCACCCTGGGCACCATAGAAATCTTGCCCATGGCGCTGGTAGTGCTGAAAGTAAACCGCCACTTTCGGCACGAATGGGCCGGCTCGACCGGAGAAATGCCACGTTTTCACAGAAAACCGGCGTGAAACAGCGCTTGCGCTGTGTTTCGCCGAGTGAGTGAGTTTACCGGAGGCCCAATCCCCTACCCTATTTCCTTCCCTACCCTCCCCTATTATCCTATTCCCTCTTAAAAGGCCGGCAACGCACCTGCGGCTCTCCTGATGCTGCGAGTGTCCATGGGTGACGGAAGTTGCTTTCCATCAGGTGACCCGTTTGCTCGTTTGCCGCCTTATTTCATAAAAAAAACTGTCTTGTGTATAATGTAGCTTCGCAAGTCGCAACGATGTAACTTCGTCAAAAGATCATCAGACAGACAGACACACTTTTGCATTTATAATATTAGTATGGATGATAAAGTCCAAATTCCGTAGCTTAGAGATGAATGCAAAATGCAAATTGCAATATTATATGCAAAATTTCATTTAAATTGGTGCAGTGGTTTAGATATAAAAAATATGGTGATTTTAGTCTGAATACTAGCCATAGCTGAGCTCCAACACGTTGAGTGAATCTACCGGTCTGTACAAGAAGTATCCCTTGGAGTAAGTCAATGTGGTGAGCTTGTACTTGGAGCAATTCAGCTGGAAGTTTATCACGCGGTTGTCCGGGCTGAGCCTGAAAAAAAAATCAACACTTCTTAGTACTAAGATACAATCTCTGTCAGCCAGTCCTGTTTGTTCATCAGAGTTGAGGTCCAAGGAGGGTAAAGCAGCTAGGAGGTCTTCAAATCTTCTATCAAATAATTTCAGAGGTTTTATGAAATTATATACGACAGCTGAAATCAATCATGTGGGCTTCGCCCTGACCGAGCATACCACCTCGCTCGGTTAGAAGATCTTCCTTGGATTGGATTGGATGCTACTGCTAAGCAATGGGCAATGGCCACTACGCATTATTCCCACACCAGAAAAGTAACTTACGTACTAACTACTAAGATGACAAGAGGCTCTAAGTATAAAGTATAAATAAACACACGGTATCACCAAAATAATGAAAACGAGAGAATGCAGAGCACTGAGTATCCCAGCTGTTCTTGCACTTATTTTCTCATTCTTACCGTGTTGCAGTTTCGCCTATCGTCGAAAAGCTACCTCTAATTATTATTGAAGATGATGAGAATTAAAGACTCAACCGGGCCATACCGCATCAGATCAGTTCAACGGTTGAACCGATATTTTGAGGCTTGAAGGCCGCCATTTGGGTTTAATAATTATAGCTTAGGGTTGCTACTTGCTAACCCTAAGCCAGGCCTGTCTCACTCCGCGCGTAGGTATCGAAAATATACCTACGCGCGGCTGCCCTTGCGCAGGGTATAATTCAGTGGGGCTGCGCGAGCGAGCAGCGACGGACATACTTTTTAAGTTTTGACCTGTTTTTATTAAAATGGAAAATAAAAAGAAACACCTAAAAAGTATGGTGCTGTATTCAATTGTTTAAAAACTGATTGCGATACAAATTTATCTTTTTAGGGTTCCGTAGCCAAAATGGCAAAAAAGGAACCCTTATAGATTCGTCATGTCTGTCTGTCTGTCTGTCTGTCTGTCTGTCTGTCTGTCTGTCTGTCTGTCTGTCTGTCTGTCCGTCCGTCCGTATGTCACAGCCACTTTTCTCCGAAACTATTAGAGCTATACTATTGAAACTTGGTAAGTAGATGTAGTCTGTGAACCGCATTAAGATTTTGATGCAAAAATGGAAAAAATATTAAAAATTTTAGGGGTCCCCAATCCCCATAGGTACAACTTCACACACTTACAATCATTTTTTTCTAACCTGAATAGTTTGCGAGAGAGACTCTTCCAAAGTGGAAAAATGTGTGTCCCCCCCCTCTAATTTCTAAAGTAGAGGCATGATAATTCTAAAAAATATATATGATGTAGATTACTATAAAAACTACCAACGAAAATTGGTTTGAACGAGATCTAGCCAGTAGTTTTTTTTATACGTCATAAATAGTAAACCTTAATCTAAATTTCATTAAATCGACTGAAATATAAAAATAAATCAAAAATATTATAATTTCATAAAAATAAACCTTATTGCTGCTGCGGAACCCTCCATGGGCGAGTCCAACTCGCACTTGGCCGCTTTTTTTGGTTACCTAAGGACGCTGAAAAGTAAGTAATATAATATGACTCATGCAAAGTATTATTTGTACTTTGAATAGGTACCTTTTACTACATTATGAAGGTAATACATTAAACATAAATCTTATTAATATAATACTTATTAAGTATACTAGCTGTCCCGTTGTTTTGCCGTATACGCGATGGACGTTGCCATGGTGACATACTTATTTGGTCACTTCCATAAAATAATATACTTAAATGCCAATAAAGTATTTCGCCCGTATCTTTTTGGTTGCTCTATTGGCACGTCATGGGCACGTCTGTTACGCCATTTTCGTTTTTTTTTACTTAATTACTCTCATTATACTGAATATAATAAGTATTTAAAGAAAGTTCCATTAATCATCACAAAAAGTTGTTTATGGTTTATAATTAAATGCGCGCAGGTATTTTTTTGGTACATTCAGCCCTAGCTGCCCTAGCGGCACAATAGTACATTCGAGCGGGCCGCTCAATGTATAGGTTCAGTGTAATATGGATCGTTATCCGTAGGCATAAGAATGAAATTGGCTTGTAATAAATTTTTGTAGGTAAATAAACGAACAGGCGCTGAACTCTGAGTCATTCTAAATGGTACCATATGTTTATAGATTTAAAGAAGACATTTCGTTGGATACATTTTCTAAGATAAACTTCTGTACGGAGTACTATTATTTATTCTGTGCCTAAGCTATAATTATTAAACCCAGATGGCAACCTTATACCCATCACAGTATAGCAATATAATATCCCTACAGTCAAAGAACTATAACGTTAGAAAAGGCATTCCATACAATCGTCAGCGCGAAAATGTGTCACTCTCGAGATGAGTGAGCTCACTCATCTGTGACCAGTGAGCCTTAGGACGCGGTGACAGTCAGACATGCTCAATTAATTGTTTACTGCGTTGTTTTTCACCACATTTCGCTTCAGAATGCCGTCGTGTGCCTTCCGAAATTGTAATAATAACACCAGAAACACAAATAAAGCCAAAGGTGTAACATTTCACACGTTAGAACTATGATTTAATTAATTATTTAATTTATTGTCGGCCATTTTAAGAGAAAAATTTTAGCAAAGCGTAAAATGAACGAAAGAGAAAGTAGTATATGCTATTACTGTAAGTCAAAAAAGGACGACAATATTTTCTCGATACACATTTTGCTTTAACGTTCAATGGGCTATGACCAATATCTTGTGACCCCCGGTTGTATCAACGCTCATACTAATAGGGATCATTTTACAGTGGACATCAAAACGGGTAAACTTAGGTACCGTCAGCATACTCGAAAGTTATTTCAGCATGCAACCGAATACCGTTACGTTACGAGTAGTGATTTTTGTAACGATTTTATTTACGTATTTATGTAAAGTTTTAAGTTACCGTATTCGTTAAATTTCTTGAAAATCACGTAATAATACGTAATAAATATACAACAAAACTAAGTGATAATACTTTAGGATGTGTACGTGTTTCTTGTAAAGAGTTCGCTGTGAAAGTAGCAGCGCTGAAAGACCAATTTTTTTTTTCACTTTTCACAAGAGTACTTTTTTTTAAATGTTACGAATCCGATTACTTAAGAGTCCGTATACGAAATTTTGCCGATGAATATGAAATTGCAAAGGTTTTCTTTTCTTTTTTATCGAATTGGATAGAATTTTATCTATAGATTATTTCTGTCGTTTTCTTTTTATGAATTACAAGCTCTAAGTTGCCGAAATTAACAGCAATTTTTGCCCATTTTCTCTAAAATTTTGCCGAGTTACATATTTTTTTACTCAACTATTTCATATTAAAGTGGTAAAAAGTAATTCCAACATTGTATAGACGACTTTCTCAACAGTACATTGTATTTTTTTCATACCGTTAAGACGTCAATACAATCAATAAACAGGTGATATCCTAAATCTTTTACAGCAAAAATTATAAAACTGTCGCGGGTTTGAGTTGGATTATTTAAAAATACTTAAAAAAAATCTAGCTCCAATATTAGATTATAATTGAAATGATCTTACATGTTTAGCATTAAAACTTATAGAAATACTGTATTTTAACTGTTAAATCACGTCTGTAAAATCAGCGAAATCGGCAAATTTCGTATACGGACTCTTAAAACTGGATCACTCGTTTGTTGCTCGATTTTCAAAATTCTTTTTTTGTTCTATAGTGCTTAACTCGAATTTGGTACCACGTTCATTAAAGTTGTGACCATGATGGGATCTATGTAATCGAGGGAAATTTACCTATAGTAGTACTATCGAACCATGCATGTTATTTTTTGAAAATAAAAAATATTTTGTATGACGTACTATGGAAACTTTATGCCGATAGGCGCGAGTTACTAAGGACCCGACCGATTCTTTTTTTTTATTTGAACAAAAAAAACTTTACAAATCTATTGTACTACTAAGATAGAATCATTTTACTGCGGGAAAACAACCATTTAAATTTCATATTTATATATATATATATATATATATATATATATATATATATATATATATATATATATATAATTAGATTTTCAGTACATAGGGGGTTTAGCCAAAGCCAAGTACAGGGCCTATAGCCAAAATGTTTTCGTTTTCGCTTCGTAATAGAATCGCCGATGAAAATGTATGGAATTGACATAAGCGTTCGTTAATATGACGTTGACGTTCAACTCGTCTTATGTCAATTCCATACATTTTGATCGGCGATTCTATAACGAAGCGATAACGAAAAAGTTTCGGCTATAGGCCCTGTACTGGTTGCTCGCTCCCATATTATCGATATTTGTACCGATAATAATCAATATCGGTATAAAAAATATACCGGCATTACAGTCCCTGGTAACTAGTGACGTGAAATAACGACCACCCTTTTTTGCTGACCGTACCACGCACACACACATTAGTGTGGCGCGCGTCGCTATTTATCTAACGCACACATGCAAAAACATTGCTATAGTTTTGACGGCACACGTCGTATCTAAGTATTTAGATATCGTTGCCTACAGTAGTGAAACGAATGTACTTGCGCAGAGCAACGGAGGGGTACCCGCGGGGAAGCGGGCGGCGCGGGCCCAGTCCGCCAAACTACGCGAGTTTGAACGACTTCGCGCGCAGGTGTGACGTTGGCGCGTTTTGTGTTTTGTGTTGTAAAACGATAGCCTGTAACATCTTATTTTATAAACAATGGGATATAACAAGTGTTCAGTGTACAGAATATGTAAATCTGATTCAAAAACAAAAAGGATTTAATTGTCATAAAATATAATATCGACTCACAGTTCACACTAAATTGAGTTGGCCTTGGTGGCATTTATTTGCAATTTGCATCTCTGTTTTATTGTTTACGTTGTAAGAAGTGTAACAAGGAGAGAAACAATTTATAGAATAAAAATAAAAAAAACAAAAATTAATTATTGTTGGATATTTTATATATCCGAATGCGTCTTCATTATTTTAATAAAATTTTTAAATCCATACTAATTAGTAATTACTAATATTATAAATGCGAAAGTGTGTCTGTCTGTCTGTCTGTCTGTCTGTCTGTCTGTTACCTCTTCACGCCCAAACCGCTGGACAGATTTTGCTGGAATTTGGCATGGAGATACTTTGAGTCCCGGGAAAAGACAAAGGATACTTTTTGTCCTGGAAAAAAGTACGGTTCCCGTGCGATTAACGAGTTTTGGCACAACGGAGTTGCGCGCATCATCTAGTAAAGAACTCAAATCATCTAAAAATAAAGTTTCACGTAAATATCTGGCAGTACGACATAATATGTAAATATAACACGCTGATTAATTACAAGCACAATATTTTATTTTTATTTTATTTCCCGTTTCGTGGCAAGTGGCAACCCTGGCATATCTGCTTGGTACTTACACCGGTGGCGGCATCGTGCGACATCAAAGGCGTTTCGTTACTGTAGGGATATTATATTGCTATACTGTGATACCCATTGCAAGGCCCCAGGTGAAAGGTCTTTGCTAGGCCCTGGGTGGAAGGCTTTTGCAAGGCCCTTTGTCTTACGAAAAAATACCTTACGACTACGAGGCCCCTGCAAGCGCGAGGCCCCTGTTCGCCACCCCCTGCCACTGATTCAACCAAAAGTCGAGGAACTTACGTAAAATTGGAAGCCCTGCAATTGCTCAAGCCCGTTACTTTGTTCTGAGCGTCCACGAACTTCAGCGTGACGAAGTCTGCGTCGAAGTTGTCGAGGTAGAGCGGGTCTAGTGATGATACCCCGAGTCCTGGTATACCGTCTGTGATGGCGTTGTATGCGGCGCTGAATGCTGCTGCGCGGGACGCATCGTCTGAAAGTTCAGGGCAGGGCCGGATTTATATTTTTTATGCGTATAGGCCATTTTAATTTTGCCGATCCATGTACGTTAGTAATCTGCCGCCATCCTAGGACGCCAAAAGACACTGCCACCCATAGGTCATGGGCTGTACTGATTATACTATACTGCCTATAAGTACATAAATTTATTAAATCCAGGGCTGGTTCAGGGAATTGGTTTTCGGGATGCGTTACTATCTTCTTAGCTATCGGTGTATCTGTGACTGTATCGACGTAACTTGTATGCAGTGCAGGACCTTTACGTGTGTAAAAAAAATCCTAAACAGGGAGCCTCCTAAAAAAGCTGCGTGGTATTAGGTATAGCTTTCTTTACAATGACTACCCCACTTTAGCCAGCTTGGGTTAAATCTCATAGCTCTCGTTCCTTGTATATTTTAAAGGCAACATAACATGGGTGTGTTTTAATTGAGTTTTTAACCAACTTAGTGCAGGTGGATATTGCTTATATTATGATCTTTAAGTAGGGCCCTTACCTATGATGATGTCATGTGGTGAAAACGTACCCCTATGATAGTTCTTAGTTCTTACCAACAGAAAGCTAAATAAAATTGAACGTTACGCAAATTGAGGACTGTTAAAACTCTATTAGAGTTTTCTTTACTTTCCTTGCTGGGAATATTGTGGAATGTTTACTTACCAGCGTTGATGGCGTAGACACAAGACAAGAAGATCACCAGTGCTCTCATCTTGACAGGTGGCTCAGGAGTGGCACAGAACTAAAATCGCAACCTGATGCTACACGTTCCCATATTTATATGGTGCCATGATAGCGAAATGTCTTATAACCACGTATAACCCTCGTTTGTGTCTAATGGTACCTACATATTGTTTACATTTTCTTGTTAAAATGTAACTGTTTACTAATTACTGTTATGTAATTTGAGTTGTTGATGTTCTAAGAATTTATTAGGTCTTACTATTTATTTCCTCCGGGTTGTGGTGATATTGAAAGTCCATTAGGTACTTATACAAAGTTTATTATACTAAAATATTGTACAAAACAGTAAGAAATTAGAAAGCCTATTTAAATATTATAGTTTAGAGTCGAAACTTTAAACTCAGCTACATTCATAAGAAACGACATTATAAACCTCCAATTAACTAAGTGGTAGAGATCATAATTAAATTATTAACAAAATTTTCAAATCACATCATAATTTATATCTACATTCTATACCCTACAGTGCTACAAAATACTATGTCTTTGGTATTTTAAAATGCATTAAATAGGTACTAAATTCGGAACACCTATAGATACTTCTACATCCTACTTTTTGTGTTGCAGCCTTAAAGGTAAAAGTTTATTTCAATTTTCAAACTATAGGTAGAGTACGGTCGCTGAGCACATAGAAATTCGAACGTATCGCTAATAACTATAATATTTTTCACTTTTGCAAAAATATATTAGTAAATAAAAATTTTCCTTATTGATCTTTAAGATTTAAGAATTTAAATACCTAAGCTCTCAAAACTGGGACTTGGTCAGCTGTGAGCTGGCTTTAATACCATCATGACCCTATCGCGTAAAGTGTAAACCAATAATTATTCATGCGCTAGTGAGTAGTGACAGAGATAAGCAACAGTTCTCACATAAAAGGGGCAATTATGTAATGGATCTGTAAGAATTTCTACATGCTCTTCAACACCAGCTTTTTGAATGTCCACCAACTATAGTGATTCTAAGCTAGCTTTCAACTGTTCCATGGACTGCTGTGCGATGTTGCCCGTGATGCCTTCGGGGCTCTGAGGGTCTTCCCTCATCAGGATTCTGGCGGCGTCTGCCAGGCACTGGATGGGTTCTTGGAGTTTCTCCTTCAGCTTGTCCTTGTCTATTAGACCGGCACTGTACTCGTTGCGGGCCATGAACATGAGGGGTGCGTGGAGCTCGTATAGCATCATGCCTGAAAAGAATGAGATAATTGATAAACGTTAGAGTGACGCGTTTTATCTCATTAGATAGAAAAACACGTTTATGGTTTCAAGCGATGCAGTAACATGCCATTTCAGATGAAGTAGGTAAATAAATTGAATCTTGGATCGCTATCTAAAATGCTGTTAGTTGTGTGCCTCTGTTTGCTTAGATGGTTTTATTACGAAGTACGAGACAACAACTATCGTTCTGCGCAATCAGAAAAGCTCATCCTTGGGGTACTTGCGTTTTCTATCTCAGACTACCTATAAGCTCAGAAGTCAGAATCAAAACTGCATACTACGTGGCATGACGTCATAAATACGCCTAGACTAGACTATATTTCAATATTCAGTACCTACCTCTCATCCGACTGTCCCCCGGCAGTATCACATCCAGCGCCTGCAGGACGAGGCGGCAGAAGCCCGCCTTCCGCTCCAGCATGAGGTCCGGCAGCTCATCAATACTGTACTCTTCCACGCGCCCATACAGCTGCGCCAGAGAGTGCTTCACTGACAGCAGCAGCGAGTGACGCGGGTGGAATACTGACTTGAACTGGAAATGTAGAGAATGTGGTAAATTTGTGTCAGTAGAAGCGGGTAAATCGATAAAGTACTAGTACTTCATAGATCAAGTCGAAGGACCAGATAGAATTGGATGACTGGCCTAGATGCCAGTTGGTGAAGACCAACTGGCATCTAGGTGCCGCCAACAACACTGTTGTCTAAGATGACCGCAAGAAAATAAGTACATAACTGGCACAAGTTTTTCTACTTCTTCCATGGTATGTCCTCTTATTAATTTATCACTCTAGACTCTAGTAGATTATTTCTACCTTATTAAGCAGCTGTTCCCTCATTTCAATGGCCTTGGGTCCAGGCTCTATGGCGTCCACCTGGTCGATCTCCTGCTGCACTACACTCAGCATCTTCTTCATCGCTGCTCCCGACGTTTTGAAGCCGCAGTTCTTCTCCGTGCATTGCCATTCAGCGTCGTTGTCTGTTGAAAAAGGACAAAGTATTGGAATCAGGGTATGTAATTGAAAGCCTATAATTATTGTAAACTCTTGAACAAAAGTCTTCGTAGCTTCTCCATCGTGGGTATCGCAGACATAATAGATTTTCAGTTGTTATGCGGCAGCCGGCTGCCGCTTGAAGATTGATAGGTTAAACTTTAAAGATAAGCAACAGAATAAAGGGTTCAACTAAATTCTTAAGATCAAGAATCTTTTCGACTTCAGTTTCAACCACAAGGCAAGTAACAAAACTATTAAAATGCTGTTTGTATGAATTATTGATTCTCGTAGTTTGAACAGACGTGGACAAAATATTCTGCTGATACTTACCCAGAGGATTAGTAGACAATATAACACCATTATCGCACTTATTGCACTTGAGTGTGCTGAGGTGCGTGCCTAGCTCGGTAGGGTCGGCGCAGCGCGGGCACTCGCAATCAAAGAACTTGGACTCCATCAGGTATTCGCGACGGAAGATGGTTAGAGTGAGTGCGTGAGTGTAGCACAGGTGGAGAGCTTCGCCGGATTTTATTGGGATGGCTGCTCGCACTTGAACTCTGAAAGGGTATTTATTTGATTTTAAGTAAGTATTTTCATAAGATGTACCTACCTACTTCGGAGAATGAGGGTTAAAAAGTTTTATGTAGATATTACGTACATACGTATTATTATATATCATCTATTATATCTATAACACTTACTGATAGTTATTTTGCAGGATGGTATGGACCAAGTTCGGGACGCAACTGTGTGCCGCCAACGCCAGTCGCGGGTATACCGCTCGGATGCTGAACCCTCCTCGAGACGGTATTTCCACTGCATTCACCTGTGGGATAGGCAATTGGTTAACGTGAAATGATATTGACCATTGGCTTCGATACATGATAAGTTATGAGAGGGCTATTGAAATGCATCGGCATTAGCCTAAGTCTTCTTCCACCAGTTACACAAAATTTATCGCCGCTTTTGTAATCGTTTAGGGCTAAGGCCAACTTATGCTATGGCCATAGCAACAATAAGAGCCATATTAGGTCTTCTTGTTTTCAAAGAGATCAAATTAGATCTGTAGGTCATAAAAGCGACTAGGTGTTGTATTGTCTTCGGAAAATAATAGCAGCTCATATGAATTGGTAACTTGAACGTGTGCCAGATTGCTCGAAATAATTAAAACGTCCGTGTTATGTTCAACTTTGTTCACCTGTCCGTCTGTCCATTAAACTGACGAGACGTTACCAGACGGACATCATCATCATCACGCCTTGACTCTTTATTTTACCAACAAGCAAAGCCTGGTGACACTTGTACCGGAAAGTGACGTAGATTGTGTGAAACTTGATCATCTAAAGATTAACAACTAATGCCACTAGATACAAATGGGTAATTCCCCTAAGGGCCTGTTTCACCACTTCCTGATACGTGCCGAATGCCGAGAATCTGTCAAAAAATTGTGAATAGCCTATTCGGCACTTAATCAGAAAGTGGTGAAACAGGCCCTAAATATTATGAAACCAATTATACATATAAATTATATATATATAAAGTTCCTCTTACTAATAAAAATACTAAATAGATATACTAATCCGTATTGCTTTTTTCAATACGTCGGAAAACCCGCGCTACATATGATGACAGCAGGATAATATATGCAATTTCAGAGTGACCAAGAGCTACCTCCAGTATCCCGCAGACTTTCTGCACCAGCTCTTTGCTAAACCGGTCTCCGAGCTTGCAGTGGTCTCTCAGGAAGTTGACTATGTTGACTTCATCCACCTCCCATGTTGGTCTCTTCTTCCTCTCTTCTGTGTGGCTCTCCAGTGCGTCTACCTCCTTCTGCCATCTTATTGGATCTTTCTCTTTGGCTAGCAGCAATCTGTAATGAGTTATGGTCAAAATTAGTTCACCTTTGTAGAAAATATTATGTTCTGTCGTACCATGGATCAATCATGTCTATACTTACATAATATAATAAAACTGTAGAAATGTGAATTCTGTACATTAAAGATATTCAAAAAATAATAAGCGGGGGGTGTTACTAGATCGCTATAATAGAAGCCAAAAATGTGGTTAGTTTTTTATCTGTCTGTCTGTCTGTCTGTATGTTTGTTCCACTATCACACGAAAACTACTGATCCGATTTGAATGCGGTTTTCGCAGATATATTTGTCTTCTTCCAACTTAACATCTGGTGTATAAAAATTTTGCCCCCCACCCCTCTAAGGGGACGAAAGGGGGGTCAGATTTTGTATTAAACTTTTTTCTTTAACACGAAAGCTACTGATCCGAATTTGCTTCCGGTTTTCGCGGATATATTTGTCTTCTTCCAACTCAACATCTGGTGTATAAAAATTCCCCCCCCCCTCTAAGGGGACCAAAGAGGGGGTAAGATTTTGTATTAAACTTTTTTCTTTAATGGAGTTACTTCATATTATTAACTGTGTTTTCCAACTTAACATCTGGTGTATAAAATTTTTCCCCCACCCCTCTTAGGGGACAAAAGAGGGGGTAAGATTTTGTATCAATTGATGAAGTAGAAATACTTTATACCTACTTATGCCAAAACAACGTTTGCCGGGTCAACTAGTTCAAAGTATTTTCATAATACTCAAAACAATGTTTATTTTTGTAGCCATTTAAAGCGCCAACCGATAGAAGGTAAACCAAGCATAGACGGACAGACGAAAGGTATAAAATACTCGTATTATGGCGATTTCATGAATCATGACTTTAGAGTTAGGCCGAATTTCACTAACGTCTATTAGAGTTAACAAATGTCATATTAAGTATCATGTCTTCTCTTCTTAATTCATATGGAAAACGATAGAGGTAATGTGATACTTAATTCGAGCATTAACCATAACAGTCGTTAGTGAAATTGGGTCTTCGTACCTACTTCTACATCAGTAACTACAACTACGAAGTCATCTTCATCTAAATATATAAAACTCAAAGGTGACTGACTGACATGGTGATCTATCAACGCACGGCCCAAACCACCGGACGGAGCGGCCTGAAATTTGGTATGCAGGTAGATGTTATGACGTAGGCATCCGATGAGAAAGGATTTTGATCAATTCCACCCCAAGGGGTTAAAATAGGGGATGAAAGTTTGTATATAATAATGCTTCTAAACGCGAGCGAAGCCGCGGGCAATAGCTCGTAATATTATGTAATTGCAATATGAATATTGCTATTTTCGGAACTGTACTTTTCGTAAGTCGTAAGCATTTGACAGCTACGTTATTTAATATTTTGTTCATAAAAATAAATCCTAATAATATCTAACATCTATTCCAATCCAACGCTGAATTTATTGAAAGCGATAGCTCAAGTTCATTCGCCAATCTATTTATAGAAAATCAATTGTTCAGAATTCAAAACACTTTCTTCAACTATTATAGCCGAAAGTTTTTATGTCTGTCTGTCTGTTTGCTACCTTTTCACGCCCAAACTGCTGAACGGATTTTGCTGAAATTTGGTATGGAGATACTTTGAGTCCTCGGAAAGGACATAGGATACTTTTGAATTTTTATCCCCGAAAAATGTACGATTTCGCGGAATAATTAATTTTGGCGCAACAGAGTTGCGGGCGTCATCTAAGTAGGTAAAAATAAAAAATAAATAAAACTCTTTATTCAAACCATTAAACAAATCAGTGGACGAAGGTTACAAAAAAAAACAGTTTGAAATGGCGGATTTACTGCTGGAAGCAGTCTCTTCCACATACATAGTTAGGAATATTTTCAATTCCATTATACTGCATTGCAGATACCAGATCTCAAATTTCGAGAAGCTCTACATAATCTCATACTCTCCTACCTAAGTGGAGTGATACAGTCCAGGGTGGCAATTCTCAGGATGTGAGATAAAGTTTATCTACGAATAAATTACCGAATTATGAGATTTTTACTAGAGAAACACAGTTTGTGTATTCTCAAAACTTCACATACGAAATATTCCGTGAAAACGTCGTTCGAGTTGAACGAGTGCTAGGGACCGGTAGATGTCCGAATCCGATCGCAAATTTGCCCTCCTATTGGTGGATATGTAACAAAGTAGTTGTCAAATTATTACGTAAAAACTAAAAATCAGGGGGGGGACAGAGCCGTGCAAACAGTGTTCCACCAATGAACGATTCAAACAAATATGGCTACTAAGAAAAAAGACAAATACTAGTACTTTGATCACAAGTGATACCAACTTCGAAAAATATTTAAAAGGGCTCTAGTACACGGTTATTGTTTTATAGCGATGTAAACGTGATATTGTGGCGATACAAACGACCGATTTTAGTGATGAAAACACGTGAATGTATCGTGCCACTATGTTGGATGACAGCGGGGACTATAACGAAGAAAGGGTTAGTAATATAATACATTAGGCGCGTTTGAACCGCGTTGACATCGTGACTGAATGAGTAACTTGTGTCATTAATATTGCTAGCAACATTCTTAGTGTATAATCTATGCAACATTCTGAAAATGGTTGCCGATGAAGCGACTGGTTTCTAAATATTTTCTTCCAAAAAAGTCTATTATTGCTGTTAATTTTATATTAACAATCATATTATTTAATCAGAATGAGTAGTTATTGCATTTTCGGCTGCTCGCGAAAGGAAAGTAAGTATTGGAATATCATATTATGTATTTTCATAACCTCGCAACCTATTGTAAATAAAATCAAAACAGCAAAATTTGTTCGTGTTGTGAATACACTGTTTATTATAGTATTACACACTACGTAATACATAGTATTACATAGGTACTACGGTCTACGTAGTATACAATAACTACTAGATTTCTTAGAATAAAGACTGATTGATTCTATCTTATGATTCAGACTCTTTTCTGTATGATATCCATATTTCTTTTAGGATCGAAGACCATACATAGATTTCCGTCACCGAAATTTCCCATAATATTATATAGAGCTTGGTTGGAACTCATCCCAAGCAAATTTGATACCTAAGGAAAATTTCGACTATCGCAAATATAGAGTTTGCGATAAACATTTTGAACCAGAAGCAAAGCATGGTGCTGGGAGTCGCCTCAAAAGAACCGCAGTTCCAAAACTTCATTTACCAGTTGGTAAGTAAGGCTTTATAAATTATCATTGAGTCCAGTAATAATTTAATATCATACCATCATAAATCAGATGATATCCATATTTCTTTTAGGATCGAAGACCATACATAGATTTCCGTCACCGAAATTTCCCATAATATTATATAGAGCTTGGTTGGAACTCATCCCAAGCAAATTTGATACCTAAGGAAAATTTCGACTATCGCAAATATAGAGTTTGCGATAAACATTTTGAACCAGAAGCAAAGCATGGTGCTGGGAGTCGCCTCAAAAGAACCGCAGTTCCAAAACTTCATTTACCAGTTGGTAAGTAAGGCTTTATAAATTATCATTGAGTCCAGTAATAATTTAATATCATACCATCACAAATCAAATCATTTATTCACATAATGTCCATACTTAATATTATAAATGCGAGAGTGTGTCTGTCTGTCAGTCTGTCTGTCTGTCTGTTACCTCTTCACGCTCAAGCCGCTGAACCGATTTTGCTGAAATTCGGCATGGAGTAAGTTTGAGACCCGGGAAAGCACATAGGATACTTTTTATCCCGGAAAAATGTACGGTCCCCACGCGATAAACGAATTTTGGCGCAACGGAGTTGCGGGCGTCATCTAGTAGTTTATAAAGGTGTTATCTTATGTCTAATTTGTGCTTACATTATACTATTAAATGGTGGTTCATTTACATGCTTGCAAGTTTAAAATATCAAAATAAGTAAATGCTAGTAAAAACAATAAGTCAAATAAAATAAAGAATAGAGTCATTCAAATAATCTTTAAAAAATTACATCGTAGATACCTACGCTATAAGTGCTATAACAATAAAACAAGTCATAAAAAAACAATTCATTAAATAAAATAATTAAAAATAAAATAATTAATATAGCTATCGAACAAAAATTTCCCGTGATGCCTACAAACAACTCTAATGTGACGTTATAATCGAGTAGCATTTTGTATGGAGCGTTTCGGGCAGGTCTGTTTTATGAGATGTTTAAATTGTCATAATATCTTGGTGAATTTTTACGCTATCAGAGTCATTCTTTCACCAATGTTTCTATTTTTAAGGGTCTTTCAATTACCAATGAGAAAAAAAATTAGTTATCATGCTTATTGATTAAAATTATTTAACACCTAGATAATTTAGATTTTGGTCACCATAGTAATTAAAATTAATAATACCCATTAAGGTCATCACAGACTTAGCTATAATATAATATTATATTAATATGTTTATAGCTAGGCATATTAATATATATTATTTTCTATACAATTTTCGCGTGACCACACACTCAGCTATAATATATATTTCTACACACTGAGACCAGAAATATTTCTGGTCTCAGTGTGTTTAGTACGGTATATTAATATATATTATAGCTAAGTCTGTGACGGCCTTTAACCCCCAAACGGCCCAAGTGGGCCGCGAAGACAATAGATTTCCTAGAATTCAGCGATCGACAGATAAAAAGTGTCATTTAGATATATTTCATCAATAGTATATAATAATAGCATTTTTCTGTCAAGAGTTTTTTAAATTTAATTTTAAACAGGTTTACATTCAGATCTTTCAAATGCTTTGGAATCTTATTGTAAATTGTAGGTCCCATACAAATTACAATAGACACTTTTTAGCATCATTTCTGTTTTGCACTTTTCTATGCACACCGTGACCTCTGTTTCTTATAAAATTGTCTTACATGGGGCAGGACAGCAGGGATCCCCCCGGCTACTGCACAAGTACCTTCGGGCAAGCAAACTTTTAAGACTTCACCAACATCACTCTCGTGAAACTTGCCCCCCCCCTCCCCCTGGAAGAAAACCCCTCGGCTCATAACTCGGCCATCTTTAGGCCTGGACCCCCCGAGTGAGGGCTCATTTTAACCAGGACGAAGAGATCTACAACTTGGCCCCAACAGAATTCCCGAATTCCCGATTCACGACAAGGGAAGGAGAACAGCGAGGGATCCCCCTGGCTACTGCACAAGTACCTTCGGGCAAGCAAACTTTCAAGACTTCACCAACATCACTCTCGTGAAACTTGCCCCCCCCCCCTCCCCCTGGAAGAAAACCCCTCGGCTCATAACTCGGCCATCTTTAGGCCTGGACCCCCCGAGTGAGGGCTCATTTTAACCAGGACGAAGATATCTACAACTTGGCTCCAACAGAATTTCCGAATTTCCGATTCACGACCAGGGAAGAACAGGGAGGGATCCCCCCGGCAAGCAAACTTTCAAGACTTCACCAACATCACTCTCGTGAAACTTGCTCCCCCCCTCCCCCTGGAAGAAAACCCCTCGGCTCATAACTCGGCCATCTTTAGGTCTGGACCCCCCGAGTGAGGGCTCATTTTAACCAGGACGAAGATATCTACAACTTGGCTCCAACAGAATTTCCGAATTCCCGATTCACGACCAGGGAGGGATCCCCCCGGCAAGCAAACTTTCAAGACTTTACCAACATCACTCTCGTGAAACTTGCCCCCCCCCCCTCCCCCTGGAAGAAAACCCCTCGGCTCATAACTCGGCCATCTTTAGGCCTGGACCCCCCGAGTGAGGGCTCATTTTAACCAGGACGAAGATATCTACAACTTGGCTCCAACAGAATTTCCGAATTTCCGATTCACGACCAGGGAAGAACAGGGAGGGATCCCCCCGGCAAGCAAACTTTCAAGACTTCACCAACATCACTCTCGTGAAACTTGCCCCCCCCCTCCCCCTGGAAGAAAACCCCTCGGCTCATAACTCGGCCATCTTTAGGTCTGGACCCCCCGAGTGAGGGCTCCTTTTAACCAGGACGAAGATATCTACAACTTGGCTCCAACAGAATTTCCGAATTCCCGATTCACGACCAGGGAGGGATCCCCCCGTCAAGCAAACTTTCAAGACTTCACCAACATCACTCTCGTGAAACTTGCCCCCCCCCCCCCTCTCCCCCGGGAAGAAAACCCCTCGGCTCATAACTCGGCCATCTTTAGACCTGGACCCCCCAAGTGAGGGCTCATTTTAACCAGGACGAAGAGATCTACAACTTGGCCCCAACAGAATTCCCGAATTCCCGATTCACGACAAGGGAAGGAGAACAGCGAGGGATCCCCCTGGCTACTGCACAAGTACCTTCGGGCAAGCAAACTTTCAAGACTTCACCAACATCACTCTCGTGAAACTTGCCCCCCCCCTCCCCCTGGAAGAAAACCCCTCGGCTCATAACTCGGCCATCTTTAGGCCTGGACCCCCCGAGTGAGGGCTCATTTTAACCAGGACGAAGATATCTACAACTTGGCTCCAACAGAATTTCCGAATTTCCGATTCACGACCAGGGAAGAACAGGGAGGGATCCCCCCGGCAAGCAAACTTTCAAGACTTCACCAACATCACTCTCGTGAAACTTGCCCCCCCCCCCCTATGGAAGAAAACCCCTCGGCTCATAACTCGGCCATCTTCAGGTCTGGACCCCCTGAGTGAGGGCTCATTTTAACCAGGACGAAGAGATCTACAACTTGGCCCCAACAGAATTCCCGATTCACGAATCTTGTTCACTTGAGGCACGATTGTCTTTAGACAGACTTAAACACATCTTCTTGTGATTTGTATAGCTGTGTCTTAAGACTATCATGTCTCAAGTGAATGAGAGCTTGCTTGCCGAGGGAAGTGTCATGTTTCATGTTGATTTTCATATATTTTTGCAGCGAACAAAAATTCAAACGGTTTTTTTTTTCAGTGTAATTTGTGGGCGATTCGTATAATATCATCGTGCATCCTTCTTCGTGGGACGAAAAAAACAACGCATGCAGTTGTAGTTATTCATCAAAAAAGACGGCAAGAAATGTCGAAGGTAAGCAGTCTTTTCTAAAAAATGACTATTTTATAAGTAAAATTTTCTAAAATCATTGGACCAGCGCGGTAGCGGTGGGTCTATCAAGCTAGTACTTTTTTTGTTAATATTTAATGCGTCAGTATAATAATGTCGTCCTTCCCTTTTTTGATAGACCATACTTAACACATTAAATATTAATAAAAAAGCAGGTACATAATAATTATAAGTATTGAATATTGCCTGCAGTTTCCTGATATTAACGAAAGAACATAAAAAAATATTCCTTGAACATGATTATTTTGTTTTTTTTTAATTTCTTATTTAAATTTTTCAGTGTTAAAAGGTGCTTTCAGTGGCACGTCAATTGTGGGCGTTGTGATCTGTATCAAAAATAAAATAAAAAGGTAAGCAGCATAATATTTATAATTTATTGTAATCCATCAAAATCCCCAAGCGGTCACATGCTGCCGCAAAAAAATGAATATCTATGGTGTCTCGTTTCCCACGATCGAAGGACTAAAGTATATCAATAGCTATCGTCTAGGCCCTAGGGCATAAAAAAGGGTAAAAAAAAATTCTAGGGTCTAGATATGGTATTATTTAAGAAACAAATACTATAACAGTACGTTAAAATAAATCATTTTAATTTTACAGTGACATGCATTAAGAAAACGAAACCAACAGTTTTGATATGGGAGGAGATGAATATTGATTTGGAGAAAGGATGACAACGCTGAAGCCGACCTACGCATCAAATACGCTACTGAATAGAATATATTATTCTTTCGGATAATAAAACCTAAGGAAAAGTGTGTCAAAATAATCGGCCAAGTGCGAGTTGGACTCGCGCACGAATGGTTCCGTACCATTAGAGAGCAAAAATAGGCCAAAATTGTGTTTTTGTATGGGGGCCCCCTTAAATTTTTATTTTTTTAAATATTATTATTAACTATTGCGTAGACATACAATAAGGGCCTTCGTGAAAATATCATGTGCCTACCTGTTGCCATTACTGATAAAAGAGCAAAAAAGGCCGAAAAAAATCACGTTTATTGTATGGGAGCCACCCTTAAATGTTAATTATTTCTTTAAGTAGGTATTTGTTGTTATAGCGGCAACCGACATACACAATCTGTGAAAATTTCAGAAGTCTAGCTATAGCGGTTCTTGAGTAACAGCCTGGAGAGAGACAGACGGACGGACGGACGGACGGACAGACGGACAGACATCGAAGTCTTAGTAATAGGGTCCCGTTTTTACCTTTTGGGTACGGAACCCTAAAAATCCATGAGTCTACAAAATTAGTAATTAGTGCGAAAAGGAACTAAATTCAAAACGGTTGAAGTGTGGGAGTTACGTTTCCTTAGTTTTTATTATTCGTAATATAAAGAATATTACTATAATACAATCATCAATAATTGATGATTGTATTATGTATGTTATACATGTTTGTACAATTATTGTACAAACATGTATAGCATTTATATTTTTCTAAATCTTAAGGTGAACGCACACTTATCGGAGCCGAAAGAATGGAACGAGCCGAAAGAAACGAATTTTTGAATTCTATGAATTCCTATGAAACCTCGCACATTTGCCCGCGTCGAATCGGTCGAATCTGGCAGGACCTTAGTAAGGCCTTCAGGGAATTCGATTCGTTCGGTTCGGATAAGTGTGCGTTCACCTTGAGCAGTAAATTAAGGATTGAGCTAGATTAAAAAAAACCCGTTATTATGAATAATTATAAAAATTTTGTAACTATTTTAAAACACTTGATTAAATAGTGTTATGAATGTAACGTTGTAAACTCAGTTTAATTTTAATTGAATGTAAATAATAAGTTTATTCGTAATATTCTTCATTAAAAAAAATAAGCGGAAAAAATGCAAACTGTAGATAGATCGTTAAAAAAATCTTCAGACTATTAATTATTATCAATTGTACAAACATGTATTAACATAATATTATATATATTATTTTTCTAAATCTTAGCAGTAAATTAAGGATTGAGCTAGATTAACAAAAAACCCGTTATTATGAATAATTATAACATTTTTGTAACTATTTTAAAACACTTGATTAAATTTGTGTTATGAATATAACGTTATAAACCACGGAATATATAACACTAAGTAAACTCAGTTTAATTTCAATTGAATGTAAAATAAGTTTATTCGTAATCATTAATAACTGTTTTTTAAAAAAGATAAAACCGACTTCAAAATTGTACGCAATTGAGAATTAAAACTTCCTATCTCCAAAACTACTGAACCGATTTTGATGAAACTTGCACTATTCCCTAAGTTGAACAATACCTAGTACAATACACTTTTGAAATTTGGCACATTTGTTCAGAAGCTGTTATAGATTAACATATACAAAAACTGGACAGTTCTGGAAATATTACATACATACGCGTCGAATTGATAACCTCCTTTTTTTGAAGTCGGTTAAAAAAATTAAACGGAAAAAATGCAAACTGTAGATTGTTAAAAAAATCTTCAGACTATTAATTATTATCAATTGTACAAACATGTATAACATAATATTATATATTATTTTTCTAAATCTTAGCAGTTAATTAAGGATTGAGCTAGATTAACAAAAAAACCCGTTATTATGAATAATTATAACATTTTTGTGACTATTTTAAAACACTTGATTAAATAGTGTTAAGAATGTAACGTTGTAAACTCAGTTTAATTTCAATTGAATGTAAATAATAAGTTTTGATTGAGTGATGCATAACAAAATGTTTTAACTTTTATGAATTCAATTGAATCTAAACAGAGTGTGTATGATGTATGTATATTGTATTCTAGCATTGTTTGTTTAAAAAAATAGACTCACCGAGCTTCTTACGCCGGTTCTTCTCGGTGGGTGGGTCAGCGAACCGGTAGCAGGGATTTTTTATTGACCAAAAACAATAAATAATCATATTCGTCAAAATTTTGTTTTTATTTGTTTTATAGTGTCGGATTTTTATGTTTCAAAGACTTTGTTTTTGTGAAAATTGTGTATTGTTATGTGAACTAAACATAACAAACTCAGTTTTTACAAATTCAAGTTTATTGAAACATAAAAATCTGACAAGGATATCCTATCCCTACCCTAATAATACACACACATACAAACGTAAACGCACACATACACACCTATGGAGTTTAATCGAAATTGTTTCGATACTAGATGGCGCTAGCTGCGCATCTAATGTCAATTCGTGAGCCGTCAAACTCTTCTAAGACGCTTATCTGTCTACTCTATATACTTTAATCTGTGCTAAAAATTCAATATGTCCGCTTGTGTACTAGCTGTGTCACTTGTTTGTTTTGCGTTAAATTACCTATTAATTACAATATTTGTTTGTTTTGCGTTATTATTAAGTCTCTATATGTGACTTTAAAAGAAACTATTTGTAATTTCGATTTGTCTTAAAATTTGGTGTCATTTTTACTTGGAAAATACTACCTACTTAGGTACTGGGAAATGGAGGAAGAATTATTTGTTGTGGATTTTTTGCCAACTTGATTGGAGAATTAGAGGCAGCGACTGAAGAACCGCCACGATGTAGAGCATATGCAACTCGAGATCCTTTTGATCTCAGCGATGCTGAGCTTATACAAAAATTTCGGCTCAACAAATAACTATGGAACTCCTTCAATTAATTGAGCCAGTGATTGTGCCACATTCACATAATATCGACTTAAAAACAAAGGTATGCTGTAGGATAACTTTAAATAATTATTTCCTAAAAATAGCCGTAGTACAATAAGTAAAATAGAATAATAAAATATATTATATATTGCAGCTGTTGTGCGCACTACATTTTTTTGGTACGGGGAGTTACCAAACCCCAACAGGGAAATTAAATTGCATCAATATGTTGATGTTGATGATGATGTCTCAGTCGTCAGCCTCCCGTTGTATCTCAGACATTGTTGATGCACTCAATCATCCCAGCATATTTAATGCTTGGATTAAATTCCCAAGCAATCTCCAAGAACTCAGTGACATATCTAGAAGGTTAGTTACCAATGATAAATAATAACTCACTTGCGCAGTAAGAGCTCCTTTTAATTGAATAGATTTATACATTACTTTAGCTGTTATTATTGTTGTCTTAAACACATTTTGCAAATAAAAAGTTTCCTTTTTTAGTGTTCATACCCTAAATCCTAATAATTATAAAACGTTGCCATTTGTCCTTGTGTCTATCACCAAAATATTAGCAGCTAGTCAGTTGATAGATTCACAAATTATGTTGTCCGCCTTACAAGTTATCTATACTAAAAATGATAAAATACTACTTTTTTTTAGGTCTCAGGCCTTGGTGCCTAATGCCTATCCTCAATGCAGAAGAAGGTACACCGGAGTTTATGTATTCTGACACATTGAGAAGGGCACGCTCAAGTATAGAAAGGTGCAATGGAATGCTTAAGGCAAGATTTAGGTGCCTCTTGTGAAAGATAGAGTTCTGCATTACAATTATAAATGCTTGCTGTGTACTACACAATATGTGCATTTTGAACAATATGCCTGAACCGGAATTGGATGAGGAGCTTGGTTCAATATATCAACGACCTATTTTAAGTGATAATAACAGAACAAATGTATTTTTGACACAAGGGCGGGAGAAACAAAACCAAATTGTAAATAATTATTTTAATTGAATAAATTTCAATAAATCTTTCATATTATTTGTTCTTATCTCTATATATAATATAATAGTAAGGCACACAAGATAACATACAGTCTGTCTATAAAGTCATGAAATTAAAAAGTGGCAAAATCAAAGTGTTCATCCCTTTCAAATCAATCTAAGAAAAAAGGGATGACACTACGATGTTGCCACTTTTTAATTTCATGACTTTATAGACAGACTGTACTACAAATAGTTAAACATTAGGCACAGTCATAAATATTAAATTATAATCACATATCAACATTTTTATATTTTGCTATCATCTATACATATAATAAATATTAAAATAAACAATTACTTGTCATTGTTATTAATTAGAATAGTAAAAGCATACTAAAATGAGTGCTTTTTTAAGTGTGTTTTATCCAAATGCTGGACCTAAGTTAAAAAATTATGTTATTAATTTTTAGAACCTTCGATTAAAATATAACCAAACATAACAAGTATACTAAAACATTAACAATAATATTTTATTAATTAACATTAAAAAAAATTAAGAGCAAATCAGTCTTGAACTAAAATAAGATTAACATGTAACAGCTGTTTATTGTTCCTAATAAAGAAAATAAATAAGCTTGAGCTTATACAAAAAATAACTTTTTCAACTTCTTTTTAAAATACTTCAACAATAAACCACCTAAGATCTAAAATAATACCAATAAGGAAATTGAGTTATTATAATCATAACAATAATTGTACATACTTAGTAGATTTAAAAGCTTTATAATTATTGTTATATTATTATTATTATAATTACTCAATTTCCTTATTGTTATTATTATTTATGCTGATTTTTTACAATTGCATACTGAGTATGTTAGTCTGCAAACACAGCCTCTGGTAGACATTGCAGCGGCTTTAAATAGAAATGCAACTAAAGTCTAAAATAAAACAGTTAAAAAATGTTTGTTTCACAAATTATTGCTCTGTAATACATTGCAGTTGCATTACTAGAGCCTGTGTTTGCAGACTGATTGACTTAACATACTCAGTATTCAATTGTAAAAAATCTGCATAAAATTTTTCTTCGTATTTATCTTTTCTCTAAAGTTTTCGTTAAGAGTTTCAGCGGTTTTCAGACTTTGCTGCAACCGCCTCTGTGCAACTGTCCGTTTTTGTTTCATAGTTTTATTCCTCCTGTTCTCTGAAACGAAATAAGCCATATATAAGTTGACAGATTAACTAATTATTTAATTATATTAAAAAAAAACAGAATGCAAAGCTTTATTTGCACTTTATATATTTTTTAATTTCAGATAATATACAGTATTGTTGTTATTGCAATAGGTACCTTTGGTTGATGTATCTGCAACATAATATTCATCATTAAATCCTGGTGGTGGTGGCAAATCTGAAACAGACACAATATTATATTATTTTGACTGTCTTCTTATCTCTGCTCATGATATGCATTACTACGCAGAGTGCAGACAGTATGTTACTAAATAAATATTTTATAATAAGGTGTTTGATTTTTTTATTGCCTACATATTTATTGAATAGCCCTCTGAAAAATATATAATTAATATAATATATTATTAATAATCAAAATCAATATTTCTTAAGAACTTGTAGATTGTTTGGAACAGTTTTGTGGGGTTTATGACAACATTATTTGAGTAGATAAGTTACTTACTACTTACCTTTGTTTGATGTACATGTATGTGTAGCAACATTTACATCGGTAAAATCTTTAGGTGGTGGCAGATCTGAAAATGAAACTATATTTTGACCATTTTCTTACAGTGACTCCGACCATGTTATTTATAATGATTAAGGTGCAGTAGTGTACATATTAGATACCATTGTAAGATATGACAGAGTTATGTATTATGTATGTAAAATAACTGTGGTTTTGATTTAATTATACAAAATTAAAAAGCTAGTATTATAAATTACCTATTTCTAGAATAGACTCGCCACAAATTTTAGGTTGTTCTGATAAATCTGAAATAAATACAATATATTTAGAAACAGAATACATTTGTTATGTTTTTATGCTGTTCTCAATAAAACGGAAGCCATTTTTAAGGTCCCATACACATGCTTAATTCATCAAGCCCCTAATAACAGATAATAGATAAGCTCCCGAACAATAGATAAGCTATTGTGTCTCGTTGTTCCACGATCGACGGGTTAAACTACTACTCGTGCTAAGACTTTGCTGTCTGTCTGTTTGTCTGTATGTATCTCAGGTACCATGATAGCTAGATAGTTGACATCACATAATATTTACATTATACATATATATTATTATTTTATTTATTTTGCCAAAATCAATCCAATCAATCTTACCAATTATTTTAGCCAGAGATTCGTTTGAGTCAATATGACCAACCAGGGAGTTGTGGTCTATTAAGTTTATGATCCGGGTTTACTCCAGTGTTGGGGACTCTGGAGGCGGACCACCACCAGTAAAATCTACTATCCTGCCATGTCTAGAAAATATAACATTTTTTATTTATAACATGTCAATATCTATATGTAACAAGCAAGGCTTATATTGTTTAATTAAATAGATCGTACTAAGACGCCCAGCCATGGGCGCTTGACAGACGAGAGGTTAACTCATGACTGACACTGGATTTTTATACATGAAGTTAAGAAATTAGAGAAAAAGTTTTAAATACTTACTTTGCGCCACTCATCCCAGGATTTATTAGCTCCTGTAATTGAGTTTAGCTCTCGACTTATCTCTTGCAACCTTCTTTTGGCTTCAGCCTGTGAAGGTGGCCGAAAACTTTCCGCGGCTTAGAAGTGGATCTGCCTCCACTAAACCATAAAGTAACCTAAATATTGAAAGGTCACTAAACTAATAACTAGGCGGAGCTTTTGCTCCGCACTAGCGTATTTTATATTTCGTTCCATTTGTGGTTCCATTTTATCCTCTGTTTACGATTTTAAAATTAATATAAACTAACCTAAAAAAATAATTATAATAATAATATGTCAAATGTAAGGCACTGACAAGTGACAGGGTGACAGTTCGTTACTTTCCGTTCTACGTAATGAACACAGTACATTCGAATCATTTTATCACAACTTTTGTACTATTATACAATAAGTTTTTAGATAATTACGTTTATGTTAAATGATATTATAAAATCAATTAATTTGTAAGCTTTAATTATTAGAATACACTTAAATATCTTCGAACGTTACAAAATTTGTACCTGCGTTTTTTTAACGCCGAAACGGAACGCAACATATTGTCTATGGCAGGAACACCTCCACAGTTCGATTGGTAATTGTTCTATTGGTGCCCCAGAATACGAGTTTTATGGATCATACGAACTTGCCAGTAGAGATGAATAGTTCGTGAAATAATTTTACTAGCGAAAAAGCTCACATCCTGAGAATTGCCGTCCAGCTGCGTAGCCGGAGCCGTCCAGTCGTCTACATTCTGGAACTTCACGTTGGACGCCTGGAAGACCTCGCACTCCAGCTGGTGGTGAGGGTCCTGTTCGCAGGCGGGGCTGCAGATTGGCCAGGAGCAGTGTGAGCAGACGGTCTGCTCCACGGGGCAGTAGCAGCCGAGACAGAGGGGAGGGGTGTCTGAAAGTTGGAATTGGAAGTAATATTGTAAATGCGAAAGTGTGTGTGTTATTTCGTCACGATTGTAAACTGCTGAACCGATTTTACCGACCAAACCGGCTGAGTCCCAGGAAAGGACGTAGAATAGATTATTATCTCGAAAAAATGTACGGTTTTCGCGCGAAAGTATTCGGCAGTCGGCACAATGAAGCAGCTGTAAGTTTAGAGTCGTATTTTCTGATTAACAATGACATGACTGCCGAGGAGCTGCAAGTGCGTTTCCGGTCTTTACAACCCCGGAAAAATAAACAACGCTTGCAGATTTGCAGCAGTAAACTAAGTATAACTAAATATCTTCGTTCTCAGAAGGTTCGCTCCGAGGAATTGTCAAAAATCACGGGGAAGTGCCGGACTGCATTTTCTCATAGACTGTAGCTGTAGGACGTATAGGTAGTAATTAGTATAAGCTATCTCCTCCTAAGCTCTGATTTGTCCGATCTCGCGAAGGCCGAAGAGACTGGTGTAACAATGATCTATGAACACTATAGACACATGGGTATAACAGCTTAGGTAAGTACTAAGTTTTATTATAATCTACCAAAAACTTTTTAAGGCACTTCAGCCACAGAAAACAGAGGGAATGAGAAACAGTCTACCTACAAGTAAGTAGTTACTAGTTGTAAGTATATATTTTATCTCCCTAACAGCTTTAACTAGCTGACTGCATCAAAACCTAATTAGGGTTAAGTGTTTTAATTTTATTACATTCTCTACATTTAAATGTCAAGAGGGCATGCATTTCCGGCACTTGCCTGGTTTTGGTCCAACGACGACCGGCAAATCGCTGAAAATCACCTCCCCACGCTCAATATTCTTCTTCGCGGTCAAATATCTGCCGTACTTGTCGTTTTGCGACACACTGTAGGGGCAAATGCCGTCCATACTTAGATAGGTGCGTTTCCCGAGATAGATCTTGAAGTATTACTCGAGGATTGAGCGTACAGACGATTTACCGAGTCTAATTTTAAATCGTTCGAGAATCGCGCCGTGCATTCGAAAAGCATTTAGACGTACGCAAAATACATGAAATATTGCGCTTTCTAGGATTAGTTGATGTAAAATAAAATAACGTCTAGTTTTGAGCGAGATTTTCATTTTCCTATTTTGAATCCTACAAATTCAAATAGAAACCTTCAAGACGAGAGCGTATTCCCTCTTAAAAGGTCGGCAACGCACCTGCAGCTCGTCTAATGTTGCGAGTGACCATGGTCGACGGTAGTTGTTTTCTATCAGACCCGTTTGCTCGTTTGCCCCCTTATTACATAAAAATTAATACTAAATCTACTTATGTAAAATTAAAAAGTGTTTCTGTCTATCTGCAGTTAGTCTGAACTCTGATATCTCTTCACGCCCAAATTGCTGAATCGATTTTGCTGAAATTTTGCATGGAGATACTTTGAATACCTATAGTGTCTTACATAGGATACTTTTTATCCCGGAAAAATGTACCGTTTCCGCGCGATAAAAGAATTTTGGCGCGATAGAGTTGCGGGCTGCATCATCTAGTTAATTATCTTCTAAAGAAGAGTTATAACTTATAAGTTATAATTAAGTATACAGCCTATATACAGGGTGTAACAAAACTAAGTGATAATCACTGATGATTCACTGATCACTGTGAAAGTAGCAGCGCTGAAAGATATTTTTTTTTTCAGTTTTGTATGGGCAAGAGCCCCAGCGTCACGAGTCACGACTCACGAGTTTCCCCATACAAAAGTGAAAAAAATGGTCTTTCAGCGCTGCTACTTTCACTGTGAACTTTATGTCCGGAACACATACACACCTTATAGTATTATCACTTATTAGTTTTGTTACACCCTGTATAATATGTGAAGCAAATAAATAGGTTTCGTACCTAGGTACTAGTTAGTAAGGTACTTAATTCCTTACCTATATTTCGACGAACCTAACCAGCTATGAACAATTACCTAGGTACAAGATGAGAGACTTGCGACCACATAGATTTTGGATACAGCTATAACTTCGACATTATTTACATATTTTGTATAAAATATTTATTATAGGTACCTACTTATTTTTAAAAATATTAACAATTGGTTTTTAACGATGATAAATTTTGAAAATATTTTTAATTTTGGATGTGATGTGACGAAATCTGCGACCTCAAAACTCTGTAATTTTCCTTCAGTACGCGCTGAAATTTTCAGAGAAAGAGTGCCATGTTTGAAACCGGTAAGGAAATGTTTTTCCAGTTATGTATTTATTTACAAGTTACAACACTCGTATTAAAGTAGAGCGCCGCGCCGCTATGTAGGGACCATAAAGTTAATATACCTAGCGGGAGGCTTTCCGCTAGGTATATTCCGCTATTATAACTTTATGGTAGGGAGTAGGGACGTAGCTCCTTAACCTTACGAATAAAACTACTACTTACTTTACTAGCTACCATACCCAGTCGGAATTATAAGATAGGTATATTAACTTTATGGTATAGACCGCGGCCTAGGGGTGGCAGCGTGAAGCGTCCTAGGAGGAGCAGCAGCATCCTAGGGAGACGGCAGCGTAATATGGGGTGGCAGACTTCATAAAGTGGCATATAACACTCATAGGGGGGGGGGGGCGGGGGCCGGCGACTACACTTTGCTAAAACCGGCCCTGGGGACTGGGGTTATGACTTATTGGAGAGACTAACTACCAAGAACTCACGAACACATAATATAAATTTGCCAAATAAATGTAAGCACACCTATCGAAACTCTATCGTCAAGCAAGGCCCTAACCTAAACAGCTAGTAATGTTAGCAGCCTTTATTCAAAAATTTGGAAGAATATGTACCATATTAGAGTTTATATCGACTTTTTTGATCATTTGTTATAGGATGGATCAATGGGAGAAATGGAAATTTCGACGCCCCCACCGAATAACCGGACAATTTGCTATTGTGGGGTTTTTGCTGTTATGCGTTTTTTGGCATCTAGAAGTCAAAATACATCATGTGAATTTTTTTCAGAATTTTCCTATGGATATTTACAAAGATATAAAAAATTATGTGTTTATTCCATAACAATACTTAAAATTGTATTTTACACCAAAAACTGGGCAATAGGCTATTGCGAAAAATTATGTCAAAACGATTTGACGATAAACGAATATTGCACGGTTATTCGGGTAAATACATTGCTGCCTACTGCACATTTCCACTCCTGCACATCCCACTTTCATACTCCTTCCACTCAGGTAGCCGCTGATTACCCGCCTCAGGTTCCCCAGACACCTAACTTCAGCTAACCGAACCATTAGAGCTGGCCACCAAGCATTGTTGAAGGCCTCTCCTGTGTCCAGCGAAACCATAATATAAATTTTCTCCTTCTCTCTCTTCTTTCTGATGTGGTTCACTAACCTATAGAGGGCGTATTCGGTGTACTTTTGTGGCATAAAGGCATATTGGTTAGGTTTTATTTTGGACAACTTGTAGAATCTGAGTCGAACAACCGTCATATCGCGGTGATCATCTCAGTCCACTCACCTCCAGCCTCCAGTCTCAGACCAGCATCAGATCAGTAATCGCAGAGGTTTACACGGGACCCAAGAGTCAGGAATAGTGAGACTTTCTTCATTAAAAAAATAAGAATGTCTGACTGTCCCTGGCTAGCTTTTTTTTTAATGTCTGAAGTCGTCATAGACGTAAGAACGACCAGCGATCATTTTGGAAGACATCAAGTGGTAAAGTTCTTCCTTACATTCGTTAAATTATGTACATTTCTAATATTAATATCATAATCTGTTTCGATTTTTGTAATGAGCATGCGGGTTTTCTCACAAACAAGCATGTATGGGCAATACTTGCTACAAAATAAACTAAACGTGACCGATAAGCAGCGAGATTTGTTACAAATAAACGAGAACGTATTTAGATATTTTCTTCTTTCGCAAATACTCCTAAGAAGTGCTTAAAATTGTCACGACAGCACTTGTTACAGCTTCACGCCTGCAAACAGCTGTTGTCAAACAGTCAAACGTTATTCATGGAAGTGGTCCTGCAGCCTGCAGGTCCTAGTGGGTTCCAACTCAGTATTTAATTAGGAATGCGATTGCTAGCTACTATAAGATGTGCTGCTACAGTATTGTGTGTGTATTGTATTGTAACTTGAGAAGTTTTTAACATAGTTTTGATCCTGATTACATTGAACTGTACTACGATGTAGATAGAAGTCGACGATTAAACCACCATCATATAAGAAAAGGCCTACGATCCTCTCGGAACACTGTCTAAAGCAAATTCCTGCCATTATCATTCATTTTATTAGAACATAATATGATATTGATTATTGTAACACCAACTCAGGTGGCGATGAGGGTTATGAATTATGACTAACGTTGTAATTAACTGCAATGATTATAAGTACTAATAAAATGATAGAGCCAGTCTCCAGAGTGTATTTTTTCGAATCTAGAGCTGATTCGATTGCAAGAATGTCATTTATGACATCAAATAATGAATGTATTTAAACAAAAATACATATTATTTTTATTTTACTTATAGTAGAAAATCATTGGAATAAACCACAATGACTATAATTATAAAGTGTACAATATTTTTTAATCACCGAAAAGTAAAGTAATAGGTGTTTACCAATATTTTTATCCTAAACAATTTCCCCGAATAATATTGCAATGAGATATTATATGTGCATTTTATTACAGCCGAAACGCAAAATTACCCGAATAACCATGCAATAGACAATGATGATCAGAGCTTGGCCTACTCCAGAACGATAAGTTGCGTTTTGCTTTATTAAAGAAAAACCTTTGGTGGCAATTAAATATTATTGAAATAGCAAGATGGGCAAAAAAATTAGCTTTCATTTGAGATATAAAAAGTCTTTGAAGCTTTTTTTTTAACGGAGTTATTAACAAAAATCAGTTTTTTGGCTCTCCTGAACATTTTCATTTTTTCGATTGTCCGGTTATTCGGTGGGGGCGTCGATTTGTAAAGATGACCGTGGTCGCAGAGTTGAGTGTCCAGCAAACGAAGACCCTGAAAGACAAACGCGGATTCCTTTTTGCATTTATCGAGTAAGATAAGTATTTTATAATGTTAAAGTTCTTTAGAATCTCAATAGCCCGGCGACTGTCGAAACCCACAAATCGTTCGTGATTATGTTATAATATCTTTGCCTCTACAATGTGCATTAAAAAAAAACGACGGATGTACTAAAGTCGATGAAGATCTCTTTAACATTAATTTAATGTATTATAATACTTTGGATATACTGTTGAATATTTTTGAAGCCATTTATTTTATTTTATACTTTTTGAAATTTTGTTTTAATTTATTTATGATTTCTTGATTATAATTAAGTCGAAAGTGACAGAACATCAATAGCGCAATTCCGGTTTTGTGGAGCCACCAAGCGGTAATTTTTCTAACTAGATTTGTCTTGTGGTTGGGTTGTCGAGGTGTAGTTCTTGTCAGAATTTCCCTGAATTTTATCAAATCTAAGTAGATTTAGTCGAATTACATATCCTACAGTAAGTATTTGGTTGAAATATTTGAATTATTTAATTTAATTTTGTGCGCTATTTATCTAATACCGCTCCAAATAATACCGACTGGGCCGGGAGTCTTCTACGTCACACACGTGATTTCCAATCAATTTATTGTTTTAAATCATTATTACTATACTTAATCAAGATATAGATCTGTTATACTTTACCGGCGCTTCAATATTTCTTACCAATTTGTCTTGCAAACTATTTTCATAAATTGATCAAAACTATAACCAAATCAAGGTTTTTATTGAAATGTTCTAGATATTCTATAGGATTAAGGTCAAGTTTGATATTAAAGTGTGTCTCGGATGTATTTATTGTATATAAAACAGTTTTTGCTGGTGTATTTTAGCTGTGACAAAAATGACTAGCAATTATGTATTGTTGTTATGTAATAGTACAGAGTTGCAAACTTTATGCAAATGAAGACCTCGACCCTGACACATCTGGCAAACTCCAAAATATAATTTACAAAACCAAAAATTCAGGGCATTATATTTCTATACCATACACAAGTTATGAATGCCTATCATTTGTCCAAACTAGGTATAGGTAACTAGTATCTCTTTAGGTTTTAAGAAATTTATGGATAAACCTCAGATTATGTTAAAAAGTGGCCTATTAAACTTACTTTATTTCATCATATTTTTATTTGTTAACTCTATAGAAATTTCTTAAAATGTCATAAAGGTTTGGAATATATTACACTAACTTACTACAATTTTATATTATTTTAACAGAAAATGGCCCCACCATACTATGCTGATCTCGGAAAGAAGGCCAATGATGTCTTCTCCAAGGGCTACCACTTCGGTGTGTTCAAACTTGATCTCAAGACCAAGAGCGAGTCTGGTGTTGAATTCAACAGTGGAATCACCTCCAACCAAGAAAGTGGCAAGGTATTCACTAATCACTGTAATGGTCATAAGTTTGCACCCAAATGGAATACATTAGAATTGATAACTGACTGTATGCATGATTCACTGAAACATATTATGTGAATAGTACTTGTTAGTTAGAACTTAGGTAACACTTTATTGATTGCTGAAATCTATTTTATTGGCGCAGGTATTCGGTACCTTATCTTCCAAATATGCCGTGAAAGACTACGGACTTACGTTCACGGAGAAGTGGAACACAGACAACACTCTGGCCACCGACATCACCATCCAGGACAAAATTGCAGCTGGACTGAAAGTAACCCTGGAGGGAACCTTCGCACCACAGACAGGGTAAGCTTTGGTACAAGTTTCTTATCTTAGGCCCATTAGTTCTGGGTTATTGCTAATCGCGTAATAAAATATAACCTTCTTTTTCATCTTTGCAAAGGACAAAAGAGAAATGTTTAGTCAAGAATTAATTTAAAACAGACTTGCCAAAATAGGCTTCAAGTTGCTAAAAATTTTTTACTCTTAGCTTAAAATAATTTGCATAATTATTATTAATTCTTCTATTAATCTTATGAGAATCTCATTTTATATTTGTCATATTGTTATACCTAAATGAGAAAATATGAATCAGGTTTAAAAATAACATAAATTTACTCAAATGGCTGTAATTACAATATTATTTATCAATTTTAGAAGCAAATCTGGCAAGCTAAAGACCTCTTTCGCCAACGACATCATCGCATTGAACACCAACGTCAACTTGGACTTGGCCGGCCCCGTCGTAGACATCGCCGCTGTGCTCAGCTACCAGGGCTGGCTGGCCGGTGCCCAGACCCAACTGGACACGCAGAAGGCCAAGTTCTCCAAGAACAACATCTCCCTGGGCTACCAGACCCACGACTTTGTTCTGCATACCCACATGTGAGTAAATACGCATTTTTGCAATAAATGCAATAAATATGCATTTTTTAAAATTTGGGTTTTGATGGTTGCCCTGCAGAATTGCCTATTAACTTTAGTACATAATATTTCAATGTGAATTGTTCTAAAATTAATTCTTTCTTTTGTAATCCATTTATAAAATATTATAATACTTTTTTAGGGCATAAAAGTTATTCTAGAATAATGCTGTCTTGCAAAATAATAAAAAATGTTAATTAGAATTTCCTCATGTTAATAATATCTTATAGTGAATTGAAGACGTGAGCGGAAGAATCGAACAAGTAACATTTTGTAACATACGGACAACTTATCTACTTCATAACCTAGCTAATATAATATCTGGCTACACATACAATCTATAGTTTTTCTATTCCATTTTCCGGCCCTAAAGCCTCCATTTAAGCAAAAAAACGGGAAGTTTTTGCATGTTACTTACCTTATTCTTCCACTCACGTCTTGAATTATAATTCAAGTGCTATTTAAATGTCTTTTTGAAGGCCTTTGTAAGGTTTGATGTGGTTTTGTTTTCATGATCTGAGTTAACACTAATAGAATATTATAGGGGAAATATTTTATTTTTTGTTGTTTGTGTTGAGTACAGTTTTGAAACTACATTTTCTTAATTTTAATTTTTACCCGACTGCCAGGAGGGTTATATAGTCTGCAAATACACATCAAATTACTACCAAAACAAGTTTTACCAGTTTTACAATGTTTTGATACCTTCCTATGAGTGCTTGACTTAGGCCTGTTTCACCACTTTAAGCTGTAGACTGTCAGTTAAGTTGTGGATAGCCTACAGTGTATACTATCCACAACTTAACTGACAGATAGAGTGTGAGAACTTGTGGACCCTATCCAGCACTTATCAGTAAGTAGTGAAACAGCCCCCACTCCCCAATCATAAACATAATCCCTATGAAATAATTTTGCCAAACTTCAAATTTTTTTTTACAGTGACAATGGCAAGGACTGCTCTGGTACGATATACCAGAAGGTGTCGGACAAGCTGGACTGTGGTGTCAACATGAAGTGGTCGTCGGGCTCCAGCGACACGCAGTTCGGAGTCGGCGCCAAGTACGCCCTGGACAGTGACGCCTCCCTGCACGCTAAGATCAACAACAAGTCCCTCATCGGTCTTGGTTACCAACAGAAGCTGCGTGACGGTGAGTCTAGATATACTTTAAGTTGCAGATGCAGTTTGACATTGGCAAACTCCTAAAACAGGAAGGCTAACACCAAAGGTTCATCCTTGAGAGCACAGATTTTTTAATGTAACTTTTTTACAATTCAGTTTTTTAAAGAATGCAAAGATTTTCTTCAAAACTTTTCTTTATCAGTCTTATCAGACATCATATGATTTTTTTACAATAACATTTTTATCTCATTGGCATGTGTATTGTGTAAGGTTCCTGTTGCCTAGCGTTTTTCTATTTTTTTTTTGCTCTACAATATTTTGTTATTCGGGTATTCTCTGAAGAAAATTTCTAAATGTGTAAGATGTGTGATAATATGAGCCTATATTAGTTTTTATGTATTCTACACATGCGATATTATGTTATTTCGCGTTTATTTATTTATTTAATAATAAAGTACAACCACATCGCATACATTTCTTACTTAACAATTTGTATTATATCTAATGCATACGACAACTACGTATTTATTGTATTATCATAGATTCTTGAGACGTTGATTCATATAATTATGTAAATGTAAAGCAAGAAATACATTGGTGGCGTTATGTCAGACTATAACCCGACTAAATGACGCAGATCCACAAACTGCATGTAATGACGAATATCGATCATGCGATATTCCTATAAGTTGCAGCTATAACATAATAAACCATTATTCCAGGTGTGACCCTGACGCTGTCTGCGGCCATCGACGGCCAGAACTTCAACGCTGGTGGCCACAAGGTCGGTCTAGCTCTGGAGCTCGAACCCTAAGCATTTAACCGCGAAGGCTTTCTAGTATAATAGTTGACACAGCCACTAACTGTTATCGGAGAGCGTAGAACAGTTCAAGCTTACAGTATTCTATCGGAGAATATTTTTTTGAAGTTGTGACGTCATTTTCCTAATAGCCGTAGCGTCCGTCACGCATTCACCCTCTGTAATTCATTTGAACTATCTATTTACAGTCTGTGTAACGTCTTGTAAATAATTTGATGTGTAATTAACTGATTGAATGAGAATATAATAGTCTGTTGGAATTGTTGTTTCTCTTTTACCCTAAACATTTTTTTACGACGAGGTAAGAAATTGGTGACTACCAACCACCTAGGACACCATATATTTTGTAACCTTTCTTGTATCCGAATACAAGGAATTTAAGAAATATAAGGTCTCGGTCAAGCTTGCACGCCGCGGTATAAAATAAAATCTCGTAATAAAAATACTGTCAATGAAATTATTAACTCAGACCTACATAATTTCCTAGTCTACAGATCACAAATGAATTAATAAAGTCTGCCATCTATCAATTTCTTCCATGAGGTAACTTTCAAATAATAAACACAGTTCAATAATAAAAAGTTTATTGTATCATCTCCTCCTCCATGAGTTTGGCCATCCACTCTGGTTCTGCGGCCGCGATCTTCTCTATGAGGCTGTTCACCTGGTAGCACAAACTCTGGATCTGCTTGTCCCACTGCGGGAGAATCTCACGAGCTGGTAAGAAAAAGAAAAAAGTCAAGAGCAAGTTGATGAGGAATAGAAGAATACAAGGGTAAGGATGAGTTTACAATATGGCGGCAATAATAATGTTGATAGTCACGAGCCAAAATAACCTTGTAAGACTATAATATAATATATTGCAGAAAAGTCATAATGTTCGTAACCTATGTACTGTGAAATGGTCTCTGCATAACACAAATCAATATAATAATATTATTATTCAATGTTGCTTCAAAGAAATGGAATAATTACATTTACACCGTTGAAGGACCATAAAATCGCCAGACCGTGACAACAAAAGGGGAACAACCATGTTTCCTAAAAATCAATATTTTACTGCCTTTTTAGTTGCCACTTGAAAATTTGCCAAGTATGGGCTGCCCAGCTACTAAACGTATTTGATTTGAATTGAATACAGAGAAATGGAAGATACGTTGAATCGTGGGTATTACGTAAATAGATATCGATTTTTAGGTGGCCGTGAGCCGGTAGATATTGGCTTGTTGTTATGCCATAATATGACGCAAGGTGGTTCAACACCGCAAAATGCGAAGATTTTAATGGTATATAGACAATTTACATGCACATTATATACCTAATATTAGTACCACGCTAACACCAATAAAAGTATGTGTTTATCAAAAGCCTAAATGCGCGTAGTCCGAGAGCGACGGTTGTCACTACTCGCTGATCATAGGGACCTATCAGACCAGACCAGAGAGAGTGGTCACGCGTTCGCAATCTACGTTCGAGCAGTCAGTCACATAGGAGCAATTCTGACGCGGTCAGATCGCCCCCTGTGTGAGTATAATATCTATGTAACGCAATACAACACAGAATGCAAAATGACCGATAAAGGCTTGACCGCTCTTTGCACTTTGGAGATCTAGGATCTATATACTCACTCTGCATGCGGCCCTCGCTGATCATGTGACTGTCATACCTCTCGCCGCCCTCTACCTCACTTTGGAGATCTAGGATCTATATACTCAATCTCGCGCTGATCTGATCGATTTGTCCATGCATATGGCCCTCGCTGATCATGTGACTGTCATACCTCCCACCTCCCTCTAGCTTACTCTGGGGATCTAGGATCTATAGTCTATACTCACTCTCAAAATGCACTCTCGCGCTGATCTGATCGATGTGTCCGTGCATGCGGCCCTCGCTGATCATGTGGCTGGCGATGCGCTCGGCGCGCGCGGGCGGCGTCTCCAGCAACGCTCCGAGCTCAGCGAATGTGATGTTGTTGTACAGCTTGCTGGCTGATAGTAAATTGTGCTCGAACACGGCCCGGTCCAGGATGGATGACCCGTCTGATGTTGTCGCCTGGTGAGGTAAAAAGATTCTTGTTAATTATTATTAGATCAGATCTTAAAAGATTTAAAAATTAAAGCACTCCCTAGACGGTAATTCAGCATGACATGCGTTACGTGTGGTGCCATGCCATGCACGCATGATCGTTTAGTGCTCCCTAGACGGTAATTCAGCATGACATGCGTTACGTGTGGTGCCATGCCATGCACGCATGATCGTTTAGTACTCCCTAGACGGTAATTCAGCATGACATGCGTTACGTGTGGTGCCATGCACGCATGATCGTTTAGTACTCCCTAGACGGTAATTCAGCATGACATGCGTTACGTGTGGTGCCATGCCATGCACGCATGATCGTTTAGTACTCCCTAGACGGTAATTCAGCATGACATGCGTTACGTGTGGTGCCATGCCATGCACGCATGATCGTTTAGTGCTACCTAAACGGTAATTCAGCATGACATGCGTTACGTGTGGTGCCAAGCACGCATGATCGTTTATTGTAGTGATTGATGCGAATGACATGCAAACTACGTGCTGTACATTGATTGACAAGTTGTTTAATTTTTCGTTCTGCAATATTATGTGCATTACATGCACGCATGATCGTTTCGCAATCGGCATATTGTCATGCAACAATTAATACTGTCTTTTTTCTAATTTTAACCAATTTACTATTTAGAACATTTTGGCAAGTATTACTGAATAACGAATGTTTTAACTCATCTTCTTGTGTGAATATGGCATTAACCTAAATTACTATGAATTCTAATTAGATATTCAGCATTTTTACAATGCATTCCTATTGTCATCTCAATGACCAAAACAGAAGTAACTCACAGCAATGAGCAAACCCACCTTCTGATGCGTCTGCATGAGCGCCTCGAACTCCTGCAGCTCGGAGCGCCTGATGATGCGGTCGAGGTACATCTTCTCCAGAATGCTGTACGCCGGCAGTTGCTGGCAGCGCTCGTCCTTGAACAGCGTCGCCAGCATGCGGGACCGCTGTTGACCTGGGTGATATGGGATTTACATAACCAAGAAACCAGGATTTCGCCAAATGTCAAAAACCAACTGTAAAAAACTCATTTGGTTTGCTATGTTGTTTTCTTATTGTGTTACCATGTTTCTTGAAATGTAAAGATGTAATTTATAAAAACAACAAGATCATATTCATGATCTTGTTGTTTTTTGCCGCACGGCTAAAGTTGCTAATTCTACAGCTATGTTAATAATATTAAATTTAAATCAACACTTCGCTAAGTAACATTAAGCTTCTGATGTCTGGTCGAAATCATCTTGCGCAACTTCACTAAAGGCTTAACATTGACAGATGTGAGTTAATGTGCATAAACTTACCTGCAGATGCAAGCACTGTGCAAATAAGAGCATTCCTGAGGCAGGTCATACGCTCATCTTCATGAATTATATTCCTATAGGATAACTCATTGTATCTTTGTGCAGCTTCTATGAATTTCCTGTAAAAAAATAAAATTAATAACAACTTTGCCACAGCTACCTTTACAAAATTCAACTAGCAACTCTCTTTTATTTTGGATTTTTTTTAATTAAAATTTTTGACGAGGCTAGCAAAAATGCACTTTGCATCTATGCCAGTCTCATATTATTCAAAAATAATTATTGGAAGTATTTATGTCTATTTAAGAAGGAAGTTATAGAACTTACGTACACATACTCTTGTGATTTCATGTTCATGTTCTTAAGCAGACATTAATTTTGTTAATTTATATGGTAACATAAAAAGAATACCTTCTGTAATCCAAAACTCTAGCATAACACACTTTGTAATATATCTGGAGCTGTTCATTAGTTGTCTCCGCCTGGAGCAGCGAGGCTCGGTTTACAAAGGCCTCAGCCTGCACCGGGTCATCCACTTCCAAGTACAGTCTAGCTATCTTCAAGTAAGTTTCAAGCTTATAATCTACAGAGTATTGCCTGAAATAGAGTTAAATTTTACATAATTTTTTATTAAAATTAATTCTTGTCTTATTGTGTTTCATTTTAAAAAGTTGGTAGACAACATCACTTTTGTGAAACATAATAATTATTGTTGTCTAGCATAATATATTTTAATTTTCTAAGTCGATAGTTTTGATTTGAATACCTACTTTTGGCCCGTCTCCAATGGAATACCAACAAGTACATTGGCTGCCTCCTTCCAGTTCTGATTTCTTTCATAAATGTCAGCCAAATGTTGTCTTATACTAGCCACCTGCAAAATATTATAAAGAATGAGTTCAAAGTGTTCTATTTTATATTACAATACCTAATAAATATGGGCGCCGGCAGAAATAATTTCCATGGGGTGCAGATTTTCGTTTTCTTTCTTTTCTTTTATTTTTACTTTTTACGAACAACAGTGACTGTCTATTTACGTCAACAGAATACATTTAGTACGAACTATCTTTGTACGGCATGGTAATAGGCTTACAAAAAGCTTTTTATTTCAATAATTCCTGTTGATTCCGAGTTTCCCAAGGGGTCCAGGTGCACCACCTGGCACCCCCCTGTCAGCGCCCATGCTAATAAATAATTTGAGCCATTCATTTATCATTAAGTAATAAGGGTTATCACAATTTTTTTTTCTTTACCATAGTCAATATTATTACAAGGTACCTCTTTCTTTATAGATAATTGTGTTATTGGTAGAAATGGATAATATAATATATTTTTACCTGCTCTTCAAAGGAAATAACCCTAGGTTGGATGACATCTAGTGCAAAATGTGACACTTCCTGTGAAACATTGTCGGGCAGCAGGGCCAAGTGAGAGCTGACATCTGTGAGGAGCTGCCGGGATATCACAAGACTCACATTCTCGTTCACAACTATAAGTAGAAATATAAAGCATATATATAAATATTAAATAGCATAGTTTTAATGAAAAGAAGAAATTTGTTCAAGACATCAATAATCTGCTTACAGGGTCATTCAATTTTTAAAGCCTGTATTGGCCAATACCTATGGTCATGTCTGTAAATTGGGGTTCTTTATGCCTGTGAAACTATTAAGGATATTTATCCTTAATAGTAAGCCAGTAAGCAGATTAATTATTAACATTTGTTAATAATTAGTCTGCTTACTGGCTTAGATAGTGCTACAAGTGCAGAAGGTCTACAAACTATGGACCTTTAAGAACACTCAATGGATTTGAGAGGAAGCAATACTGTTTGATTGAAATAAAACTAATAACAATCTGGATGATCTAAAACTGTATAGTACTGTATTTTTGCTTAGCAATCTTTAAGATAATATTATTATATGCATTAGAACAGGGCTTCCCAAACTGTGCGTCGCGACGCCCCGGGGCGGGGGCGGGGCCCCTTCACTTTAGCCAGCCTTGCTGGCTTTAATATCTTTCGTAAAATATATATTTTTTTAATTTTTATGCTTATGCTTAAATGTGGTCATTATTTCCCCATAAAAATGTCCAAATAGTGTTTTAATGATAACCTCTGTAGGCTGGTTCTAAAATTGGAAAGTATTTTTGGGAGGCTGGGTTCAGGGGCGTCGTAAAGAAATGGCAAAGTCCGTAGGGCGTCACAGTACAAATAAGTTTGGGAAGCCCTGCATTCGAATATATACTGCATAGCCAGTACTATGTAGTATGTGTTACTATCACTATGTAAAGTACTTACTAGCTTCTACAAATACTTTAAGCCCCTCCACCAGCTCTCGTTCGGGGTTGTTCAAAATCTCCAACAAAACACTGCGGTATCTAGTACAGAAGATTGATAGTTTATTTATGACTGAATTTTTAAAAATGTTACGAAAACGATAGTCAAAACTCACTTTTCGGCCTGATCTTTATGGAGACCTCCAGAATTCCTGAGTTCACTTAAATATTGTCGTAACCCTTGCAAGCTTAACGCCATAGCTTTAGCCGTTGGCGTAATTTTTACTGAAAGTATAAAAATCCAATACTTAGGGCTTCATTCAATATATTTGAAGCCTTTTTACAATAGTATATTTTATTTTATCAAAATTTCTGAATATTTTTTTGTTTTCGACAAGTATTCTGTGAAGTGATGTTCACAGATTAGTGATCACAGATTAGAGTATCAGATTAGTGATCACAGATTAGAGTATTATGTTAGTGATCACAGATTAGAGTATTATAGAGTAGATTAGTCATTGAGGTAATACCGGCGCCACACATAGCACAAATGTTTGAACACAGACTTTGTCACACATTTGAACACTTGTATGTTGAACCTGCCAGACATGTTTCACAGAGTTTCACATACATTTTCACTTCACAGTTGTTGCAAGAACGTCAAACAAGACGGACGACTGATTTGACGTGACAACTGACCACAGACAAGAATTTTTTTTTTCTTATTATGGCACTTCGGCTTTAGCCATGGCCAGTGTCGAGCATAATATATGGCAGGAAAACAATATTTTTTATTACAATAATTTTCAGCATCGTTTTCCATATTATTATCAGGTCTAAAGTCTAGTCAAAGTCTAAGTAAATGTCATTACAGTCAGAAAGTCAAGTCAGTCGATTCAGTAAAGTGGTAGACGCTTTACTGAAACTTTTGATGGAGTTTTGGAGGGAACACAAAATAGCACGTTTCTGTTTATAATATATGTTTCTGTTTATAATATTTAATAGTTTCGGAGAAAAGTGGCAGTGACATACGGACGGACGGACAGACAGACGGACAGACAGACAGACATGACGAATCTATAAGGGTTCCTTTTTTGCCATTTTGGCTACGGAACCCTAAAAAGTCACTGACTTGATTCTTTGACTGTATCAAAGAATCAAGTCAGTCGATTCAGTAAAGTGGTAGACGCTTTACTGTTTTGATGGAGTTTTAGAGAGAACACAAAATAGCACGTTTCTGGATATTGCATCACTTTCCTACACTTGTGCACGATAAGGAATATGGGTTAATACTCTACTGCCGCGGCCGCATATAAGCATAGTGCTTCGCGCTAAAACCGATTCTATTGGACGATCTGCGTATATCGTCCAATAGTATCATCTCATAGCACGAAGCTTCGGACGATAGACGCAGGTGCGGCCGGGCCGTACCAATATTACACAATAAAACCCAACTAACACAATTTTAGGAAAATAATTATACAAAAACACAACATCACTCTTTTACATTCCCGGCAAAACTCCAAATAATACTTATTACTTCGATCAACCACAGACTACATGTATATATTGTATTATCTATGGACTACACAGAAGTGTCAAGTGAACTTTGCGCATATGTGTAGCAGGTAAGCAAACATTTGAACATAGATCTTTGAGCTCTTTGATGTGCGCCAAAAAACCGACATCGAAGGGCAAAGTGCAAATGTTTGTACAAAGCTGTGAACAAAGTCTCAAAGTCCCGTGCTACACATGTGTACAAACAAGTTTTCAAATATGTGTTCAAATGTTTGTGCTATGTGTGGCGCCGGCCTAATACTTAGGAGTCCGCCTTATATTTTGACAGCTGATAATGTTACTCTTTCTAACTAACGATGTAGTAATTTGGGTGAAAGAAAAAGCTCATATCGGTGTGTAAACGTCAAAAGCCTGTAATGTTATGTCCCACTTAGTAGAACATAACAATGGAGTAGGTCTGCATATTTCATGTTTAAAAAGTTGTAATAAAAGTGTTTAGTGAACCTTCAATGCAATATATAATTGTGTTTTGTGGTTCCGCTATATAATAAACCATAAAAACGGCCAAGGAATGCCTCAAACACGTGGATTTAACATAACATACGTAAGTTTTCAACAACGTTGTTTGGGCTTATCAATCGGTATTTTTGTAAGCTAAAAAAGAAAATTTATAAGTATAATAATCCATTAATCATGCTATATAAGGCATTAGTGATAAAAATGTCACATCAAGTAATAATTTGGCTATAAATATTGCATAGTTTTTTACGTGTATTTTAGGGATGCGCCTTACTTGAACTATAGTTTATCGATAAAAATAATGTCATGGACTAAATGATTTTTTTTCAGGTTGAAAATGCTTCAAAATAGACGACAAACAGATATATATTTTAGACGCAAGTTTCATGCAAGTTTTTAATCCTTACTCCCTTATGAAGGCATCACAATATTGGAATTTGGAATTATCATTTCAAACGTAAGTTTGAAACAATGATTTTATTGAAATAAAGAAAGTTCTAACGGAGAGTAAAATAATTGCATGATCAACAGCTCTCACAACTCCCCCTGTAAGTACTCAATTCGTTACTTAAAGATACTTCTTGAAATTTTATCCTGGCATTAGGTACTATTTTTTTAATAAGTAAAATGTAAAATTTTAATAAGGCTAAAGTCATAATCATTTAATAAAATAAATTTAATACCTCAATCGTCGAATTCCAGACACAATATATATTTAGTTGTTATACGGCACCTGGGTTCCGCTTGGAAAACTTACATAAAGCATATTGCCCCGTATACAATATTATGAATTATGTGTATATTTTATAGTATGTAGTAGTACATTTATTGACACTAAACCATTTATTTTTTTCAGGTTATTGGAATGCTCTTAAAGAAGAGTTCAATATTATGGTGGTGACGGAGAGACCTATAATGAAGATAATAATTATTTTCAATTATTAATTAATTAATTTGATAATAAGATTGAAAGTGAAGAATAATATTTGGTTTAGTGCTCTATGATTTTGATTGCACACACCGTGATATTGCACAATAAAATTGATCGTCTAGACTCTAGAGTCCCACTTAGGTTATTAATTATTATTATTATAATATCATTATTCAGGGGGCGTCGAAGTATCTATTTTAAGTCTTTTTCTGTATAAATATTATTATATAATTATATTTTAACAGGTAAAGAAATGCACCTAAGCGTTTTTGGAATTACTTTAAATTAGTAGGACTGAGATTCATTCTTATATTTCTTTGATAATAATAATTGTTATTCTACAAAATAGTTGCTTAATAGTAAATAGTAATTAAGTTTAATAAAGTATAATATATTTTGTTCTTCTGTTGTGTTTTATAAAAACTGTTGATTTTATTGATATTAGCTATTACACTCCGGACGAGCTTTCGTGGCTTATGGAGTATACATAATATTATGTATATTTTTAACTATTTGTGTAATTATATACTTAAATATTTTGTTTATACAGGGTGCAATTAAACCATCCTGCCAAGTTTTTTCCAGGGCTTAAGTATCATTAGGAGAGGTCATTTAGCAAAAGAAATTGGGTGTTATTTTTTTAATGACATATTTTAAAATCGATGCAGAACGGGGGGGGGGAGGCGCGCGCGCGCTCTCCCGCCGGCGACGCGTAGTGTCCATTTTAATTGTAGTGTTTTTAGGATAACTTTCGGAAGCTATTTCTCAACATTTTAGTACTGAGTGACTATATTAAAAGAAAAATACGTGTATTTTTATTTTGAACAAGGATCAATATATCAAAATTTGGCAGGAAGGTTTAATTGCACCCTGTATTTAAGTATTTTCATACACTTAATAAATAGATAAAAAATACCTTTTCACCAAATTGAAAGCGACTTCTAATTTAATGAGCATAATATATCCTAAATTGAATATGCAGGTCGAATTGATGACCTCCTTTTTTGATGTCGTTTAATAAAAATCTATACCATAAAATTATGGTCGACTTGGTCGATAGCTGTAGTCTAATTTTATATTTTTATCGATATACGCCATCCCTACACGCACACTACAGCAATTGCACACAAGCATAAAAAGGCCACGCGCTGGCGAGCTAAGAATCCATCTATGTATACTTAATCTGTGAGATTAGTGATGTTTTCTGTTTTTTTTAATAAAATGACATTTTTGTGACATTTACACTTCTTCTGTTCTTTTTTTAAACCTCACAATGCAGCAAAGTACAACCAGCAAACAACCAGCCAGAGTATTTATTTACTTATAATTTTTTATTTACTTTATTTATAATTTTTTATAAAATATCTTTGAGTCAGAGTTATAGGCTTGGAATACACGCATCAATATTATCACGATTCCGTGATAATAATATTGATGGTGTTGTGGCGGTACCCACAGCCCACAGGCCACAGGCCACAGCACAGGCCACATTCGCCTAACATTCCTGCATCGCGCTATCGAAGTTTTCTGAGCGCGTCAGTATATAACCGACAGCTGAAATGTATCACGTGGGCTCCGGCCTGACCGAGCATACTACCTCGCTCGGTCAGAAGATTTTCCTTTGGGCCTCCACACATTTATTTTATCCCACAGTGTAATAGGCCGAATCGCAGTATCGCAGTACTACTTGTGATACGCGTGATACTAGAATCGTGATTATATTGACGGTGTAATTCGCCCCATTCAGTACACACTACACAGACTACACAGTATGACAGTACACGTAACATAAAACATAAATGACTAGTGATTGGACAGTACTAGCAGTGGCCAGTGGTAGTGATACCGTACTAGTAATTGGACAGAGTACAAGAACACAATAATTATTTATTATGGTTGCTTTAAAAACTACCTGTTTTTCTTCAAAATCAGGCGTTCTATTACTTTAAAAATAGGCAGTTTTTGAAGCAACCTTAATAAAATATATTATGTTTTTCTGCTTTGTCCAATGACTGGTACTGTCCAATCTACTAGTCATTTACCCTATTATAAAAGTTTTCGCCTTTGCAAGAACGCAAGAAAAAAATATACTGTCAATATGACATTACACAAGTGTCAAAACTTTGACAATTTTACAAATTAAATGAGCGCCATAAATTTTTGAAGAAATATTTTTGTCGAATATTTAAAATATAGTGCAATATTTCTTCTGATATCGACGTTATTAAAAAACTAATATTTATTTCGTTGTGTGGTGTAAGATTTATTACATTTAATGAGGTTTTCAATTGTAAAACAGTGCACAAAGTGAAGGGACAATTTGTTTTTATCCGTGGCGTCAAACTAAATCTTAAAATGGCGGCCTCATTTGAAAACTTAAATATTTCATAGGACTCCAAACTTTGTTTTAAAGTGATTTTGTTGAGGAACTGTGAAAGTTTGTTAAATGAAATAATAATGGATCAAAATATAGAAGAATCTCTTAGTTTGGACACTACAATGGGGGTAAGCACAATGACCAATGAGATCTATTTTAAATTTCCTTCAATTTTTATTTCTTATTCTGTTATATTTCCAATATTCTACAGTAAATGTTTAAACTATTTGATTATAAGAAGTTGATATAGTTCTCCTACAACTACGCAGTCTTAACAAATATATCTTTTGTAGGTTGATTTTGATCATTCTGGAGATGTAGTCATTCAGGCTGATATAGGCCTTCAAGAATCAACTTCCCAGGAAATTCCAATGGATTACGAAAACACAGAAGAGCAATCTATGTTAATGGATACAGAAACTGAGGAAATAATAGGTATTTAAAAAAACTAATGTGACTTAATTTTAAATAAACGTTTTTTAATAATACTAGTCGATGCCCGCCACTCAGTTGCGCCAAAATTATTTTATCGCGTGGGAACATTATGGTACGTTTTTCCGGGATAGAAATATCTTATGTTATTCCCTGGACCCTGAGATGTATCTACACCGCGGTCACATTAACTTGACGCATCGCTGGAATGAAATAACATGAGAGCTCCATAATGACGTCATCAAACTGTGCGTCAAGTTAATGTGACCGTGTTATATGTACTAAATTTCAGCAAAATTTTTCAGCGGTTTGGATGACAGACAGGCTATTATAATATTAGTATGGCTATGGATAATACTTTAAGCAATTTTTTTTCTTTAATTATTTTCGAAAGAAGGATTTCCTCTTCCTTTTGCTTGATGAATTAAATTCAGTTTCAGATTTCATGGATGATTCTCTCACACTCCCGGAATACACTTTATCCAATGAACATAGTAGTGATATGGCTACACTTGATCCAACTGTAAGTGTGATTAGTGAATATTTTCTTAATATTTTATAATGATATTTTTTTTTAGTTAAAATACAATTTATGGAAATAAAAATGAAGTGATTTTTTTTTATTTATTATATTATGTATAATTGATATAATTATTATGACTGTTAATAAAAAAAATTACTTATACTTATTTCAAAATAATGTATGTTTTCAGAATACAAGTTTGTCATCACCGTCAGACACAATAGTGGATTTGCAATATGATCAACAGGCGACTCTTACGGCAATCAAAAGTGAAGCAAAACCCACAGTTGTTACAGTTAAGGTTAGTAATTTTATTTTTTAAGTAGATTTATAAAGCACCAAAAAAGAAGACAGTGAATGAAGTGAGTGACTTAGGGTGAAGCCAAACAAGCGTAATTTGTGAGTTGTGACTTGTGAGTCGCAGAATTTCGGCTGGCAGAAATTCTGCTGCATTCAGTTTCATACAGAAAGTCCTGTTTGATTCACACGAGCGTAATTTAATTTGTGAGTCATGATTTGAATGAAAAGATATTTGACACGACCGAAATTCTGCGACTCACAACTCACAAATTACGCTTGTTAGGCTTCACCCTAACAGTTTGAAAAATGTAGTTTTTTTTTTGCAATAATGGAGGCTTTAGGATTGGGTAAATTATTTGAAATAAAAAAAGTAGATTCTATGTATAGCTAGTTCTTTTAGCTAGATGATGAATTAGGTAATTTACAAGGTTTGTTCAAATTATAATGAAAAAAATGAGTAAATGCTCTTTGTAAAATTTTAGTTACTGTATACTTCATCCACTCATGTTTTCTACACTACTATTATAAAGAGGAAAGATTTGATTGTTTGTTTGTTTGTCCTGAATAGGCTCCGAAACTACTGGACCGATTTGAAAAATTCTTTTACCATTGGAATCCTACATTATTTCTGCTGAACGTAGGCTAAATTTTACTTTGGAAAAAAATAGGGTTCCGTAAGATATTTAGGTTTTTCGGACGCAAGGTGTAAAAAAACAACCAGAAAAGTTACTTATTTTACGTACGCTGCCTAAACTATAAAAGATAGAACCATAAAATGTTCTAAGTAATTGTAGATCTTATAAATATCTACAAAAAAGTCCGCGACACACTATACCTATCTATGTCGAGTGAGGCACAATAACCATTTTTTAATTTAAAAAATTGAATTTTTTTTGGACTACATTTAAACGTGTTTATTTTAATTATGCTATTAATCCTTATCAAAATAAATTATTTCATCACTAAGTACAGTTTATGTAGATAATATTTGGTCTTTGAATGATTAAAATTGGACGTTTGGTTTTGAAATTACGGTGAAATTAAAATATTACGATATACGATACCAAGGCGGGGTGGTTTTTTCTTTAACACGAAAACTACTGATCCGATTTGCATACGGTTTTCACAGATATGTTTGTCTTCCCCAACCCTCTCTGGGGACCAAAGAGGGGGTCAGATTTTGTATCCAACTTTTTTCTTTAGTGGACTTACTTCATATTATTAACTGTGTTTTCCAACTTAACATCTGGTGTATAACAATTTCCCCCTTCCCTCTTAGGGGACAAAAGAGGGGGTAAGATATGTATCAAGTATCAACTGATGAAGTGGAAATACATTAAATGGCAAAACAATGTTTGCCGGGACAGCTAGTCAATTATAAAGAGTATATTTTATTAATAGGTTGTTTATACAGAAATAAAATTAATTATTATAATACAACAAAGTGTTTTTGTTTTCAGGCTGTAACATCTTTACCTTCAACAGTTAAGAAATCTGAGTCTGGGGTTTTAAAAACTGTGCCACGTCAAGTCGCTATAGCGCCTAAACCTCCAGCACCGGACCCCTTTGCCTCTAAACAAAAAGACCTGCACAAGATGAAGGGACATGTGGCAATTGCTCCGAAACCGATAGTTACCAGCAATCCCGTCACATTGGTAACTAATAAAAGTGCTATTGGGGGAACTCTGAAGAAAGTGTCTATAGCTGGAGTCACTCAGGCTACGAGCAAGGGAAATTCTGTGCTGGGTAAAGCTTATTATTTAATTCTTTATGATTTTTTATAGTATGGTCTATTCACATTTGAGGAGCTGGCGAACAGAACTAACTAACTAAATTACATAGTGGCTAAAAAACTAGTATCAACCACTACTACTACTACTGAAATAATTCAGTTTTGTTTAAAAATGGACTTCTTAAAGCCTTTTAACCGGTTTTATTGAGAATATTAACAGGGATTGAAATATATACTTTTGCACTCTGGTGGACTTGTCCGGTTTTGTTTGCCAGCTCCTCATTTACTCTGCAGTTAATTATCAGTTCAAGTTAGTTAATGTAATAGAGCATCTTTGGATTTTGATTATACATATAGTAGAAAGTCCATGACTGTGCACACTTGGCCAATACATTAATCCAATGTGAAATATTTTTGATCGTCTAGGGTTGATATTAAACATCGCGCGTCGTCAATTAAATTGTCAAATAAACTACAATAAAATTTAAGCGTGACATTGACTATAAAACTGCTCCTCTAGGGGCCGGCTTTGTTGGCAGGAAGTTTGTAGATACATTCTCTACTCTACATGTTGCCTCAATGCTTATAGCAGGCTAAAAATTAGCTGTAAACTTAATGTAAATGAATAAAATATGGCTTTTTAATGCGTTTCGCTTTGTTTATTAATGTAACCTTATAATTTTCAGCACAAATAGGCAAGCAGTTGATAATGGTACCATCAGGAGGGCAGAAAATAAAACTGGTATCGTCAAGTAGTTTTGGCAATGTTCAATATGTTACTGGAGATTCTGGCCAGGTATATATGGCCATATGGCCATAACTTTTTATAATTTTTCTTTTGCTAATATTTTTATATGTATTTATTTTTATTTCATAGTATTTTAAAAACAAATATTAATTAATGTGATCAAAATTACGTTTATTTTTTACTATATAATTATTTATGCTACTAGTATTAATTATACTAGTAATAATAATTATTCGTATATTATTAATTCTACTAGTATTAAATAGCATTTTATATATCAAAATTAACAGTTATACAACTGTTATTTACTGTTTTTTTTAATTTTCTTCAGGCTCAACTGATAAGTACCAAAGATGTACAGAAGCCAATGTTGCAGAAACTGATTACAGTGCAAGGTAAGTGCGTAGACTATGGAAATGTAAGTGTAACTTCTACTTTTTAACAACTTCAAAAAAGGAGATGTTTTCTCAATTTGACCGTATATTATGCATATTGTGCTTATTTATGTTTGTTTGTGGACAACTTTGTCGTGAAATTGTTTTTTTTATTTCTTCTCTTAATAACAACCTTCGACCGACATTAAAAATTATTAACATAATAAGAATTAACTCATTCACTGCCTTTCCGAAAAGTAACGATGTTACCGCCAGATGCCGCCATACTGCAGTACTATGCAGCCCGCCCATCGGCGGTCCCGGCATCTCGATTATGTATTCTTGCCCACTCATTAGCGTTTTCGGCATGAAGTTTCAGATTCCGACATGAATCTTTTCAAATGCTCTGTTTACATGTACTGTATCATGCGTAAACGTGTATGTGCAGTCAGTGGCGGGGCAAGACCTAAATTTTATGTGGGCAAGATATATCTTGCGATAGAGGCCCCCTGATAGATGACGCTAAAGAACGGATTTGTTGAGAGAAAAATTATTTTATACTTTATTTATAAAACTTTTTAGTTATGATTATTTGAGTATCACAATTCGTAAAACCTTTAAAAAACCCCGTGGTCCAAGGAGCGCGAGGCCCCTTAGACCGCGAGGCCGTGGGCCGCGTTCAATTTTATTGTAGGTTTAGGGGCTGCCTTACACACTCATGTTTATAAAATAGATAATATATAATTATTGTCTTGCAGGACAACAAGATAGCCAGCCTGTGGTGATCACTAAACTCATGCCGAAGACCATGGACAAACTGCCTCAGGGTAGATTCATTACGGTTTCACAGAAGACAGCACCATCACAACTGACTCAACAACTCGGTAGTAAGGTATGCTGCATGGTTTTTTAAACTTGATAGTTAAAAGTACAGTGCTCCCAAAGTTATAATGCGCATAGAAATTTTCGTCATTGTTCGGCAACGATCGTTTTTCCCGAGCGTCTGAAGACGATGCCACAAAACTATTTATTGCGCATGTCCAAATCATGTCATGCCATGGCAACGCTAACTGTTTACGACTTGACCATAACCAAAATTAAGCAACTTGTTGGTGGCGTTGCCATGGCATGACATGATTTGGACATGAGCAATAAAAGGTTTTGTGGCGCATGCGTAATGTGATGAATCGTCCCGCTTTGGGCGGGACAGTCTCGCTATCAGGCAGTCTGTCCTGCTGTCCCCCGCGAGTCCGAGGTCCGTGAACGTCCCGCTCTGACAAAAAAATAAATGGTCACGTTACGCATGCGCCAAAAATCACTGATCTCTATACAAGTACGCTGGATTGCTGATAGCCTTTGAAATGACAGCTATTTTTTGTGCCTATTTGAAGCGGAATCAGCGCCCCTATTATTCGGGTAGAGAACTAAATCTGACGTAAAAATGACGTTTTGACGTTTGAAAGCCGCCATATTGGCGCTGATAGCAGTAGTGACAGTATTTGGAACTAATACCAGTGATGACAACTGTTGTTATTGGTTGTGGTTACGTCAAATTTAGTTCTCTACCCGAATAATGGGGGCGCTGATTCCGCTTCAAATAGGCACAAAAAGCAGGTCTGTATCAGCAATCCAACGTAATCCAACATAATAGAGATCAGTGGCCAAAAATAGAGACAATTGGACTGGCGACAGCCACCGAGTACCGACGATATGATATTTATTATTTACTTCTATTTCTTTCGAACAAGGTGCAAAATACAAAAGCACGAGCGTAATTTTGTGAGTTATGATATTTTGTATGAAAAATAATTTACGCGACCGAAATTCTGCGACACGACTCAGAAAAAAAGCCAAACAAACAAGCGTTTGTTTGGCTTCAGCATTACTGAGAAACAACAATAATAATTTGGTATGATTGGCAGGTGTTGTTTAAGTCACCTGTGAAAGGCGCCCCCACTAGTAACAAGAAACATGAAATAATCGCCATCCACGCTCCACCACCACTGGCCCTCGCAATGCCAGGTAATATTTTTTTTTCTTGAGCATAAGTTGATGTGGCAGTACCCCAAATAGCCATCAAAAGAATTATATTATGTAAGTATGAAATATTTAAAGTATGAGATCAGCTGGGTCCCAGAGACATTTTTTTTTTTTTACAAAATATAGGTAGTTTAGTCCTAATGTCGTTGAAACTAAGGTCAAATTTTGACCATCTCTAGTCCTCATTAATTTGTCTGGCTAACAATAAAACTTAAGTGTTTAGTTTCAGACTCAAGCGGTGTACCAGAAAACAAGGTTCTGATTCCTGCCAACCCCAAGAAGGTGGTAGTGAAACCGGTGACACCTCAGAATGTTGCTCAGGTATATAATATACATTTTCATATACTTACTACTACTATCTAAAAAAATATTATATAACTTATTAATAAATTCATCGACAAATTTTATTTATTTATTTATTTAATAATTTATGTACACACAACCAGTTTACATAGAGAAACTTAAAACTAGATATTTTAGTTTTCTTCAAACCACCACGGTTCAAACAAATCAAATTCGTAAAGTAAATTAAGTCATGAGAGACCATATTATATTAAGTTGCTATTCTTTTTTTGTTATTTAAGTTCTTTAATTTCAGATGACAAAGAAGGCGAATGTCTCAGACGGACTTGCGCACACGCAGTTGCAACCTATTAACATACCAGGCAAGGGAGTGAGTATATTTCTGTTTTTTTTCTGATACCTGGAATTGCAAGTGTTATTCACAGTAAGGGTGAAGCCAAACGAGCGTAATTTTGTGAGTCGTGAGTCCCAGAATTTCGGTTCGGCAGAATTCTGCTGCATTCAGTTTCATACAAAAGTGAAAAGTCCGGTTTGATTCACACGAGCGTAATTTTGTGAGTCATGATTGTATGAAAAATAATTTACGCGACCAAAATTCTGCAACTCACGAGTCACGACTCACAAAATTACAGTGCTCCCAAAGTGATAATGCGCATTTTCGTCATTGTTCAGCAACGATCGTTTTTCCCAAGTGTCGGAAGACGATGCCACAAAACCATCATGTCATGCCATGACAACGCAAACTGTTTACGACTTGACCGTAAAGGTATAATTCCGTGCATCGCGACAGTCGTAAGCCGCGCGCGGCCGATGACTGTCGTCGGCTGCTCGCGACAATAGTCATTGTATGAAAATGTATGGCACCGCTTCTGAGGCCCGTGACAGTCGTCGGCCGTGCGCGGCTGACGACAGTCGTAGGCAGCGCGCGGCCGTCAAGACACGTATGAACTTCAAGACAAGGCCGCGCGCGGCCGACGACTGTCGCGGGCCTCGGAAGCGGTGCCATACATTTTCATACAATGACTATTGTCGCGAGCGGCCGTGTTTTATTCCTCTCTTTCACATTCGTCAGCTATCACCACTATCACTGTCACATACGTTATACAGGGTGCAATTAAACCTTCCTGCCAAATTTTTTCCAGGGCTTAGGTATCATTAATAGAGTCCATTTAACCAAAAAAAAATTGGTTGTTATATTTCTTTTTATTGACATATTTTATCCCATTTTAAATCGTTGCAGAATGGTCACTCGCGGCGCGGGGGAATGACCGGGGGTAACGCGGGGGGAGGCGCGCGCGCGGGGTCACATCACGCGCGGGCGACGTGTCGTGTCCATTAATTGTAGTGTTTTTTAGGATAACTTTCGGAAGCTATTTCTCAACATTTTAGTACTGAGTGATGATAAAAGAAAAAATACGTGTATTTTTATTTTTAACAAGGATCAATATATTAAAATTTGGCAGGAAGGTATAATTGCACCCAGTATTATGTATTATAATGTAAAATGAAATGTGGTAATCCCAGGTACAATATATCCGTCTGATCACGAAGCCGGGCTCCAACACAGCGAAGCCCATCGCCGTTAAGCAGCAGACAGCCGCCGCGCCAAAGACCTTCGTGCTCACTGATAATAAAGGTAAAGGTACCAATAAAGAAATTGATGAGGCGGCTGACGGACCTACGTCATTTGGTCGAGTTATGTCAATTCAATGAAGTCGTGATCTCTCGGCAGGGTTTGACATAACCCGACCAAAGTACGTAGGTCCCCTATCTGCCTATGAATCAAATCTCTGATAGTATATCCACAACACTCACTGATAGTAAAGGTAATATTGTATCCACAACTAAATATTTGTAACATAAAAGCTGTTCTTATAAAATGATGGTATGACCATACCATGGGAGAGCCATGCTGCGGCACGAATGGGCCGGCTCGACCGGAAATACCACGTCCTCACAGAAAACCGGCGTGAAACAGCGCTTGCGCTGTGTTTCGCCGAGTGCGTGAGTTTACCGGCGCGGAGGCCCCTACCCTATTCCCTTCCCTTCCCTACTCTCCCCTATTACCCTATTCCCTCTTAAAGGCCGGCAACGCACCTGCAGCTCTTCTGATGCTGCGAGTGTCCATGGGCGACGGAAGTTGCTTTCCATCAGGTGACACGTTTGCTCGTTTGCCCTCTTATTTCATAAAAAAATACCTTTTATTTTGTTCAACTAAGCTTAAACAATATCAAAACTTGAACTTTTATGCATTAAGTTATAGTAATAATATCTACATAATATAATATAGAATGTTTTAGTATAATAGGTCTAAAATATCAAAAAATCGTTTATTTTTATAGTAAAGCAGGGGAGTCCATATTTGAGTTGATGTTGATTTTCTAATGTATGAGACAGAGACAGAAATATGGATTAGCAAAGCCATGAATTATTTAATTAGTAAGAGAGTGATTAATTTACGTTAGTAATATTGTAATCTGATGGCAGGTAACCTTATCCACATGACGTCAGACAAGATGTCTGGACAGCAACCTTCACTGATCATCGCTAACAATGCGCCTCAAGGTTAGCATTAATATATAAGACTTAGCATTATTATACATATTCATAACATCATTATTATAGTCTAAAATCTAAATCGTCAGCTATATGGCACAATTTCTTTTGTCAATAAGAAATTTTGTTCATGTGCTTTGTCTCATGTTTTGCATATTGTTTACTGTTTATTTATAAAAAAAATCTCAATGCTCCTTGTTTTATTAACATAAATTAAGAAATTTAAAAAAACCCCCGCCAAAAAACTTTAAAAAGTAATGAAATAACATTTCCTGACTTTAAGTTTAAATCATTCCTAAGATTAAAGTAATATTTTAGTCCATAATTGTTGTCAAGGTGTGTCGGGGGACCGCTAAGTAAACTACCACAACAGCGACTTTTGCATTTTGTATCGCCATAATAGTCGCTGATTCTCTCGATTCGGGTCGCTGTGAACAGACCCTTAATTTATATTGTTATGTGAAATCAAACATCTACATTAGCGGTCCCCCGACACACCTTGACAACAATTATGGACTAAAATATTACTTTAATCTTAGGAATGATTTAAACTTAAAGTCAGGAAATGTTATTTCATTACTTTTTAAAGTTTTTTGGCGGGGGTTTTTTTAAATTTCTTAATTTAATTTTATTTTATGCTTTTTAAACTTGTGCAGAATAATTCCTATCAACTGGATCATATCCCAATGAATACCATCTATAAAATATGTCCTCTTGAGGATGATATGAGCCCAAACATGAAACCTCCACTTTAGGTTCATACGGAGCTTAGCTCCTATAGAATCCAGGTGATGCTGCAGCAGCAGCATGCAAATATTTACTGTTTATCTACGTCTTACTGGTTGTCGCAATTAAAATGAGCCCAAACACGAAACCTCTGCTCTAAGTTGGTGAGGAGTTGGGTATCCTATTGATTACCAGGTGATGCTGCACCACCAGGTCAACTTTCCAATAATGTGTATATATTCATAAGTGTCTCGAACCAGGATGCAAAATATAAAATCCATCAAACGACTGCAAGTTGCTAATCGTCCTATCACGAACCAGATATACCGTGATATTTCAGCAATGAGCAGGCTGATGATGATGAACTATAGCTAAGAACACTCACCGTCATGTCAGCTTTCAAACAAAAAAAACTAGATCAAAATCGGTCCACCCGTTTGGATGCTACGATGCCACAGACAGACAGACAGACAGACAGACAGACAGACAGACAGACAGACAGACACGTCAAACTTATAACACCCCTCTTTTTGGTCGGGGGTTAAAAATATTTTTGTGTTGTATTTACAGTGGCTACAATGCCGCAGCAAAAGTTGGTGAGAATAGCGCCTGTCCCTCCGAAAACATCGCAAGCCCCTACGGTAAGTAAATATTTGGAAAAACAAATGCGTTACGTACATGTAACGCATTATGTTTTTCCTTTTTTTGTCAAAAAAGAGTAGACGCTGAACAAAATTTTCTAATCATAATCGGTAACGAATGGTGTTTTTGTTACACTGTCTGTCACTGGTCTGGTCTGGTTGACTAGGCAACTAGTCATCCAGTGGGCCAAGTATCAAGACATCATAAAATTAACCATATTATGCTGTAATATCTGGTTATTTTTATAGATTAAGCGATGATCGCAAATAAGCGGACCTTCTATTTTCAAAAACAGTAGTCTTCACTTTGGTTTTACTGTAGAACCACTATAGAAAATTTTAACTCAAAAACATTTCCAGCAACCGCGGCAAGCCCAGAGCCTGTTGGCCCCGATGGCAGTGGAAGTGCCTCATGCCAGGCAGGAGGTGACCGTGGAGGATGAGGAGACTGAGGAGTACGAGGTGGAGATGGACTCCAAGGAGTCCCTGCAGAGAATGATCGAGGCGGCCACGGTGGATATAGAGAATAACGTCACCATAGTGAGTACAATATAAGTCCACCAATAGACTGGCGTGAGTTACGTACGTTTTGGATTGTTATTTATTATGGTCATTCCAATCTATATTTGTATAGGCTGCGACTTCTATCTAAAGTGTAACTGAAAATACAAAATTGGATGGTAGTGTTCTTTTTGAACGCTGTGCTGCTATCTGTGATCTGATTGACGACTTACTAATTATTTATATACAACAATGAGTGTGCTCAAATATAATTTATGTTACAAGTTACAACTCGTATTATGCTCTTAGATTACAGTCTGCATGAAAAAGAAGGGTGAGAGCGCACTCGGCGTAACTAATTAACACTGCACAACACGATACCGCCAAATCTTCGCGCAAGGCGCAAGGCTTCAAAAGGCGCAGGTTCGGCCTCATATGGAATATTGTTCTCATCTCTGGGCAGGGGCGCCAAAATAGCAACTGCTCCCTCTGGATCGTATCCAATGAAGGGCCGCTCGAATTGTTGACTGCCATAGTGTTTCAAACAGCTTGGACCCCTTGAAATTACGCCGAGATGTAGCCTCACTCTGCATCGGTTGTATTACGGGGAGTGTTCTGAGGAATTGTTCGGAATCATACCACCTGCAACTTTTCGCCATCGTCCCACGCGAAAAACATACCATCCTCATCACCTTGATGAGTGGCAGTCTTCCACCGTGCGTTTTTCGCGTAACTTTCTGCCGCGCACTGTAAAACTCTGGAATGAACTGTCACTAGCATTATTTCTGGACCTATACGACCTGCGAACCTTCAAGAAGACAGCGTAATATATAAGCGTTATACGTCGCATGGTTTCGCTGTAGTTCTTTTTTACGAAATAAGGGGGCAAATGAGCAAACGGGTGTGATGGAAAGCAACTACCGTCGCCCATGGACACTCGCGACATCAGAAGAGCTGCAGGTGCGTTGCCAGCCTTTTAAGAGGAATTACGCTCTCTTCTTGAAGTTTCGCTACTCATAGTGAAGTCTAACCTTATATGAAAGAAAGTAAACATTGAATTGTAATTTCAGAGCACAGAACAGGACAGCGGGGGCGACGTGAGCGGGGAGCGCAGCGAGCACTCGGAAGACCTGGAGCAGGACCTCATTGTGATACCCGGCTTCGACCACGGCGAGTACACGCAGAACAAACCCAAGCAGGTCAGTAAGACTCATTATTTACTCGACATGTTCTGCCACATAATATAATATTTCCTTCATGTTCAATACATAAATTAATGGACAATAAAGTTATTTTTAAACATTAAAGTTGACTATTAGGCTGCGTTTCCACTGACGCGGAGCTGGGCGGAGAGGAGCTTAGCGGTGCCCGAATTGACCAATCAATATCCTCGAAATCTCCGCTTCGCCTCAATGGAAACAGCACGAGCGGGGTGGAGCAGAGCTGAGCGGATATCTACACTACTATAAAGAGGAAAGATTTGATTTTTGTTTGTTTGTTTGCTTGTTTGTTTGGGACGAATAGGCTCCGAAACTACTGGACCGATTTGAAAAATTCTTTTGCTATTGGAATCCTACATTATTTCTGCTGAACATAGGCTACATTTTATTTTGGAAAAAAGTAGGGTTCCGTAAGATATTTGGGTTTTTCGGACGCAAGGTGTAAAAAATCAGCCAGAAAAGTTACTTATTTTGCGTACGCTGCCTAAACTATAAAAGATAGAACCATAAAATGTTCTAAGTAATTGTAGACCTTATTAATATCTACAAAAAAGTCCACGACACACTATACCTATCTATGTCGAGTGAGGCACAATAACCATTTTTTTATTTAAAAATCCTGAATTTTTTTGGACTACATTTAAATGCATATATTTTACTCACGCTATTAATCCTTATCAAAATAAATTATTATATCACTAAGTACAGTTTATGTAGATAATATTTGGTCTTTGAATGATTAAAATTGGACGTTTGGTTTTGAAATTATGGCGAAATTAAAATATTACGATAGTGGGCGTCACCAAAGCGCGTGCGAGAGGAAGACAATCTGTTGTAGAAATGAAAATTCTGTCTTACATAAAAGACATGAAATGACACCCGAAATTACACCTCTAGTGTCACTACATCGCTATAGAAGCCAAAAATGTGGTTAGTTTTTTTGCGCCTGTCTGTCTGTCATTCTTTCTGTCTGTCTGTATGTTTGTTCCAGCATCACACGAAAAATACTGATCCGATTTGAATGTGGTTTTCGCAGATATATTTATCTTCTTCCAACTTAACATCTGGTGTATACATTTTTTTCCCCCCACCCCTCTAAGGGGACAAAAGAGGGGTCAGATTTTGTATCAAACTTTTTTCTTTAACACGAAAACTACTGATCCGATTTGCATACGGTTTTCACATATTATATATTTGTCTTCTTCCAACTCAACATCTGGTGTATAAAAATCCTCTCCCCCCTCCCCCCTCAACCCTCTATGGGGACCAAAGAGGGGTCAGATTTTGTATACAAATTTTTTCTTTAGTGGACTTACTTCATATTAGGTATTAACTGTGTTTTCCAACTTAACATCTGGTGTATAACATTCCCCCCGTCCCCACCACTCTTAGGGGACAAAAGAGGGGGTAAAATATGTATCAACTGATGATGTAGAAATTATACTTAAAATGGCAAAACGACGTTTGCCGGGACAGCTTCCGGGACACGGGACAGTTCATAATAAAAATATAGCGAGGCGATGCGGTGCGGAGGACAGCGAGCATTGGGGTGCAGAGCGGAGGACAGCGTTGCGGAGCGGGGCGTTGCGTGACTCGCGCGCAGTGCCTAGTCAATCAATTCCAAAAGTATGCTCAGCTCCGCTCCATTCCACTCCCTCCGCTTCGCTCTGCTTCAGTGGAAACACTGACTCCTTTTCACCGCTCTTCACCGCTCCTCTCCGGCCTCCGCCCAGTAGACAAGTGTCAAAACGCTAACGCTAACGCTAACTCTAACGTTACAAAATGTATGCGATTTGACATAAGTCATCGCTTCGCTAGCGAATAGTAATGTCAAATCCCATACATTTTGTAACGTTAGCGTTAGCGTTAGCGTTAGCGTTTTGACACTTGTCTACACGCCCTGCTCCGCGTCAGTGGAAACGCGGCCTTAGGTTGCGTTGCCAGTTGCCAGTTGGAGCTACGATGCTAGGAATGAGTTTTTAATGAGGTTTAGTAAGGCAACGAATCGATTCTAAAAAACGTTTCTTCAAATGCCGCAAACATAAGAGTTGACTAATTAACAACTTTAGGCACTTTAATTCCTGTGTAAAGAAATTTGATATCGAAAAATAGCAGTACTACTGAAATTATCAGATCAGCCGCCAGCCGGCCTAGCATACGCCAACGTGATATCTTTCTCTACATGTTTCTGATGTTTGATAGTTTGTATCTTCATCTCTATTGACCCTAGCATGACAAACATTTTTTCTCGCGTAGATCTATCATCGAAATAACACATTTTGATAGAGTTTTGTCGAGATAATGCCGAGATATTGACATTATGAGACGAGTAGTTTTTAATTATCTCGAGAGTGAGATATCTCGTTGGCGTATGCTAGGCCGGCAGGTGTTAAAAATGTCACTTATCTCGCTCCAACATAAATATTGTTTCAATGTTTACTGGATTGATTAAGTAACAAGACTGTTATTGTCAAACGAGTTTTGACCAATCAGAGCTTCCCCTAGGTGATAATGTTGTCGGTTGCAGGGCGAGCCGCTGGGTGAGATGCTGACGGTGAACGTGGAGTGTGAGCGCGACTCGCTGCCCAGCTACTCGCCGCCGCCGCAACTGCCTGAAGGTAACACACCACAGATTCCTAAACTGGTGTCCTCGGGTTGTCCAGGGTGCAATTAAACCTACCGGCCAATTTATCCAGGGCTTAGGTAACAACATTTTAGTACCGAGTATGTAATTATAAAAGAAAAAGTACGTGTATTTTTATTTTTAACAAGGATCAATATATCAAAATTTGGCCGGAAAGTTTAATTGCACCCTGTATACCAGAGCTTCCCGAGAGGGCGGCACTCTAGGGTTCAAAATAAGTATATCTCTGGGGTTAACTTATGCGATAATTTTTTTGGTTTTGAATGACATTACAAATCCATGATATTAAATTGTTTTACACATAAGTAGTTGTGTAGCAGCTATGTAGTATGTATATAAGTATTAAGTATACATAAATATTTTTAAAACGTAACTGTGGCCGTCATCATAATAATATGACGAGGGACTTTTCCAACTCGTCAGAAAAAGACGTAGTAAATATATTTATTAATAAGGGGCATAATGTTTTCAGAGCTGATATTGCGGCCGCGCAAGGCGTGCAACTGCACGAAGTCGCAGTGTCTGAAACTGTACTGCGACTGCTTCGCTAACGGCGAGTTCTGCAACCAGTGCAACTGCAACAACTGCCACAACAACCTCAAGAACGAGGAGCTCCGGCAGAAGGCGATACGCTCCTGTCTCGACCGCAACCCGCACGCGTTCAGGTGACCCGCTGTCTGTGTACTGTGTAGTTGGGGAAACATGGTGCAACTGTAAAATAAACATAAAAAGTTGTCAGCCCTCCTTACATGATGTCATTAATGTCTTACTGTGGAACTATACAACATGACTGGTGAGACATGTTCAATACTCGAGGACGTGATATTTGGCTATTATATATTAGTTGAAAAAACATAATATAAAAAATAATATCAATTGATCACTGAGTAAATGTAGCTTAAAGTTAAATAATTATTTACCCAACGCATGGACACCGCGCGCGGGAGTAGTAGCGCGCGGCGGGGGGGGGGGGGGGGGAGCATACCGCCGCGCCGGCCGCATAGTAATTTACTAAGTGTCCATGATTCATTTATTTAAAGGGAAATTTGGTCAAAAATTAAGTACCTAATTTTATTACATAATTATAATGAGAATAGAGTACTAAATACTCTCCTTAAGTATCGGTATTGTCATGCTGTAGTGTGTGTGTTCTCGGCTAAAGTAAGAAATCTGCAAGATAGATTTCGGGTTTAATATAATAATGAAACTTAAAATCTAACACACTCATAGGCAACCATTCAAAAATTCAATATTCGCTCGATTTGAAACTAAATCCTTCGTGTAATTATGTATATTGTTAGGTTAATCATGGGCGTTATAACAAAAATACTTTGCTATTGCAGGCCGAAAATAGGAAAAACGAAAAGTGGAGGGCCAGATATAGTGCGGAGGCATAATAAAGGGTGCAATTGTAAAAGGAGCGGATGTCTCAAGAACTACTGCGAGTGTTACGAGGTGGGTTGTCTGTTGTTTATCTTCTTTGCAAAAATATTTTTTTAGTCAACTTGACAGAAAAAGACAGCAGTATTGAACCTAACAAAAACTACCCAACCTAACCCAAACCCAACCCTTAACCTAAGCCTAACCTAACCGACCCCTAAACCTACCCCTAGGGATGCTCAAAATCCACCCCCGCACCCTCTACCCACCCCTAATCAACCCCATGTTTTTAATATAGCGTTTCATTGGGTTATTATAAAAGTTTACTGAATTATAAGCCGTCTTGAACACGGCACGTCTATTTGAAACATTGCTGAATGCTGCTTATTAGTTTCTGCGCTGTATGGGCAGAGGGCGTTGATAGTATTCCCGGGCGTCAATAGATGGCGTTTTTAAAGACTTAGGGCCAATCACTTAGCATCCAGATGCCAATAACTTCAAAAAATATCTCCACAGGCTAAGATAGCGTGCACGACGATGTGCAAGTGCGTGGGATGCCGGAACGTGGAGGATTTTCTGGGGGGCCGCTTCACGCCGCGCCGCATCGCGCCCAAGCCGCAGCCGCCGGCGTTGCGACAGGCGCTCGATAAGTGAGTACTAGTGATTAAAGATTCAGCTTAGAACGGAAAATGGAAACAAACTCAGTATGCGAATACTGTGTTTTTTTTTCACATTTTGGTTATAGCAGTATCAACGAAGAAATTCATTCACTGGCAGATGGCAGACCCCGGATTAGGCTGGGTTGGACCAAAGTACGTATACGGTCCGCCACTTGCAAAATTTTACTAGGATGTCTATGACAAACAAGGGAAAGATATTTATCTCAAGGCATACTTTCCAATATGGAGGTGTTAGTTCTGATTTACAGCTCGACAAGGCTTTATCTGAACGTGGTGAAAAAAAGAACGAACGCTGCCATCATACAAAAACGCGTTTTTTGACAGTTCTCCTTTACCAGCAGCGCCGCGTCCACGTTCATATAAAGCCTTGTAGCACTTTAACCACGCTCACTAAGCTTGACCTCATTTGAGTTTTGACTTGTCATAAATTGCAGGCAGCCGTGCACGTTCATGACGGAGGAGGTGATCGACGCGGTGTGCCAGTGCCTGATCGCGGTGGCGGCGCCCCCCGCACCCCCCGCATCCCCCGCGTCCGCTGGCGACCCCGTGCTAGACGTGATAGACGAGTTCGCGCGCTGCCTGCGTGACGTCATCGCGGCCGCGCAACACGCGCCCGTCGCGCCGGAGGTAGATAGATAGATTGTTTATTTGCTTAGAATGCAATAATAAGATGTTACAGTATTTTTCAGAGCCTTATACATTCTGCCTTACGGCACGACGTACAGACGAGTTGATTCATAGTTATAATATGGCGGATAATTTTGTCACGTTGTGTCAAACCCGTACGACAGATCACTAATATAAGACACGACCGGGGGCAGAATCATAAAAACGCTTTGGCACTATGTCCGATCCGAACTCGCGAAAATACGGAAAGTGCGAGAGCGCTCTTACAGTCACAATACCTATGTCAAAATGAAATACACAATGCAGGGGCGAAAACGTACGGTTCCACCGCGCTTTTCGAAGTTGCGAGTCGTCCCTGATTGTTAATGTTTTCATTTCTTTGTTCCAGGGTGCCGCGTGACGAAGCCACGCTGCCACAGTGTCCACGTAACGCATCATGTTCTTCCAACATAACGACCATAGTGCAATTACTACCTACTACAGTATAACTTGCGTACGGCCCTTGGTAATAATGACAGAGGTAAAATGAACACACAACAGGTTGGTTTTGCTGCTCTTCATTTGCCAAAGGTATAAAGGTCTGTCTTCACTTTGATTAGTGCGAGTGCAGGTGATTAGTGCAGGTAATTAGTGCTTAGGAGTAATGAAAGGACTTGCACTAATCAGTGGACACACACGATTTTTTCTGATTACTAACCTGTACCAATCACCTGCACTTATCACTAATCAAAGTGAATACAGGTCCGTAGAAGAACTCAGTTGACTTTTTTAAAATGTCAGAAATCAACAGGGATGGTTAATTCGCAGAATCGCCGGGTGTAGGTAATTCGCGAAATCACAGGGCTTAAGACGCTATATTGATAATAACGTCCTTTTCGAAGTAATACTATAGGACCCTCAGAAATGTTACAAATCTAGTAAATGGTAATGAGATATACATATCTTCATAGCCTTATCTAGGTTTGAGAAGAACCAGAAACACGATTAATGTACATATTTTGCCTCGATACATTTCTCGATCGAAATGACCTCTTAAAAATACGAAATTTGAAGATTATTTTTAAACGAGAATAGATGTATTGTAGGAAATTAGTCTAATTAATAGACACCTTTGCAACCCAAAATCGTATAGAAGCATTTTGCTTAAATGCTACTAGTTATTGTTTAAATAAACAAAATTAGGTTTTTTCGCATGTTTTCCGAGCGAGCCGATAGCTTCTGGCCGCAGCGTATTCACGACTTTATGGTCATACAAATTAAGTATAAAATTGCCCTTGCGGTAAAATTACTATCAATATAGCGTCTTAAGTATTTCGCGAATTTGCAAATGCTACTTCGCGAATCTATACTAATATTATAAATGCGAAAGTGTCTGTACATTTAAACCGATGATGGTGATGCAGATAAGGGGACTGGAAAGGAGGACAAAATACAATTTTATTGCGGAAAAAGGTCCCTCGCGATAAACTAATATTTTCTACACAACAGAGCCGAGGGTGTCAACTAGTTTATCTACACAAAAAAACAGAATTTTTGTTAGTCTCTCACTAAAACTCGAGAATGGCTGAATGAAAGTACCAGGGAAAAATTACATTAGAATGGAAGTGATACGAAGTTCACCGGGTCATCTAGTAAACTTCATAAACTCCGAGCAAAGCTCCGTCTTCCAGTTACTAGTAAATATAATATAGTGTGTGACTGAGGAGGATTTTGGGATAACTGTACCTAATCGAATAAAGCAGTAACCTCGCATTCTTATGAGAAAAAGTAAGGGACATAGATATTTTTATAATCTAGTTTCTATGCCCCAAATTTATCAATGTCTGTTAGTGTGTTAATCATCTAAACATCATCTTCTCTTTTATTAATACTTGGAACGAAAGAGATGTTTCACCACTTCCTGATAGAGTTCCGAATAGGCTATCCATAACTTTTTGACAGATTCTCCATACTTTGTCTGTCAAGTTATGTGATGGATAGCCTATTCGGCACTTTTCAGGAAGTGATGAAACAGGACCTTAACGAATTATTATTATCAGGCATTACACTTTACATTCGTACTAATTCTAAGAAAAAATATTTAAGCAGCTGTGTTATAAACGCCAAAAGTATAGTCCTTAGTATGATCTGTGAGTGGTGACCATGTGAAATTGTTTAAGCAATAAAATTTGCTTGTGCTAAAAGCGTTTATACCTCTTATTTTGGTGCATTATAATATTTTATAGTCTCAGTTTGACGGTACTTAAAGGGCTACTTTGCAAGAATACTTGTAAATATAATAATTATAAATATACTAGCTACATAGCTTCAATATTGTTATTAATTTAATATATTGTAAATTAAAAATAACAGCAGTTTTTAGTGCCTGTAATGTTATCAGCAATATTAAAACTACAGTGGAGGCATCTTTTATTTGGCAGAATTTAACGCAAAGGGAGCGGACAGCGCTACTAACACATACAGTGAATAATCCGACCAAAATCCGACACGTTGCACTCCATATCAGAATATTGACAGAATCGTTGTCAAACGTCGAACAAAACTTTTTGTTTACTGTCTATGCTGATGCTGCCGTCTAGCGTAAAAACTTAGCAGTAATATCCTATTAACAGGAACTTAAAAACAACTGGAACAAGGAATTAAAAAAAAACTGCTTCAAAAATTGGTCGTGTAACATTTTACATTTTTTATTCTTCTTATTAATATTAACATCCGTTAGTGTCCCACTGCTGGGCAAAGGCCTTCCCTGCCTCCTTCCACGTGTCTCTATTCTTCGCTGTATTTGGCTACTCTTTTTCTTTCTTGGGTCTGCCCCTGTTTCGCCGACCGTTCGGTAGCCACTCCGTAACTAGACGCGCCCATCTGTCCGGGTGCATGCGGGCGACGTGTCCTGCCCAGTTCCATTTTAAGCTAGCCGCTTTTCCGCCCACGTCCATAATGGCGCAATTTCACTGGTCGATAGGGTCCGCATGCGGGGTGCGGAAGATTTCTGAAACGCATGCCACGACCAATGAAAATGCGCCATTAGTTGTTATCTCGGCTGCGGGGACTCCTCGTATGCTGTATACCGTACGAGTTAACGACTAATGAAAATGCGCCATAATATGCCTCGTTTTGGAGCGCAGTGTTTCGGATACGATCCATCCTTTTGACACCTAAGATGATGATTAATTCTTCTATTTAAGTTTAATTTTGCCCCACTGCAGGTAGCATAATACATTTGGGTAAATGATGCCTTGGGCGTTTTTTGACTGATTTAAATCTAGAGTACATGTAAGATGAACTAGATAATTGTAAATACATGTATTGTGCCTGTGTTGCGTGTATATTCTGTAAATATTTTATAAGAGTACGCTTTGTATGAAATGTATAAATAAGCTAATGTATTTCCATGTCATTATATGCGTCATATTTATATAATAAATTTTTTAAATAGTTTTATAGTTTGTTTCAATTTCCGGACCCTGAAAGTTACTTTCCATATTTTTGTTGTATCTGATTTTTCATTAAATGTTATAAGGACTATAAGGTCTCTACTTTTTCTTCTACTTAAGCGTAGTAAGTAACAAATACTGCAGTCTGACCTAGACTGCAGTATTTGTTACTTTTTGAGGTTGTATTACAATAATGGAGCAAGTTATCAAATAATGTTATATAGTTTATAACTGACTTTAAAAAAACAAGAGTTTTTCGTCTTATTTTTTCTTTAAAATCTTATCTAATAAATTGTGTATTGTGATAGTGATCATGGCACTGTAGTCTGTACCCGCGTTCTATGTAGTGTGTATATCTATGGTACACAATTTTATTAATAGCGTTTTCTCTCTGTAAAGTAGCGTCTATAAATACGCAGATACGGTTTCATTTGTGCACGGAGCGCACGTGCTGTGCCGAATACAATATTTGGACTAAAATGAGCTTGAAATATGAAGTGAGATCCTCGGAGAAGTTGGGAAGGTGTGTATTAATAATAATTATAATATTGTGTTGTTCAAATCTAATACCAAACAACAGTTTTGCAGTAGATTTAGGGCCTTTCACCACTTACTGATAAAGTGCCGGATAGGCTATCCACAACTTATTTGACAGATTTTCCATACTCTATCTGTCAAGTTAAGTGGTGGATAGCCTATCCGGCACTTATCGGGAAGTGGAGAAACAGGCCCATATGGCCGGTTTACACGTATTGAGTAGATAAGTAGTAAACTAAATTCTAATTGTCATTTAGTTTAGTACTTACTAAATTTTAACTTGCTACTAAATGTTGTGTTTACATGCAATTAACAACTTAAAATTTAGTTAACTACTTATCAACTTAATACGTGTAAACCAGCCATTAGACTGGTATGTAACTTGCTGGTAAGTAAGCTACTGGTGAGGAATATAATTTCTTAGAAAAAATATGTTTAAATTTTTTCTTTTGATTCAAAATTTTGTTTGTAAGCAGCATCTTTTTAAAAGGACAGCACAGTGCTTACCAGGTATAACTTTTCGTCTCTACAGCTAACTTGCACCATCTGGGTTACTAATTATCCAGTGAAAATCATGCCTATTGTAGGGCGGGTAGAAGTAGTTTACTGTAGAAGTTAGAAATTTTAGTTTACTGTAGATTGTCTACAAGCGCAGTGGACTGGTTATTTATTATAATTTTTTTACCACCGTCCTTCATTACAAAAAAAAGATCACTAATGTAAAATATGTCTGTCCGTCTGTCTGTTACCTCTTCACGTTTAAACCGCTGAATCAATTTTGCTGAAATTTGGCATGGAGATACTTTGAGCCCCGGGAAAGGACATAGGATATTTTTTATTCCGGAAAAAATGTACGGTTCCCGCGCGATAAACGAATTTTGGCGTAACGGAGTTGTGGGCATCATCTAGTTATGAATAATGATTGTAATTTCAAGCCGTTTTTTAACAATTAACCCTAGTTTCATCCCCAAAGATACCTAATAGCGGCCAAGGACCTAAAGGCCGGGGAGCGCATCCTGTCGGAACGTCCGTTCGCGCTGGGCCCGGCCGGCGACGCGCTGGTCTGCCACAACTGCTACCTGCCCCTCATCAGCAAGTTCCTCACTTGTAAACTATGTGCTGTGGTGCCGGTTTGTCCGGGAGATGGTTGTCCAGAGGATTTGATGAGTGAGTACTATATTAAGTTGTTATTACTATAATTTTTTTATAAAATAAGAGGGCAAACGAGCAAACGTGGTCACCTGATGTAAAACAACGACCGTCGTCCATGGACAAAATATAGTAATAGCAAGGCAGTTAGGTTACGTTTTAACTTTTAAGTTACTTAGTAATAGTATGACATAGAATCATAATATTCATAATGTATTACTAATAGTAATACATTATGAATATTATGATTCTAGACTAAGTTAGTCAATAATATAATAATTCAAGACGTGAGTGGAAGAATAAGGTAAGTAACATAAAAAAACTTCCCGTGTTTTTGCTTAAATGGAGGCTTTAGGGCCGGAACAGTTATTTGAAATAGAAAAACTATGGATTGTATGTGTAGCCAGATATATTAGCTAGGTTATGAAGTAGATAAGTTACAAGTTTTATTGAAACAATTAGAGAAAAAATGAGTTATTGTCCGTATGTTACGAAATGTTACTTGTTCGATTCTTCCACTCACGTCTTCAATTATGGTAAGTAGAAACAGATACTTCAGTCTGAACAAAACGATTTTGTATTTTATATTTGTTTTGTTCATATTGGTTCTGAATTAATTAGATAAAATACTAATACGCGAACTCTGGTCTTATCAATTTTCGATATTCTTGCTTACGTAGTTATCACTCTTTCTTTTCAACTTTCAGAATGGCATAATCGAGAAGAGTGCGAGTTTTTCCGCTCCCTGAAGCTGTCTAAGGGCTTGCACCCTATGACCATGGTGCAGAACGTCAACTCGCTGCTGGCTCTCAGGGCGCTGCTGCAGAAGGACGCCAACCCTGAGGGCTGGAAGCTGTTCATGGAGCTGGAGACTCATCTGGAGCGGCGCAGGGACTCCAGTGTATGGCAGCTGTATGACAATACTGTTAAGGTATGATAGTTAAAAAGATTTTTTAATAAAACTTTTTTTATATCAAGAGAGCTAGTTATAATTGATGAGCAGAAGAGAAATAGTACTTAGTTCTCTCGCATGACACTGAAACATTTGTTTCTACATCTTTTTCCGTAAAACACAACCTGTATGATCGGTGCGAAGAGGTTAACATTTTGTACTTATGAAATGCACAAGTGTTCAATGCAAATTTAATCTCCCGTTCGCACTATTGCTGCTTATGCATGAGATCAATACGCACTCACTGCATCAATGTATACCTATCTCAGCGGGTATGGGGCGCGTGCGGTGTTATCGAGTCGCAAAGCGCCAATATCGATTCAATTCAAAATTCCCGTTTCCAGTTCATCCAATCCCTGGGTATTCTGGACAACGGCCACAACCAGGAGCTGGTGCAGCGGATCTGCGCAGCCATCGATGTCAATAGCTTCGAAGTCCGAGGGCCCGCCATACCCGCGATTAACTGCGCTGAGGTATATATACCTTGTCCATAATATCCTTGATTATACATTAGGTGAAAGTCCGAAAACTAACTTTATCTTTCTTTATGTCGGTCTGTTATCTCGTGATGTTCAAACCATTATACTTTTTTTAAATGAAATCTGGTGTAGAGATACTTAGGTACCTATAACTTTGGGTCGCAGGAAATGGTGTACGATAGCTTTTAGGGGCTCAGTTAGCCGTCCGCTCATCCGCCTCAGCTATAATAAGGATCTACCCCTTATTATCGGAAACTATACAGCTCTCCCTTAATAAATTAATTTGCAAGCGCTTAACATGTTACAGTAATAAGTGAATTAAAAAAAACTGATGACAATAATATGTCTAAACCCATGGCGCAGCTTGGTCTAAGTTGCTTAGTCTTTGTACCATGATAAAAACAATCACAGACTAAAAAACAAACTCTAACGCAGGTCCTCCGCGGCGTATACCTCCAAGCGGCGCTGCTCGCGCATGACTGCGTGGCGAACACACACGTCGCCGTCACGGACAGACACGAGCTGGTCTGTCACGCCAGCACAGACATCAAGAAGGGGGAGATTATATATTACAATTATACTGATCCGCTACAGGTGAGACACAAATTCGTGTGTTTTTTGAAGGACCGACCCAGATTATATACTTATAATGTAGGTATACAGGGTGTCACAAAATAAAGTGCTAATACTTAAGGGTGTGTATGTGTCCCTTGTATAGGGTTCGCTGTGAAAGTAGCAGTGTAAAAAGAAGAGTAAAAAGAGTCACATTTGACTTTGTACCTAAGTAGGGTAACTTGAGTTGGCCGCGATGCGCTAAGTGTTCCGCGCATCGCCTCGTAGTGTACAGTGTGGGCCTAACAGTCATGCACTGAAGCCTTTAGGGGCATCCGCTGGCAGGGTCGCGGTTGTGTATTTCGCGTATCCCGTGGCTCTGCCTTAAGCGGAAGAGCAGGAACACCGTTGGGGTTTTAGTGGGTATGCCCGGGCGCGGCCTCCGCCCCCAGGGAGTCCCACATACCCCGGTAGCCCTCCCCAGACTGCCGGGTTCATGACGTTTTGCGTTGTAGCATTTTTCATCAGCACTGCCATTTCGACAATGACATAAATTATACATAAAAGGGACGCATACACAATTACACACCCTAAAATTTTATCACTTTGTTTTTTGGCCACGCACGCATTATGTAAACACAGAAAAACGATGACAAGTTCTTAGATATTATGAATCTAATAATTTGTCATCGTTTTTCTGTGAGGCTGTGTTAAGCCGACCCATTAGTGCCAAAGCATGTGCCTCCCATATTTCTGCTATCTTGTTACAGGGCACAGCACTCAGACAGCAGCATTTACAAGTGGGCAAATATTTCACGTGTACGTGCAAACGGTGTAAAGACGCCACTGAGTTGGGCACCCACATGAGCTCAGCCAAATGTGCTTCTTGCAAGACTGGATATGTCACCAAAACTGACAAGGCCTGGGTGTGCGGGAACTGCGCGAAGGAATATGATGCGTCTGATTTGAGCCATAAGGTCCAATGTTGCTCGGACAAGTTGGATGTCATAAGTAAGTTTGCAGTTGAGAAATATAGGAATACTCCGTCTCTTTTACTCGCGTACTTTGTCGCTATCTTTGTCTTCACAGAGCATGAGATAGCAATATATTCGCGTGTGCGGTGTGACAGAGACGACAAGTGTCACAACTCACAACTCACATTTTTTTTATTTAGCGACCGGCCTAAGACAGTGTCGCCATCTATAAAACTTTTTGCCTACTATCCTTTCAGTTTAATAATAATTTTTTTTTCAGATAAAAAGGACGAGAAAGAACTAGAGGAATACATAAAATATGTCTCTCTTGTGCTGGCCCCAAACCATTATCTGCTGTTAGACGCCAAACAGCGACTAGCTGGAGTATTGAGAGACGCTATCAATAGAGAACCGAGACCGACCAAGAAGATGCTGCGGCGTAAAGTGGATTTGTGCAACGAGATATTACCAGTCCTCGAAATACTTAGCCCGGGAATTTGTCGCACTAAAGGTTTGTAAACATTTTAATAAGATGGACCCGATTGAGTTTGTTTCGCTGGTTTTTAGTGGATGGGTTGTGGTAAATGTTAAAAAACTTTGCGAGAAAATTATAAGTTCCGTGTTTTATTTCCGCAAGTAAAACTATCTTTTGGTCACGTTCAATAATAATAGATCTTGTGTTTTCATAAAAAATAACGTGTTATGTATATATTTTTTATAACAGCAATCACAATGTACGAGCTGCACGCGGCAAAAGTTCAACTCGCCAAGAAGTTGCTGGACAGCCGGGAGATAACAGGACCAGTATACATGGTAATTATTAATTACACAATATACACAACTCACAAGTATACCAGTAAGACAGGGGTGGCCAACTTGACTAAACCTAAGACTGTTTACCAACGAAACCCTGTGCGATCTACCAAGTACCCTAATTACATACTTATTGAAATCTTCAATGAAACACTGCATAGTGTAGCTTATTGGTCATTGCGCAGTCTGGTCTAAATATTTATATTTTTTGCCTGGCTGCGATCGACTGCGACCGGTTGGCCACCCCTGCAGTAGGACATCTTCAGATGAACAATAGCCATTTCAACTTAGATTTTGAATTTGATATGTTGTGTAATGTGTTGTATTCAATTGAGGACGATTCATATTTTCAGGAAGAACTTTTAGGTGCAGAAAAATATCTAAAACATGCTCTAGAAATGTTGGTCATTGAACCCGGAAACTCGCCTGAGGGCGAATTGTGTGCGAAGGCCCTTGAAGAGTACAGAGCGTTGAAGAATACCATCGCAAAAGTCTTGGATAGCTTGCACGCTGAGGGAAAGTCTATTGATACATTACAACCTAAAAAAATAGAAGAGGCCCAGCCAGCTATTGATTAGTATCGTTGATATAAATTGTTACATACAAGTTACAACGTTATCTTGTTTGATTTTTAACCCCTTGTTTTTTGACTAAAATCTCGTAACTTTCACAAGTCCAAGATCCTGGAATAGGAATAGGAGAGTAAATCGATAGGCAACAGTAGAGCAGGGCTTCAAATATCGTTATTTTTTCATAACGTTACTGCTTCAAGGGCAAAGATAATGTCATGAAAAATACCCGATATACTAGAAATAACGGTAAAATTTGATATTATTAACGGTAAATGTTATATTATACTTCGGGGGTTTGTCCTCGATATTAGTATTCCTTTTTACACTAAGTAGTACACTTCTAACTGTTACCACGTCATAGCACTATTTTAGAGCCAAGAAAAAAATAACAAGTTGTCTCTGGATTGCACTTTCCTCCATATTTTCCCGCCTCTTGTCTCTGATTTACCTTTCTTCCTGTTACCTGCAACTCTCTAGAGCCTTCATTCACTTTTGTGCTTGCCACGATCGCACTAAAATTAACTTTAGAACAAAAGTTATTTTCATACCTACCTACCTAATTTTGGTTTCTAAAATACCTTTGTAAAAACGAAAAGTTTTATAATATTATAGTAATAAAGTGATTAAAGTGACTAGAAGAGGAAACAGAACGGCGATTACGATTCTCTTCGGCATCAAGCGTATCTTCGTCATCCAGTTCCACTTCAGGTGAACGTGACGATAACGGTAAGTTATCATTTTGTTTTATGTGACACATGGACATAGAACACATTTACTCCTAGCGGAGCATATGGATTGTTACAAGATAACAAGACGGATGTTTTTTTTCAAAAAGGGCAATTCAGGGAGTCTATAGGATTATCTCGCTGCCCTAACAAAAATGCATTCAGGGTAGTCTGCAGGACTATTCGCGCATATTTTAAATTATTGCACTCAGGGTAGTCTTTAGGACTATTCGCCGCAATAATACATTTATTTTGCATTCGTATTACTCTGTGGGACTATCTGTCCCATTATAAAATTATTACAATCATAATAATCTGTAAGATTTTTGACCGCGTTGCAAATTGCGGGTATGTCAATAAGGGCAATTCAGGGAGTCTCTAGGATTATCTCGCCGCCCTAACAAAAATGCATTCAGGGTAGTCTGCAGGACTATTCGCGCATAATTCAAATTATTGCACTCAGGGTAGTCGGTAGGACTATTCGCCGCAAAAATACATTTATTTTGCATTCAGAATAGTCTGTGGGACTATTTGTCGCATTATAAAATTATTACATTCATAATAATCTGTAAGATTATTGGCCGCGTTGCAAATTGCGGGTAAGTTAATAAGGGCAATTCAGGAAGTCTCTTGGATTATCTCGCTGCCCTAACAAAAAGCATTCAGGGTAGTCTGCAGGACTATTCGCGCAACTTATATGTAAAAAGGATTTTAGTCACGCTAAAACTCGAAGAAGGCTGAGCGGATTGGGCTGATTTTAGTCTTAAAATGTTGGTAGAAGTCCATCAAAGGTTTTAAAGTGACACGAAGTTCACCGTGATAGCTAGTATTTTATATAATTGTACTCAGGGTAGTCTGTAAGGACTATTCGCCGCAATATTACATATTTTGTTTTGAATTTTATATTATTGCACTCAGGGTAGTCTGTAGGACTATTCGCCGCAATATTACATTTATTTTGCATTTTATATTATTACAATTCGCACTCAGGGTAGTCTGTTTCACCGCAATATTGCATTTATTTTGCATTTTATACCTATTATTGCACTCAGGGTAGTCTGTAGGACTATTCGCCGCAATATTAATTTATTTTGCAAGTATACAATTATAGTCGATAGGACTACTTGCCGCATTATAAAATTATTACATTCATAATAATCTGTAAAATTATTTGCCGCATTGACAAATTGAGGGTAGCTTAAAAAAAATGCATTTCTAATTTTAGATAATCATTTTGCTACTGAAAATCTAGAACAGACGATTAACGAGGATATATTTTTAGCCATGCCATCTACTTCCGGTGCTCAAGAGCAACTCGTTGTAGAAAAACAAAGTAATACGGATATGAATCCGGTATTTTTTGGAGTTTTGGACATTGATCCTATTACTATTGCAAATAATGATGGACCGAAAATCAATATTGAATTGGCAGCTAAATTAAATTATTTTATCAATCCCCAAGCGGTAGTTGGCAGCCGCATAACAATTGCATATCCATTGGGTCTGCGATACTCACGATCAAGGTAATATTAAATAGCGACACCGGGATTGAACGTGGAAATGAAGGTCACGTTAAAAGAGGGCTCCGGCCTGACCGAGCATAACACCTCGCTCGGTCGGAAAAGATCTTCCTTTGGGCCTCCACGTATATTCCCACACAGCGGAAAATCTGGCCATTTTATAGATTGCGCTAGAGTCTAGACAATAGCGCCAAAAAAGTGTTATTTCTTGTTTGAGCCATGTGATCACATCAAAAAATTAATTCTAAGGATTCACCTGATCACAAATTATTACGAAAGCTAATAGACGCTACACGTCTTTTAAGTGACGTGTTTTATTATTCCATAGCTCGTATAATTTTGCTTTAGCTACAGTTATAGATCATTTAGCATAACGCAAAAATTATGAAGTATTTATTTAGATTTTAGAGATAATCTCGCTGAAACGCTTAAGTTAGCTAAAGCAGTCACGATTTACGAGTCACCTAAAGTAGCTTAAAAAATACAGCCATGGGACTCATTAGACGACGCCTGGGAAGCGGAAGCAGTTCACAGGCCAGTCGACCCGTCAACAGCGTTCGGTTCCATCAACCAGAACGTCACGGAATCATCCACCCCAGAAACAACTCCCGTCTCAAGGGAGCTCGTAGATCGCGTCGTCATATTGAGTCATGACTCATCGACAGCGACAACCACGGAAGCGATAGACGAAGCTATCCACAGCTATGGCCTATGTAGGTCGTCTTAGTTTTTATGGTCGATACTGGATGATAACAAAAACCTAAATATGTTGGTGGATTAACGGTTATAAAATAACACGTTACGCAGTAATTAAATTAAAATCCGAACAAATTAATTTTGATTAGTACATAATAATAAGTGACCATAGTCATAACGAATTTATTAATATAAATTCGCTAGGACAGCACTTGATAGTGTTTTTTATCCTGCCAAAATCTGGTTTACACAAAGATAAACATTCTAAGATGGAAGACTTGCGTACAGTTTTAAAATTGACATCTAAAAAATATTGTTTCTTGTCTCTATCTAGGGACGCGAAAGTCGGCGAAAGTGCCCCCAGCGAGTCGAATAAAAAATAATACTCTTATTTGTGTATCCACCCAAGTTCAAGGAAATATTTAAGATTTTGAATTAAGCAAGGGGACAATCCAAAAACTATTTGACGTATAATTTAGAAAAATTCAAGACCATAATTTTTGTCGTGAAACTTATTCTGACGCCTCAACAACGGGATGGCGGGAAGCCTGTGAGGGTCCATGGCAGGAGGAGGAGCTTATTTTGTATTAAAAATTTTGTAATAGTTGTTAAATATTATGGTCGTTAGTTATGTTAACCGTATGGGTGGAATACGATTGCCCACACTCCGTAAAATAAATAGGTAAAGAAATTGGGCAATGGGGCGAGGAAAGAGAAATTATACATTACAGCAGAGACCAGACATACATGTCTGGTCTCTGATTACAGCAGCATAATATTATATTAAATCTGCAGATTTTTTGTTGCGGGTCTGGAATCTCGAAAAATACACCCCGATACAGAGTGGGAGATTTTTGAAACAGGGTTCCGCCAAATAGTTTCAATTTTAGGTGTGTCTGCAGACATCGATTTATTTGCAAAAATCAAATACTTAAACCAAAAAGACCCTGATGCAATTATAATTGACGCTTTTACAGTGATTTGGTCACAATATTATTTTTACGCTTTCCGTCCAGTAGCGTGTATATTTGTATAATATACAATAGCGTGTATATAATATATCAAATATTATTAATTTCAGTTCAACTACCGTCGTTGTCGCGGGTTATCCGGGCGGCAATAATGGGTCTTTCGTCCTGTTGATAGAGTGAATTTAAATGTAGCGTCGTTATCAGATAATTTAACTTACAAAAAAGAATGTAACGCGCTATGGCGTCACGGTCCTCCATGCCTCCAAACAACAAAAATCTTTGTATGGGTTTGACATCGAAATGTCACTGTCACACACAATGTTTTGGAGATCGTGACGTAACATCCTGTGATGGCTGTTTGCGATCACGTGATATGATAGATTAAATATTTATTTTTTAATAAATAAAATAAAAGATATTAAAAAGTCTATGAGTACAAATATGTCAAAAAAAATAATACAATAAATTGTATTATATTTCGTTTACTATCAAAAGCTCTGGCTTATTTGAAGATATATTATTATGAGATGTTATTATTATAATTTTGAATTATTTAGGATCGTTACATCCTAATGATGAGCCTAATGATATTTCATCTTCTTATGAACTTTAAAAGAGATGTACAAGAGAAAGAGATTCTAATAAAAATAATTATTGATTTAATAATTATTCTAATCCTAAAAGAATGCAATCCAATTTTACATTCACCATATTTTCTTGAGAAATCTTCAAATCTGTCCAGCCAAAATCTTATTTTCTTATGTAAACAAAATATTATCTAATTTCAGAAATTATAATGTTTTTAAAATTCGATTTAGAAAACCGTATAATCCTGGGTATCAAGCCAAACCTTGAGTAGATAGATTGCATGGAGATTGGGGATATTGACTATTGAGTTGATATTGTGTCTAATTTTTCTAGTTATAGTACCCGTCACGTTACTTCGCTAATAACTAATTTAGATGTTATTCGCCAAACAACGGGTTGGACAATCAACTCCACGACCTTTGCTAGTTTCTATATTAGACCGAATAAGTATTATTGAAGGTGATCAAATTAATTTTGTTATATAATTTATGACAGATTATGTAAAAAATATTATGTTAACGAGTAACAAATTTTTCTTTCTTTGATTATGGCGTGTAAAAATATAACATAAATAAAATGACATATCTTGTTTGTCTCTAAACATCTACTTAGTGTAAAAAGGAATACTAATATCGAGGACAAACCCCCGAAGTATAATTATTGATTAAACGAACTTACCTTACGTGAAGTTCAATCAAAATTATACGAGGGGTTTGTCCGAAGATATTAGTAGGAACTCCCACCCACCCTGGTTCTCAGTAGATAACACCCAAGTAACTGAAGCTATGTCATTTTATTTTTTGGCTCTGAACTAAATGAAGGCTCTAGAGAGTTGCAGGTAACAGGAAGAAAGGTAAATCAGAGACAAGAGGCGGGAAAATATGGAGGAAAGTGCAATCCAGAGACAACTTGTTATTTTTTTCTTGGCTCTAAAATAGTGCTATGACGTGGTAACAGTTAGAAGTGTACTACTTAGTGTAAAAAGGAATACTAATATCTTCGGACAAACCCCTCGTATAATTTTGATTGAACTTCACGTAAGGTAAGTTCGTTTAATCAATAATTATAACGATATTTCTTCGTTATGTTACTAGATAACGTTAAAAAAATTACCATTATCTGGCTACCATTATGAAAATAACGATACGTAACGATATTTTTTCTGCTATTCGATAACGTTATGAAGCCCTGCAGTAGAGGGAGTGGGCACTGTACCCTTACCTACTTTCAATTAAATAAAAAGAGCTGTCAAAGACAGGGATCAAAAGTCGAAGACGAAGAGGAAGACTTGTCAAAAAGTAGTCAAAAATTTACGATCGTAAATTTTTCCTGTTTATCGTCTTTTTGCCGATATTTAGTTGGTTTTTACGTTATATTATTTGCAGTATAGTTCTTTGAGCTAAATTAATTTCTTCTCGGTATAAAAAACCGATTTTGACAAGCACCATACCGCTTATAGTGAATGTTCATCTGTGGAGGTAAATATAAGGAACTACCGTGTCATTTTCAATAAAGATATTAATTAAAATTACACATATTATTATGTTACTGTTTATGTCTTTTGACCTTCAAGTACACTCAATTTTTATGGGTTAAAACTTTGCTGTGCCCTGTGCACAGAAGTTTAAGCATGAAGAGGTTACAAACATACATACTTTTGCATTTATTACAGTAGTATAGATATGATGATAACTTTCTTATTCTAGCCCAGCTATGGCAGACCAAACTTCAATGCTAGCAGTTGTGATACTAGCAGTCGGTGTGACTGTACACTTCTCTTTGCATAAGGTTGAGGAGGGATATGTCGGAGTGTACTACAGGGTAAGAAAAATATATATTTTAGAAAGTGATCATAAGGTATGCCCTTGAACACACACTGAGTACAACCATATTAAGCATGCCGAGAGCACTCTCTCACCAGTCACCACTCTACTTGGTTGGTGTGATCATGGTATAAACATTTGTGTTTTTACTAAATATTTATTGCCTTCAGGAAAAAACAAAAAAAGCCATAAGTCAATAGTGATGAACAGTGCCGTAATTACTTTCAGGGAGGAGCTCTGCTGCCTATAACCAGTCAACCGGGTTTCCACATGATGATACCACTCTTAACATCATATAAGGCTATTCAGGTACTTTCTCTAAGTTCTTAGTTGACATTCCTGGAAACTTTTAAAAAAGATTTTTGTTATCAAATGTTTTGTGCCTATTGCGTAAGGAAACATGTTTATTCAAAATAATTTAAGTAAAATACTAGTAATAATTTTTTTTACTACTTGTTGATATTTCATACTGTTTTCAGACAACATTGCAGACGGACGAGGTGAAAAATGTACCATGTGGTACGAGCGGTGGTGTGATGATCTATTTTGAGAGGATTGAAGTGGTTAACAAACTAGAACCCCATAGTGGTAACTATCAACTTGATACAATAAAAAATTAAATATGAATTAGGGGCTGTTTCACCACTTCCTGATAAGGTGCCGGATAGGCTATCCACAATTACTTTTTTGACAGATTCTCCATATACTCTATCTGTCAAGTTAATCTGTCCGACAAACTGTATGGTAACCTAATCTAACCTATCCAGCACTTATCAGGAAGTGGTGAAACAGCCCCGTAGACTTTTATAGTGCTTATGAAATTAGCAATGCTTGTGCAGAATTTAAGCAAAAAGCTAAGTATTAATTAATGAACATAATTATTATTGTAAACATTATATTAGTTAGTTAACTAATTCTCAATGTCTTCTTTTACAGTATTAGACGTCGTACGAAACTTCACTGCCGAATATGATAAGACTTTGATATACAATAAGGTTCATCACGAGCTAAATCAGTTCTGCAGCGCTCATACTTTACATGAAGTATACATTGACTTATTTGACCAAATAGACGAAAATCTTAGTACTGTAAGTATTAATGCTTAAAGCCCCAAACTGTCACAGGCGACCGCGATAACAATAGAAATCTATTGTGTCTCGTTTTTCCACGATCGAGGGATTAATGTATTATTGCCGCATTCAGAGGCGTATATAATTGCTTAACTATAATTAAATGAAGATTTACGAAATCTAATTTTAATAACAGTTAGATACTTAACTAATAATCGTCTCCGAATGCGGCAGTTCGCCCTTTAAGCTTGTAAATATGACCTAAATGTTTAATATGATTCTAAAATGCTCAGTATCACTTAAGAGGGACAGCACTCTGCAGTGTAGCAACGCAACACTTCACGTTACAGTACTGATGACCTATGTCGCGTAGTATAATATACAGCATGACTGGTGAGACATGTTCAATATTCGAGGATGTGATATTTGGCTATTATATTAGTTGAAAAAAATAATATAAAAAAATAATATCAATTGATCACTGAGTAAATGTAGCATAAAGTTAAATAAATATTTACCCAACGCATGGACACCGCGCGCGGGAGTAGCGCGCGGCGCGCGGGGCGGGGTGGGCCCGCGCAATTTTTATAATATTTAACAGCTTATTTTTTTTACTATTAATCAATATAATTTTTTAGGCCTTACAAAATGATTTAAACCAAATGGCTCCTGGGCTGATGGTGAAGGGAGTGCGGGTGACAAAACCTAAAATACCTGAATCTATCAGGAAGAACTATGAGCTGATGGAGGCTGAGAAATCCAAGTTCCTCATTGCTGAACAACATCAAAAGGTAATACAACATATTTTATAACATTAAGTATGTCCAGCTAAACTTACTTGTAGGTAATGCTTATATCATTTGTCGTATTCGTAGTGTAGGCATGGAGTAAATAATTGGTCTATGGTTATGGGCTTTAAGTCGCCTCACTGCAACACAAATTAAATCTGAATTATGACAAGCTCACGCAAAAAACCCCTTAACACTAAAATGCTTTGAATTTATACCTATATTGTCAAAAAAGTAGCAAATTATTAATGGTTTTTTATTTTTGTCTACAATAATTTTTTCTTTACGTTATTAAGGTTGTCGAAAAAGAAGCCGAGACTGCTCGCAGGAAGGCAGTCATTGAAGCGGAAAAGGAGGCGCACGTAGCCAAGATACAATATGAACAGAAGATTATGGAGAAAGAGTCATTGCAGAAAATCGAACTCATAGAAGACAACATCCACAGGGCCAAGCAGCAGACGAAAGCCGAGGCAGAGTTCTATCATCTGAAGAAGCAAGCTGAGGCAAATAAGGCTCTGCTCACAAAAGAATACCTGGAGTTAAAGAAATATGAGGCTCTTGCTAATAACAATAAGATCTACTTTGGTAACGACATTCCAAACATGTTTCTGCAAGCCACAGTCGGTGACTTACCTAAGAGTGTGAAAGTTGAATGAGTAATAATTACTTTTTCCCCGAAAAAGGTACTAGTCATTAATCAGTTACTGCCTTATTAATAAACTGGGAATGAGACAGTATTAAAGGTGATCGCACATTTATCGGCACCGCCGAACGCGTCGCATTTAAAATTTTGTTGTATGAAATAATGTGAAACCTCGCACATTAGTCCACACCTTCTATAATCTGTGGTCCGCACCGTACGCGCCACATTTCGTGTACTTAGCGGTGCGTTCGACGCATACGGCGCGTACGGTGCTGACAAATGTGCGATCAGCTTAAGTAAGTTGTTGTTTACTGTCAAATGTTTTCTCCAATGTGTAAGACAAAGACAGTAACGTGATTATTTCTGTCATAATCTTTGTTTATTATTAAGGCCGTTAGGGTTTAGGGAGGTCTGAATTTGAATTATTGTATGCTGCATGCAGCACTTAAATGTGTTACAAATATTTGTTAAAATTGTGTGCATCTACAAAAGGGAGTTATAGGAAAATTTTGTTTGTTTATATTGAGTACTCAAGCCATTTTGATGAAATGACATGTAAATTAGAGCTTATGGATATTTATCAGTTTTATGACCCTAACGATTGCAGGATTATGTTTTTATAGCGGACAATTTATTTCTATTATTAGGCAATTGATTTGTAGGAAGATGGTGGACCTACGTAACTTGGTTGGGTAATGGGTTAGGTTGAGGTTTTTTGATGTGCCAGTGTAGATCATTGGCACATCAAAAAGTTTTATTGTCCCATGTTTTGTTTGGTTTTTTAGAACATATCTAAATAAATGTTGAATGTTTAGATCTATAAGGCATGTTGTAACAATTAATTGGACAAAACTGACTGATATTTTTCGTTATTGTAATTGAGTAGAAAATATTCACAATACCAATTTAATTTATTATTATTGTAATTTGTAAGTTACATGACTATGTACTATTTAGTAATCTGTGGTATGTCATAATTTTTTATAATATTTATTTCATGGATACTGACTTTTGAACAATAATAATTATTTAAGTATAGATGTAACAATAATAATTAATATTCTCAAAAGTTCCTTTATTTTTATGAAGCTTTGTTGTATGATCCATTTATTAAAATAGCTAATATTGCTGAATTGATCACTAGGTGTCCAGTCGTTTATATTAAGTATAAGCAAAAGTACTGTAAAATGAATTTAACGTTTCCAAAATTGAATGGACATTGCAATTTTATATGGTGTATGTAATAAAAGACTATTTAATAAAATGATTTTATTTATTGCAAAAAATAAATTATGGCATGTGCTTAGATCTTGTTGAATGCAGCAATGTCGACTGATTGGACAAAGTCTTCGAAGTCTTGGATCTTTTCAGTCAAAAGGTCGACAGATACTTTGTCATCCTCGATGACACACATAATCTGTAACTTGTTGATACCGTAGCCCACTGGGACAAGTTTGGACGCTCCCCACAGAAGACCGTCCATTTCGATTGTTCTGACTTGTTTCTCCATCTCTTTCATGTCTGTCTCGTCATCCCAAGGTTTGACGTCCAAAAGGATGGAGGACTTAGCAATAAGAGTGGGTTTCTTTGACTTCTTGTCTGCGTAGGCTTTGAGGCGCTCCTCACGGACTCTGGCAGCTTCCGCATCCTACGGAAAAAAATACATTACAAGGAGTATATATTATTTTTTCTTTTTTTTACTATGTATAAAAAATCAAGGGTGTACAACTGACTTCTTAAAAATATTATTTACCTCTTCTTCGTCTCCGGAGCCGAATAGGTCGACGTCATCATCATCATCCTCCTCTACTTTCTTTGCTGGGGCAGCTGTGGTGGGCTTGCCTCCGGCACTCAGGGGGCTGACTCCCGCGGCCCATGACTTGCGCTCGGCCGGTGTGTAAGACGCGATATGGTTGTACCAACGGGACGCGTGAGGCAGGCTAGCGGCAATAGCTTTTCCTACTGCTTCGAACACTTGTACATCAGCTTGAGATGGAGTATATCTAAAATGTGTAAATAGCTTAAATAAATACTAGCTTGCCCTTGAACTCTAATAGATCCTTATCTCATAAACTTGACTGTACTAAATTGGTTGGTAGGTACCACTAAAAATAGAGGTTAGGGTTGACGTGGTGAACTTTTGGGACGAAATCTAAATTACAACTTACCCATTGATATAACTCTTATCAGCCAAATATTCGTTCAATTCCTTAAGACCTTGTGGGGTTTTTACGTCTCCGAAAGCCATATTTTCTGGTTAATTTTGATAACCTGCCTCAAAAATCTCACACTCCAAGTTGGAATTTTTGAAAGAGAAAGATTTTTTTTTTATCGGTAGGTAAACGTTGACTTTCAGCTTTAGAACTACAGACTAAACAGCCAAATACAAAGTATAACTTCAAACTGGGAAATATAATTTATTATGTAAATACATAATATTAGTTTATTAAAAATGTTTCTTCATTCTATGATATTTAACATTTAATTTTAAATAAAGAATTAATATTATCATAATGTACACAATTCATATTACAAAATTAAGAATACAATAACAAATTAACAATATGTACAGAAACAAAAAAAATAATAATTTAATAATGATAATAATTAGAAATAAAAAAAAAAAAAAAAAAAAAAAAAATGAAAAAGCTTAATCAAAAAGACCGCCCCGCAGCGTACCATGCTCAAACGTCCCCATCACACTGGCCGCGTTACCGCGCTGAATGGCCAGGGAGACGTGTTGGGCCAGGTACGCCCCGGAGCGGGGATCGTTACCCGATTCCCGCAACCGACGTCCGAGCTGGCGAACGAAAGCTTTCGCTTCGTTACACCAGGTACCTCCTGTTTCCACGGCAAAAGGGACGAAAAGATATTTCTGCTCCAGGTCCGCATACTTATTGTGCTTCTGCCTAGCTGCGTACTCGGCGGCAGACCCCGCGATTCGAGAAGTGCCGGAAATGTGCGAAGCGGCGTAAGTACTCACGCACGTGGCATCCCACAGGAGGCAACGACCTTTTTCCCATGGGATCAAGGTAAGGCCGTCCGGGCGTTTGCCGTCGCTCCTACTCAGACCGGGGGGCTCGAGAACACAGGGTACGTCTGCGGACACCAAAGCTCGACGAATAATGTCATTGAGTACATGGTGTCTGGAAAAACGACCGGCTGCTTTAACACAGCTAAGCCCGTGGTGACCGTAGACGTCAGCCTCAGTACCACAGGGGCAGCGGTGAGGCTCGCACACCTCGCAACCTAGTCTCAGTGCCACTGCTACTCGAAGGGTGTTATCATCGAGAAGAGTGCCGAGATGTGGTGATGGTAACGCGTGGAGCCAAGCGCCTGATTCCGCGCAGCCAGCTGCCTTAATTCGGGCCAGTGCTGATTCCGACCGTGAGTTCAACATATGTGTTAGGGAATATCTGGAGCTGAGGTCATCCCAAGCACGCTGGAAGGTGACATCCTCGGGTGGGTTGATGCCGGGATATAATTCTTGCCAGGCAGTTTCTGCGTCGGTCAAAAAGGGGATGCTGCATCTTGTACCTTGGTTTTTTAAAATGTTAGTAACAAGTTCAGCAACCCCATTGGACGACGCAAGAAATGCCGGCAAACCGACAGACCCTATGCTCCTGATTCCCAAACCACCGTGTTTCACCGGTAGCGCAGCCTGTTGCCATTGCAGATCGTCTAGGGAAATATTGAGTATTTCCTCCAGCGTGGCTCGGATAATATTGTCTAACTGACAGACCTCCTTGGGAAATCGCCAGGTGGGGGCCGTCCTAATTACATATGTGAGCTTGGGCAGAGAGAAGCAGCTGCGATACAATATTAAAGCAATGTGAGGAGATACATTGGTGAGAAGTTCTCGGACTTGTGTTAGAATTTTGCCCTTACTTTCTAGGGTTGATGGAATGGCATCTGGGAATATCGGCGCGCCTAGCAGAGAAAACGTAGATTTATTTAGGGTTTTAATTCCGGGGAGAAGAGAGTCAAAAGTGGTGATTTTGTGTTCGGCTGTGTCCTTGCAAGCGAAGATTTCGCATTTTTTTGTATTTATTTCAAGTCCCAACTCTTGAAGACTACTAGTGAGAGTTCGGATATCTTCTGCTACTACCTCTGGACTTCCTGCAATTGTGCCATCGTCAAGGTACCAGACGTTTAAGGGAGACTTAATGGATGATATTTTTTTGTGGATGGCTAAGCTGAATATAAGGGGCCCCAGGGGATCACCCTGTTGCGCTCCTACCTGTGATGAAATTTTATGACTGTCGTATGTTAAGTGACTGGGTGAAGCATAGCACTGGTGAAGAAATGGATATAAAGAAGGAATTAGTTCTTTAACCTCGTTTAAGATGGAATCCCTTTCAACGGAGTTGAAGGCATTTTTAAGGTCCACCTTAACGATGACACAGTCGCTGTTAGCGGGGCTTAAGGCAAAGGCGCGCGTCGCGTGAATTGCAGCCTCGCAGCCGAGGGCAGTACCGAAGCCAATTTGGGTCGGCTGCAGATGTGATGCCATAGGTTCCCTGACGGCTCGACATGCGCACTTTGCCACGAGGCGTCTAAGGGTCGAACCTACGGCTATGGGCCGTATGCCTCCGTCTTTTTTTAAAAGGGCACAGAGTGTCGCTCCATACAGGTGTGGAGCCACATCAGGGTTTAACTCGCCTTGCAGTAAGAAGTTGCAGAGATTTACAAGTGATTTTAGCAGACGCGAGCCGTTGTTGCCGGCGGAGGGCGACAATAATTCTTTAAGGTGTTGGGGACGGATGCCGTCGGGGCCGGAGGCAGATGAGTTATTAAAGCTTTGTATTGCGGAAACGACGTCTGAAGGGGACAGCACTAGAGGGACTATCGGCCCAACGGACGACAGGGGGGGTATGGACAGAGAGCGGGAGGGTGTAGGGTGCTTATGGATCAGAGATTCTAGGGTGCTAGTATCGGCAGGGGCGATTTTGCAATCTGAGACGAGCAGACGTGCTGCGCCTGCTAGATCACCTTCGTGTACTTTCATTTCGACCCTTTTGCACACATTGAAGGGCTGCCGAGTTGGGATCTCGCAAGGCAAGGGACAGGAGCTGTAGATGTTGTGTTTCACTTTCGTTGTGAGGGATAACTTGCTTGATTGATCAGGTACTCTCAGTGCAGAAAAGGCGAAAGTTAAAAATTCATACCAAGCCGCTTTGGTGTTTTTGTCGACACAAGCATCCATCAGATCCGCAAGATCTTCAAACTTGGTAATTTTCTCGGTTATTTATGTTGTGAATTGGATACCTATATATTTCAATCAAATTTAAATAATAGCTTTAAAAATGTCTTCTTATTGAACAAATGTTTTCGTATTATAAATAAATTGTACCGAAAATCAATTGCCTAATTATTATTGATTTAAAAGAAAAAAAAAATCGATACCTTCTACTCACAGTTCAACTTCAAAGTGACATGGCTGTATGGGCAACGCTCCCTTTGCCTGTCCCGACGGACGAATTATAAAAAAAAAAATATTCAAAGTGACATTGACTGTTGACATTTGTTGATGACAATTCTTCTGACAATTTTACGAAAAAATATTGCGATCCAATTTTATGTTTCACTAAATAAATTGGGACGTAGTTAACTGTAAGAGATTCTTTATTTCCTTGTATACAAATATAATTAATATTATCACTGTAGACCTGTAAAATTCATAATAAAAGTTAGGTTAGAAGTGCATACTTATGTAACAACAACATAGCCGATTTTCGCTTATTTCGCAGTGGTTTTGTGGTCTTAAAGATATTTTTGGTATCGTAATACGTAATTTATAAGTTGCTATACAAGGGATATTATTTTTAAAGCATTAGGTCAGTGTTAAATTGGGATATTGAGGTGTCGTGTTTACTGCAGAAGATGCTTCGCCAGCCGCTGTCCCGGGCTCTGTCGTTGAGTTCACCAAGTCGGGTGGCTCCGGCGGCGATTCGAAAATATGCCGATCAGGTACAGGCGAAGCCAGAGAACATAGAATTGTTCATTGACGACAAACCAGTGTATGTGCCCCCTGGTACAACAGTTTTACAGGTAAGTCACATACATAGATTTTTAATTGTTATTTTATTTACATAGAAATAAATGAAAATAATGTTGTAATGCCTCAACTTGCACTTTTATTTGTAGGTACACCTAAATATTTTGATGAAATGTTAATTTATTTATTTCCACTCATTTTTCTTCAGTGTTAAAATATGTATGAAGCACTGTACAAGCACTATAGCCACAAGAATGTCGCACTTAAATATTTTTTTAAATTAAAAATAAATAAATACTTTTAGGCAGCAGCAACAATTGGAGTAGAGATACCCAGGTTCTGTTATCATGAGAGGCTGGCCGTCGCTGGCAACTGCAGAATGTGTTTGGTGGAAGTGGAGAAGTCACCAAAACCAGTGGCAGCTTGTGCCATGCCCGTCATGAAGGGTATGAGGGTTAAAACCACTTCCGACCTTACAAGGAAGGCCAGGGAGGGAGTTATGGAGTTCCTGCTCGTCAACCATCCTCTGGACTGTCCTATCTGCGACCAGGGTGGTGAATGTGATCTCCAGGACCAGTCCATGGCCTTCGGTTCAGATAAGAGCAGATTTACTGATATCCATTTCTCAGGAAAGAGGTTTGTTTTGTTGTTTGCTCCTTTAAGATTTGTTGTTTAAATAGGTTGACTGATTAAAAAACTCAAATTGTAAATGTTTTATTATTTACTTACTTGAATCATTTCAAAATAATATTTTTTTAGATAAATTGTAACTATTTTTAAAATGGTGACCATTACTTTATTACACAATAATTAAATAAAAAATGTCTTTTAGGGCTGTTGAGGACAAAGATGTTGGACCTCTGATCAAGACTATCATGACTCGTTGCATTCACTGCACAAGATGCATCAGGTTCGCCTCAGAAGTGGCTGGGGTTGACGACTTTGGTACTACTGGCAGGGGTACTGATATGCAGGTAAGAAGTGATTCGATGTTTTTAAAATTATCGAATAATTTTTTTAGGTAACTTCCCTACTATTGTCAATTATAATGTGTCACGCTGCACGCATATCATCTTTTATCTAGACATCGGATTATATGCACGATCAAAGTGCCGAAATATGCATGCAAATATGCACGAAAAATGGCCGAAATATGCACAAAATATGCACAATCAAAAGTCACTTAAACTACGTTTTACGGTGTAATTGCCCATAATAAATGCGCCAATTTCCATAATTCCGTCAAATCCAGGATTTTTTCCTTCTTTCCGATTTCAATTTTAGTGCCGATGGTAGTTCATTACCTACTTTATTAAATTTTTTTTCTAATGTTGCTAAACATTTTGTTACTAGAAAGATATTGTACCTATCGGGTGCATTGCGGAAGTCTTTAAACACGGGTGGGGCCACATATTTGAAGTATTTTGATCTATCGTGCCTCTGTTTCGTGGCCTCGGTGTGTATTATGATAGCTAGTTTGGAGACTACGAGGGCAAAATATGGCCGAAATATGCACTATCAACGGAAAATTTCCTAAATATGCACTATCGCCTAAAAAGTGCCATTATATGCATTTGCATATGCAAATATGCAAATGCATATAATGGCACTTTTTAAATAAAATGAAACATTAAGGGGGGCTCCCATACAAAAAATACAATTTTTATCCTAATTTTACTCTAATGGTACGGAACCCTTCGTGCGCGAGTTCGACTCGCTCTTGGCCGATTATTTTTCTTCATACCTTACAAATTACTTTTAATAGTAAATGTTTTAAAAAATGTAATAGCTTGCGGCACAAAAAAATAGCGGCAGCAATTTCCACGTCCATAGTCTCGTAAGTCTTCAGTTTAAACTTCAAATGTAGAACGAGTGTGTACAGGCATGCTCTCGACGAGAGCCGTCCCGCCCGAGGGTCTCGACGAGAGGCTCTCGACGAGTGTGTACAGCTGCCATGAAACAGGCCCTTACATATTATTAATATTATGAATAATTTAGTTAAATACTTTACTAGACATGGTGTAATACGCGGCAGCTAAACTACGCGTCACAGCTTTTCAATACAACGTGATACCTTTCCGCCGCGTAGTAGGTACTGTCTTACCTTTTTTTTATGAAGAAAGGGGGCAAACGAGCAAACGGGTCACCTGATGGAAAGCAACTTCCGTCGCCCATGGACACTCACAGCATCATATGAGCTGCAGGTGCGTTGCCGGCCTTTTACGAGGGAATAGGGTAGGGAAGGGAATAGGGGAGGGTAGGGAAGGAAATAAGGGAGGGTAGGGAAGGGAAAAGGGTAGGAGATTGGGCCTCCGGTAAACTCACTCACTCGGCGAAACACAGCGCAAGCGCTGTTTCATGCCGGTTTTCTGTGAGCCCGTGGTATTTCTCCGGTCGAGCCGGCCTATTCGTGCCGAAGCATGGCTCTCCCACGGTAAGGGTCAGTTCACAACAAGCAACAAGTCTCAATTCAATGTACTTCTTGTGTCATAAATAAAGTTCAACTTTTAATGTGTCCTTTAAAATGCATCTCGTTACATTGACGCGTAATGTCGCTCTGTAAATTGACGCTTAGTAAATCTTTATCCAATTTCTAGGTCGGTACATATGTAGAGAAAATGTTCCTGTCGGAGTTGTCTGGCAACATCATTGATCTGTGCCCTGTCGGTGCACTGACCTCCAAGCCCTACAGCTTCGCTGCCAGGCCCTGGGAGACTAGGAGGGTGAGTTTATCTGCACATTGATTTAAAAATAAAAATATTAAACGTCCCGTTAAAATCACATTCAAAAATTTACTGCGTGATTATTATTGCTAACGGGAAGGCGAGGCGCATTCATTGGCTGCCATCATACTTCATAGAACACAAGAAATAATAATAACAATTATTATTTCTGATGTTTAGCCGTGGAACCAAATTCAAGTTGAATCCAATTTAAATACGGCATTGTGCGGTTTTCATGTAGACTACATTGAAAACCGCATAACTACTAAGGATGAATTGCACCAGAAGCTAAAGTTAAGGTTTAAGGTTAAGGTTATCGTCAAATATAGCGACTTTTGCTAGGGATTTGACAGTTCATTTCACATTTTGCTATGGTTAAAGTTATAGTTAAAGTAAGCCGGTGCAACCCACTCTTATACTACTTTCTACATATTTATTTACATCTTCAAAAATAAAGTTATTAAGTAATCTAGAATTGAAGTTTGTTACAGTACTATAGAATAGTGCTGAAACTGATTCTTGTTTTAGATTGATTCGGTGGACGTTCTGGACCCGCTGGGCAGCAACATCGTGGTCGCCACACGAACTAACGAAGTCCTACGTATTCTACCCAGGACCAATGAGGTAAATATCACGAAAGTTCGAGTGTGTAAGCGAGACAGTATATATTCGACTTGCCATCTCGCATAAGAATGAAACTTACCTCAATTCATGCTTCTTTTCACGCTTCAAACGACAATGTGCTATGTTGCATCTTGCTATGTCGTTATTTCGTCGCTTTTTTTATCAGAATTCGCGCTTCTTATATTAGAATACTATAGTAACATAATATTATATTGGTTATTTCACCAACAGGAGATCAACGAAGAATGGTTGTCGGACAAGTCGCGGTTCGCGTGCGACGGGCTTAAGCGACAGCGACTGGTGACGCCGATGGTCGCCGACAGTCGCGGCAACCTCACCGAGGTGGACTGGGAGGACGCGGTGCTGGTCGCCGCGCGCGCCCTCCGCGACTGCCCGCCAGACAAGGTGAGAGAGATGTGTGCGAGCGAGACGGAGCTAGACGATCTCCATGACGACGAGGGGGATTTCCCGCTAGTGAGAAAGAGCGTGCGAGCGGGACAGAGCGATCAAGGACATTAGGTCTACAGGTGACTAACGTGGACTGTGAGGAGTTTCCGGCCGGTGAACAGTGTGTAAGCGAGACAAACTATATCGGTATTCAGCGAAATTACTTAAAATATGCAAATTACATGACTGCAATTACCGTTACGCTTCCATGACGCGTTACAATCCTGACTACTGACTTAGTGAAAAATCCTGTAGAATTTGACTACTATGACTTCATAGAATTCTGTCCTGTTTTTGGACCATAACAGAGAATAATTGTATTCCGTTATTCCGTTTTTATTCAATTTTTGACTAGCAGAAACTAAACCAAAATACAGTGCTGGTCTAGCGCCGCAGCTGTCCGCAGATACTAGCGCCCTCTACAATGCCAACTACCATATATTTTTATAAAAGAATAATCCATTTCAACTTCCAGTTAGTAGCCGTAGCTGGTGACCTAGTGGACGCGGAGTCGCTGGTCGCGCTCAAGGACATGGTGAACCGTCTGGGCTCGGAACACGTCTACACCGAACAATACTTCCCGCTAGAGGGCGCTGGGACCGATCTACGCTCGTCCTACCTGCTGAACACTAAGATCGCTAGTGAGTATGCATTGTAAAGTGAAACTTATTGGCTTTATGTCATCTACTTCTATTCAGATTACATTACAAGGTGTAACAAAACTAACTGATAATACTTTTGGGTGTGTACGTGTTCTTTGTTTCACTGTGAAAGTAGCAGCGCTGAAAGACTCTCGATCGAAAATTATTATTATTACTATTTCTAGACGTGGAAGACGCGGACTTTGTGCTGCTCATCGGTACGAACGTGCGTTTCGAGGCTCCACTGCTCAACGCCCGCATCCGCAAGGCGTTTATACACAAGGAGACAGACGTAGCCATGATCGGACCCAAGGTCGACCTCACCTACGAGCACATGGTGAGTGACAGAGAGAGGTAGAGTGGGAGAGAGATGGAAGTATTGTGTTATAGTAAGAAAGATGAAATGTGACTAAAACTTTAAAGATTATGATTGCGTGTGCGTTGGCGTGCGTGTACGCACATGAGCGTACGTTAAAAAATAAATTATGAGTCACTGTTGTAAGGTGCAATATTTTAAGCTATATTTACACTTTTAAAGCGTTACTATCTTATACAATTTAAATTGAAAATCAAAATATGTACATTTAACAAAAACAGTCATGTAAAACAGTAAAGTAAGTAACTGATTTGCTTACGCGATTGCGTGCGGTCATACCCACACTCGACACAAAGTTTGCGTACATATGAACGTGCGTTTAATCAAAAGTATGTTTGACACACGTTATTTTACTCGAAAAGATTTTACTCGTTAGATTACAAAATGTTGTATATGTTTATGCTAAAGCTATATAAATACTTTTACAAATGTTTTCGCCAATTTTAACCGACATTAAAAAAAGCTAACATCAATTTCCTTTCGATTTCAGCATGTTGGCGACTCAGCGTCCATCGTCAAGGACCTAGCTTCGGGCACCTCATCTCATGAGGTCCTGAAACGTCTTGAGAGCGCCAAGCGGCCGGTGGTCATCCTCGGCTCGGATGCGCTGCGCGGCGCTGACGGAGCGGCGCTGCTGGCTAACACCATGGAGCTATCCCTGAGGCTGCAGGATAAGCTGCAGGATAAGGAGTGGAAGGTGGGATCTTGTAGTTCAAATCTTGTATATATATTGTAGCGGGATACGGTATTGCCGTCTTAAGGTACAAGTTGGAAGCCGACTACATGAAGCGGCAGCAGACGACGTGTCGTCGCGACACTACTGTCTTTCTATGTATTTCTAATTTTCTATATAAGTGTCGCTAGCTTCGTGTCCGCTGGCTGCGGAGGATGTTTCATAGAAATATACATAGAAACCAGTAGTGTCGCGACGAATTTGTCGCGTCACGCGTGTCGCTCGGTTCCAACTTGTACCTCTTTCGTCCCGACCGTGCTACGGAGCAGACGTGTGTCGCTTGTCTCGTAAATTTAAACAAAAGTTAAAATAAAACCGGCATGCAATTGTGTGACTTAAATCAAAGCAATTAGAACCAAAGTGCATAGAACTAACAAAAGTGAAAGGAAGAAACACTCAGTGCGTCCGAGTTGTGATCCAAGGTCGCCACCCCTCTCCGCACTTGCGAAACAGGGACAGTAATAAAGTGATAATCCCTCCATCCCTATCACACCACAAGGACAATACGGTGACGTGTGACGTAACTCCCAACACCTGTGAGACAGTGATAATCGTCACTACTACTGTTCCCCTTACACCCAGGAAGACTGGCAACTACGCAATGCAAACACCAGCGGAGACGCGCACGCGCACGCGCAGTAAAAACAAAAGACCTACCAAGCTTACAGATTTATCACTTATTATAGAGGAGATAAAAAAGGGGCTAAAGGAGCAAATTGACAGCTCGCTCAAAACGTTCACCGATGCACAGGCTGAACAAATGAAAACTATCTCGGCCACCTTGCAGGAGCTGAAAGAATCGACGAACAACTTGAATACTACGATTGCGTTCTTGTGTGAAGAAAATGCACACCTAAAAGAAAAAGTTTTATGCTTGGAAAACCAATCAAAAATCGACAGAGAGCAATTGATTATTTTAGAAAATAAAATGGAGGAAAAATTTAATAATGACAAGAAGACATGCATTGAATTGAAAAATATACCACTAAAAGACGAAACAAAACAAGATTTACTATTGATGATTAGTAATTTATGTAAAACACTCGGCATACACTTAGAAAAACACGATGTCAAGGACATACTAAGAACCCAAAGAAACAAGAATGAAAAATGCACCGTTATTGTTGAATTTACCAATACTTTCATAAAAAATAGCGTATTGAAGGCTACTAAATCATTTAATACAAAAAACAAAACAAGCAAGTTATCCTCCAATCACCTAGGAATGAAGACAGCTGAGACCCCGATATACATAACTGAAAGCCTGACACCATCGGCAGCCCGACTGTATTTTCTTGCAAGAGACCTGAAAAGAACAAAAGGATATAAACACTGCTGGACAAACTACGGAAAAGTTTTCTTGCGTCAAGAGGATGCTTCGCCAATCATCCCTATCAAGTCAGAAAATCAAATTCATTTGCTAGCTTGTAAATGACTATTTCAACACCAGTATCGTGGAATTGCTGAAAATATTATAGATATTAGTGTACAATGTGTCAAACCTCAAGTAAATCTAAGTTTACTAACCAGGATTGTACTTTGCCACGTATGTAACTATGAATTACTTACTTTTCTTATTATAGATATTATAGATATTAGTGTACAATGTGTCAAACCTCAAGTAAATCTAAGTTTACTAACCAGGATTGTACTTTGCCACGTATGTAACTATGAATTACTTACTTTTCTTATTATAATCATATACTTATTACAAAATACACTATACACACAAAACAAAAAAACTACTCAACAATATTTACAAAAAAATGTGCTCAAAATATATTTTAATATACACAATATTATGTTACATTTATTTACAAAATATTTACATTGTTATATTTACATTTACATTACATATTATGAGGTACACAATTATAAAATTATTCTATATTTATTAAAAGGTTTTGTATATATATACATGCTAAAACTTGTAATACAAATTACTAATAATTTATATCGTTATTCGCTATGAATGACAGCAATAACTACATAATAAATGATGTCGATAACACAAGTAATATTAAAGCAATTCAATGTGAAATTAACAATATACAAAACCACTTACCTGTCCATTTACCTAGCCTTTCAGTTATCTCACAAAATATACGAAGCGTACACAAAAACTCAAATATCGATGACCTAGAAGTGAATTTAAGTTTCCTAAAGAATGATATTGACATAATCGCGCTTTCAGAATGCCGAATTAACTCACAGAAGCCCCTACCACGTAGGACAGGTTATATAACATATCATTCAATTAGAAAAGTTAACCAGAACGACGGAGTAGTATTATTTGTTAAACAGACACTCGAACATACCGTCAAAGAAATTACACTTACTGGTGCCTCCTGCCTAGAAGTATCTACGCCACATCACTTTATTGTATGTATTTACCGGCCCCCGTCAGAAAATAACCCAAGTAACTTTATTACCTCTCTAAACAATTACTTAAATTCTGCATATTTACAAAACAGAAACATGATTATATTAGGAGACATAAATATAAATATAATAGAAGGTTATAATAGTACTTACTCAGATAATTATGTCAACATGCTGGCATCGAATGGTTTGCTACCAGGACACTCATTTGACACTAGAAAAAACAGCTGTTTGGATCACGTAATAACAAATTTAAATCCTAATTATTACTCCGGCTTAATCGCGGTTCTTAATACAACTATCACTGATCACAAAATGATTTGTCTATTTATTTACTCAAAAACTAAACAACATAATATACCCAGTAAAACTAGAATAAAAACAGATTACACGGCAGCACTACAAACCCTCAAATCTAAAATTACAGATGACTTATTTACAATTAATGACACTGATAAATTAGCTACAAATTTAACATCAATTATCTCGGACTCCCTTAACCAAAATACCACAGTATCCAAAATACCGAACAGTAAAATAATAATTAAACCATGGATTACGCCTGGTATATTAAAGTGTATTAGAAATAGAAATAAATTACAATATAAACTCAGGCAAGACGAAAATAACGAAATTCTTAAAATAACTTATCGCAGATATAGAAATTATTGCACAAACTTAATTAAAAAACTTAAAACAAATTACGAGAGAGAACTTATCGACAAAGCTAAGTCAAATAATAAATCTTTATGGAATTGTATTAAAAATTTTACTAACTTAAATAAACAAAAAAACCTTAACAAAGAATTAATTACACTAAAAAACAATCCAACTGACTCCGCGAACTTTGTCAATCATCATTTTAATAATATTGGCAAAAGATTAGCCGAAAATATAAAAAATAATCAAAATACAATAAATGAATACATAAACTCACTACCATCATGTTTACACACAATAGGCATTGTCGAACCCGACGCAGCGGAAGTAAATAAAATAATAACTAACCTTAAGTCCGAATCCGCCGCAGGTTGGGACAAAATACCGACCAAATTCATAAAAATGGCTAAATCCATACTAACCCCCATAATCACACACTTGAGTGTTATTTGCTTCAGAAATAGAACATTTCCAAAAATATTAAAGCGATCTATAATACACCCAATCTTTAAGAACGGTAGTAGACATGATATTAATAACTATAGGCCGATTTCGGTATTGACAGTGCTAGCAAGAATACTTGAAAAATTAATTAACATACGCCTTATAAATTATCTTAATAAAAATAATCTTTTATCTACATGCCAATACGGCTTTCGGCAAGGTCTTAGTACTGAAGATGCCATACATGATCTGGTCAATCGTATTACAAAAAGCATTGACACTAAAAAGAAAACACTATGTGTCTTTCTAGACCTAAAAAAGGCATTCGATACGGTTCATATACCACTTCTTCTTTGTAAAATGGAGAAAATGGGAATTAGGGGTCCATTTTTAGAACTTATGACCAGCTATCTGACTCACAGAACACAGCAAGTAAAGTTAGAATCAAACATCACTAGTGATGAAATGTTAACTTCAGAATATTCTGTCCCCCAAGGTAGTGGGATCGGCCCAACCCTATTTTTGATGTTTATAAACGATCTAACAGACTTAAAACTACATAATTGTACTATAATATCATATGCAGATGACACCGCATTGCTTTTTGAAGACGAAAGTTGGCCTACAGTATATAAATGTGCGGAAACCGGACTATATAAGGTAATTGAATGGCTAAATTTAAACTCACTTACACTAAACACCAATAAAACTAACTATATCCCATTTGCTATCAATGTATCAACCCTACCCCCTAGTAATCTTAACATAATCGCTCATCAATGTAACTTTAGACCTAATAATAACTGTTCTTGTCAAAAAATAGAAAGGGTGTACTCAACTAAATATTTGGGTGTAATTCTCGACAGTAAATTGTCATGGATCCCGCAACTTACGGCTGTCGCAACCCGCATAAGAAAATTAACCTGGTTGTTTCGATATTTGCGTAACATTATGGATAAAAAACTTATAACAAATATATATACCTCCTTAGTTCAATCTGTAATACTTTATTCCATAACGGTCTGGGGTGGCTCATCTAAGACCCATATAATAAATCTGGAACGAGCACAAAGAGGGCTACTTAAAATCATGCTAAAAAAGAAAATTATCTACAACACAGAACAACTCTATAAAGATTGTAATGTTCTAACTGTAAGAAAACTATATATACTTCAAACTATACTTAAGACACATAAACATACTAAAATAGATTCAAATGTACTGAATAAAAGAAACCCGCGTTGTGTTATCACCCTACCAACTGTGCGTACATCTTTTGCGAAACAACAATATTACATACGTTCTATTATACTTTATAATAAAATAAACAGACTTAAACAAATTTACTCGATTTCATACAGTGAGTGTAAAAAAACATTAATCAATTGGCTAAAACAATTAACCTACGGGGAGGTTGAACAACTATTACAATAACCGTGCAAATATAAATTTTTATTACATGTAATATTGTATATAATATGTACCTAGTATTATTATATAAATATATATTCTAAAGAATAAATATTGAAAAATAAAATAATATAAAAATAAAATAATATTTAAGTATGTATATTTTTATTATTACTACACCTGTAACGCAATTAAGAGCACGAAAATGCACACAACATACACACACAAACATACACACACATACACACACACAACACACACACACACACACACACACACACACACACATAAACACACACACACCACCTGAAACTAAATTATAGATACTAACACTTTAGATTTCTCAGATTATCACTTTAGATAAATTATTTATTATTAAACAAGCATAAATTACTGTAATGTTAGAATGTAATACATGTCAGACTGAAAGAGCGGGTCTCTCCTACTACAAGTTTTACTTAAAGGGAGAACCCCACCACCTTGCAATTTATATATTATGTAAAGAAAATAAAGATTTTTGATTTTTTTTTTGATTTTTTTTTGACCTTTATTCAAGATCGTATAAAATGACGATCTAGCTAGTGATTGAATCGCCGTATTTTAAATCGGCGCTGTGGTTTTTTTTAATGTCCAGCTGTAATGTGACTGTATTTCCACGATATTTTTTTTTAGATTTTGCTACATTTCATAGCAAAAAACATTGTTGATGTCAATTTACTATGCCAATAACCAAGTACTATTTCAATACAGTTAAGCAAATTGCCTTGTCTTTGATTGTTATACATAGTGATTTTTATTTTAAGCACTACATCTATGACAATTTAACGTTTTTTAGGTGCTGAACGTGCTGCAACGTACGGCATCAGCAGTGGCGGCGCTAGACGTGGGCTACCGCGCGGGCGTGGGCGCGGCGCTGAAGGACGCGCGTGTCGTGTTCCTACTGGGCGCCGACAGTGGCGTCGTCACGCGCGACCAGCTGCCCAAGGACTGCGTGGTCATATACCAGGGTAATAATAACGACCTTGAGAAGAAAGGGCCCAAGAAATAGAAGATATAACATGTGTTTCTCCCATAATATTTAGAAATGATTAATTTCTGGCTTTTAATTATTTAAAGCTAGTTCTAACACAGCGGAAATCGCGCGGTTGAGAATTCTCTCTTATTTCTCTCTAATTACAAAGGCGTTGTATTACAACGTTCACACTTAACCGCTCGAGGTTTATACACGGAAAACGCGAAATTTTAGTTCAATATAATGCTACATGCGCGATTTTACTAGGTCATCTAATGATATAACATATTTATCAGGTCACCACGGAGACAGCGGCGCGGCTATGGCGGACGTTGTTCTGCCAGGAGCTGCGTACACAGAGAAGCGCGGCACGTACGTAAACGCGGAGGGGCGCGCGCAGCAGACTCTGCCCGCCGTTACGCCGCCCGGTCGGGCCAGAGAGGACTGGAAGATACTGAGGTGCGTGCGTGTGAGAGGGACTGGTGTAGTGTAGCGCCGCGTGCGCGATGATGAGAGGGATGGCTGTAGTGTAGCGAGCACGGCGAAAAGTTGTGCGTACGTGGACGTACGTGCGTGCGTACGTGCATACAAGAGGGAGGGATGATAGTGCGTACAGACTACAGACGCGCGGCCGCCAGTGGGAATATTTCACAGACGCTATCGGCTATCTTATTTACACCACCTACTGTGTCAAAAGAGTTTTTTGTTAGGGTCTATTTCACTATCCGTTGTGTTTATTGTGAAAATTAATAAGTGAGATTGTTTTTGATTTTGACTTTATCTTTAGTATGACGTTTTACAATTAGGCAAAAATAGATCAAGCTACCCAACCCAACTTTAATTATACCTATATTGTAGAGCGCTCTCCGAGGTGGTCGGAGTGCGACTGCCGTACGACAAGCTGGACGAACTCCGCGACCGCATGGCGCAGCTGAGCCCCGCGCTGGTGCAGTACGGCGAGGTCAACGACAACAACTACTTCGCGCAGGCGCGGGCGTTAGCGCAGGTTAGTACAGTACGACAAGCTGGACGAACTCCGCGACCGCAAGGCGCAGCTGAGCCCCGCGCCGTCCCATGTACGAATTCTGCCGCCCCCTAGGTTTATCAAATTATTAAAAAAACAACAAAGAAATGACAGTGTGTCATTTCTTACTCTCGCTGCCAAGCTCTTTGTTACTGTCAGAACGATTGACATTTTTATTTTTTCTATCTAAAAAGAAAAAAAACCCGTACAAACTTCAAACATATGATATACTTCAGATAATATTATTATGGACCATTTTCCATCATAGGGATCAATAGTAACAAATTGTCCTCCCCCAACAGAGTCTCCAGCAGAAGCCCGTCTCCGGCAAGCTGGATGTCCAGATGAAGCAGCTAGAAGACTTCTTCATGACTGACGCCATCTCTCGCGCCTCCCCCACCATGGCCAAGTGCGTGCAGGCCGTCATGAAACAGAAGCAGTCGCCGTACTAAACGACCATAGACAAGCGGATTTGTTTTTCAATTTTCAAAATACGAATTTAAAATTTTGAAACGAGAACGTAAATAATTTTTTTTAGAATCTGTTGGATGCTAAAATAATACAAAGTTTTTTTGTATCATAGAATACTGTCTTTACTCTTTGCTGCGTAAAGTGAGCAGAGAGTAAAGATTGCTTAGTATTAGTTTTCAAAAACTACGCAAGTAACTAAAAATAAATCCGCTTTAAAGTTTAATCAAATTTTAACACACTATAGCTAGAAAAATAGAAAATCAAACTATCAATCTAAAATATTATATTTGTCTCTATTGCATCTACTTTTATTCCAGTTGAAACTCAGTAGGTGTGTGTTGATATTTATTACTTTATTAGTGAATAAATAATTTTACTCACGATTTCTTTTATTTAATTTTAAACACTTTAAATAAAAGAAATTGTGCATAAACTAGTTTTTAATATAAATGAAAAAACTACAGTCATCTTCAAAATACTTGATACAGTCAAATATACATTCCTGTATCTTAAAATCTTTTTAACTCAATATTTATGTTTGACTGTACATTTTTGGCATAGTACAGTAATCACTGGTATTAAAACATTTATGTAAATAGGTGCTTGTATAATAATACTTAAATAAATATCCTATGATTGTCGAATTGTTGTTTTTTTCTTTGTGCGTCTTGTGGGTTTAAATCAATATTAAGGTATATTAGTAGTTGGTCACTAAAACTTTTTAAATACGTTTACTTCTTTAAACATTTATTTACTTGCTGATGAATTTTGAAAATGCATTAAGGATGCTATAACCGCAAAATAAGCAGGTCGGATGTCTGTCAGTACGAATATCGACGTTAAAGACATTAAAATAAGATTCATATCAGCGCGCCTTGTACAGTGGCGGTTACGACGCTCGCCGCGATTTTTTGATATGGCGAAAATGTATGAAAAAATTTGAGAATTTTTCTTATTTTTCTTATAACTGGAAAAGTTATTTATTTTCATAATAAAATTTTTAGCTATTCGTATAGGGGACTAAACAAGCAAAATTTTTTTTGTATATTTATTTTCCTTAGTTCAGTTTATTTAGCTATCATCATATCAGCCTATGTCCGTCCACTGCTGGACATTTTTAGCTATAATGGTACCTAATCAGACCCCATTTTTTGCGATTATTGTGATGGTTAAAACGTATTTTATGTGAAAATTTTGTATGCGGCTATAAAATTTTTATAGCATAGACGTGGAAATGAATATATTATCTTTCATTTGTAACCAAAATATCTTCGCAGTGTGACTCCTAATTCTTTAAAATGGCACCGGAAAATCGCTGATGTTAGTGAAAAAATGTGATAGCGTCCTTAAAGAAAAAAAATTAAATAAAGGCAAGCCACACGAGACATTTGAGTGCACGCTATGCTGTCGCTATGCACAAGTATTATTTAGTGCGCCGACTGCCGAGTTTGAGTTTTTGTTTCACATTCGATCGTGAACGCGTTTGGCGATTTTGTATGGGATTTATACAGCGCCACCTAGCGATGCTCACGGGAGTGAGCCCAGCCCAGTGAGTAATCCCATACGAAATGTTAGTAAATGTCAAACGCGTTCACGAACGAATGTGAGACAAAAAACTCACACTCGGCACACAGTACACAATGTCGCTTTTTCTTTTACTTTACACTTGTAATCCCACTAAATTAGAAATCTTGGTTGATGGATGACCGACGCGACTCTTTCGATCTTTCTAAACAGACAACTGTATGATGAGCCTGTATCATAGTTTAATTGGTTGGCTTGAAAGAATTTCAGGAATCAAAATCACAGCTTCCGAGTCGAGAGCAATGCTCTGAACTATTGTTTTAGATAATGCGTAAATTTCGGTACAAATCTGTTAATTTCATCAGTATGGCATCGATTTCAGGCTAGTATAAATAGTCAATACCTCAGAACAGGAAAATAAAGTCAATACTGAAGATGCATCTCGGTCTCAAGACACGGCTCAGGCTCTGTGATTGGTTGGCTGTCAAAATTTGGACCAATTACAGAACCGAACCGCGTTTTGAGATCGGGTCGCATCTTAAGTACTGACTATTTATACGGGTCTTAAAGTTTAAACGTTATGAGTTACTAGATGACGCCTGCAACTCCGTTGCGCCAAAATTCGTTTATCGCGGCGGCACCGTACATTTTTTCGGGATAAAAAGTATTCTGTGTCCGTTCTCGCCTCTCGGGTCTCAAAGTAGGCTCATACCAAATGTCATCAAAATCGGTTCAGCGGTTTAGGCGTGAAGAAGTAACAGACAGACAGACACAGTTTCGCATTTATGATATTAAAGTATGGATATTATATGGAAGTATATGGATGACTTAGGGCCTAGTGTTTCACCACTTCCTGTAAGTGCCGAATAGGCTACTCACAACTTTTTTGACAGATTCTCCATACTCGATCTGTCAAGTTAATTGGTGGATAGCCTATTCGGCACTTATCAGGAAGTGGTGAAAGAGGCCCTTAGATGACTTAGGTATGGGCGGTCAGCTTACTGGTTTATATTACGGAACATACGTATTTAATTTATGCCCAAAAGAGTTACATTAAGATAGAAGAGTTACAATATTACATTGTAGCACAGACTTATAATATACTGACGTACATTGTAGTGCCGCCCTCATCAATCACTGCCAGTGCCAGTCGCCTTGCGATAAAGGAATATTTTTACATAATATAAAATATTCTGATTTTTAAGATGCGCCGGAACAGTGAAATAGCAATTTTTCGTACATTTATAATATTTTGTGTGTATGTACAGTGTGTGTATACGTACAGTAATATGAGTAAACTAAGGAGAGAATAATATTATGTTGGATGGCTGAAAGCGAAAGACGCAGCTTACACTGACCCCGCGCGATCCATTTGATGTTAAAAACGATCAAAACGCTCAAATTAGAAGGCATTTTGAGCGTTTTGATCGTTTTTAACATCAAAATATGGAACGCGGGGTGAGACAAGCTGAGAACAACTTTAAATTGGTAAATAATCTTCGATTGTATTGGCTACTGATTAAAAATTTAGGTACTTATCATAACAGGGGGGCTATTATGAGCTCTTATATCCAGCCAGTTTACAGGCCGTTGCATAGACACGTTCGGGCCTGTAAACTGGCTGGGTAGGCTGGACATAAGAGCTCATAATAGCCCCCCTGAAGTCTGAAGACGTAAGCGGATGAAGTGTCTGATCGATTAGGACCGGCTAAAGAATACGTCGTGTGGCACTCGGGGACTGCTGCGGTAAAGTTCGCACGCACACAAACACCGTGCCGAAGTCTGCCGAACTGAAACGATGTTAGACTATGTGTTAGATTTATTTTCGTTACGGAATTTCTAGATTCGGTCGCCGCGCTTAAAGCCCGCGATAAAAGCTATGCTAGCTTAAAAATATGAATTTTATGTAGGTACAACTAGATGATGAAGTAGGTACCTACTTAGTCACATGTTTTTTTTAGGGTTCCGTACCCAAAGGGTAAAAACGGGACCCTATTACTAAGACTTCGATGTCTGTCGGTCTGTCCGTCTGTCTGTATGTCTCCAGGCTGTATCTCAAGAACCGCTATAACTAGACTTCTGAAATTTTCACAGATTGTGTATATCTGTTGCCGCTATAACAAAAAATACTAAAAATAAAATAAATCACATACAAGAATCGTGATGTTATGTACAAAATGTTACATAACCCACTTTATACACGCTCTACGTCTTCAACTCAAGTATTCACCAGTCACCTAGCAGCTCAACATTAATTTCGTAACATTTTTTTTATTTACTTTGGTACATATCTAGGTGCATGCGTCATAACAAAATCTAAAACGAAATTTAAATCTACATTAATTTTCCAAACAAACTAATTACTTAACTATCATTCATATTGATAAAATCAACACATTTAGTTTCAAACTTTACATTTAATTTGTCTGTATGCAAATATTTTCCCGCCATCAATATCAAATTGGCTGGATGTGAAATTCAGTTAGATGAGAGTCCAATCGGAATACACGGGACAGATAAAAATTTATTCATGGAACCACTCTGTATGCATTGGGTGTCCGACAACCAGTCACCAGACACAATTAAACTTGCACAATTGCATGATTGTGAGCCAAAAATGTTCAAAAGCTTTAGCATAGAAGCATTAAACTGTTATAATTGGCTAATAGCTATAACTATAAGCTAATAAAATTGTTTAATAATTAAAATAGTTTATAGACGCCATCAGCACGAACCTTGCTAGATCTGCTTCCTTGCTGATTGCTTGGCTCTCCGAGATGCCATATAGACCTAACTTAAATGCTTTTGATCATGTGAACGTAGAAAAAGTTGTGCAAAAACATATACCGTATTCGTCTACCCGCTCTCAAGTGCTTCAAACGCAAAAACTCTTGCAGCCAATTTCGCTAACCATTCGGTTTTAATTTCACCATACTTGACGGGGCGCTGAAATTTAATTATACATTCAATTATGCTCCTTATTGTGTGGGGTGGAAGTACTTTTGTTGTGCGATAACACGGTCACTTGACTCTTCAAGGGCACTCGATCGTCCGCCGGCAGGTAGTCGCTAACAAGGGGTGCAAGATATGTTAATTCATAATCAGACTTATTGTTTCTTCAGAAACGACCCTCGTTAAATGGCACTTGGTGCTCTATTTGCCGACTATCTTCTATCTTCTCTTCTTAGATGAATTATAATAATTTATATTATTATTTTATTATTCATGTAAAATTGGGTTTTCAATTGTATTGGTCGTGCGTCGTATAACTCGTGAACGGCTGAGCGGATTGGGCTAATTTTAATCTTCAAATATGCGTTGAAGTCCTGGAAAGGTTTGTAGGATTAGAAAATATGGAAAAAACATAATAAATATCGACGTTATTAATAAAATCGGCCAAGTACGAGTTGGACTCGCGCACGGAGCACTATCCAGGAGCAAAAATAGGAAAAAATGTGTTTTTTGAATGGTAGGGGGGCCCTTAATTATTAATTTTATTTAAATTTTATTACTAATTATTAAAGTATATTATATAAAACTGAGTATTTTGTGAACATTTCAATTCAAGCGGCTACCTGTTGTCATCATTGATACCTAGCAAAAAATGTTTAAAAAATCACGTTTGTTGTATGGGAGCCACCCTTAAAATATATAACTCAAATTTATTTTGTTTTTGATATTAATTTTGTTGTTATAGCAGCAACAGAAATACATAATCTGTGAAAATTTCAACTCTCTTACTTACCGTTCTTGAGTTACAGCCTGGAGACAGACAGACGGACAGACATCGAAGTCTTAGTAATAGGGTCCCGTTTTTACCCTTTGGGTACGGAACCCTAAAAATGTCAATAGTGGTCGACTGGTAGAGACTAGAACAGAGTACTAACCGGCACTCGGCGACAGTAGGTAGTGTAGACTGGCCGGCAACGCACCTGCAGCTCTTTTGATGTTGCAAGTGTCCATGGGCGACGGTAGTTGCTTACCATCAGGTGACCCGTTTGCTCGTTTGCCCCCTTAGTAGTGTAGAGTGTAGACAGTGCAGCAAAGTGTAGACTTTGCTGTTTATTAACGAATATTACACAAAGGTCAGAGCAGAGGGCGCCCCTAGCATATACAGTAAATAATCTGACCGAAATCTGACATAGACAGAAACGTTTTCAAACGTCGAACAAAACTTTTTGTTTTCTGTATTTGCTGGTGTGTCTCTAGCGTGAAAAAAATTCGGTACCTAACCTAATATTATATCCATTCCTATTCGGACTGAGTGGAAGCTGCATTAATGTTGGATGAAGATTTAAGAAAGTAGAAGCTAGGTACATCGCCACAGAATAGATAATAATAGTACAAGTAACATCGCGATAAACTCTACCGAGTAGCGGGTAGCCAATAAAATCTCAATAGAGAATCGATGGGAGTTTTGTAAGTTTCAGTTATTTAAAGCTATAAATCCAATGTCCGCTATCGGAAAATATCTTAGATCCGAGATCGTAAATTTCAGTTTCCCGAAGAAAACTTTTCCCGCCCCCGCCCCCGCCCGCCCTTGTCCGCCCTAGAAGATCTATGGATCAGTCCCCCTAGACAAAATGCATTCGCCAATTACGATAGCTAAGTTGTTACATGTAAAAAATGCATGGGATTTGTCATTTGACATAATTATGATAATAACTCCCACACCGGTTTCGGTGACGGTGGCCGGTTTAATTGAAACCAGACCAGTTACGTTAGGTAGGAGTGATTTTATAGTGCCCATCCGACGCACAAAATATCATTTTACTTGTCAGACTTATCATGTGATCAGCCTGCATTAATGTCCTAACCAAATTCGGAAATAACATGTTTCCAACGCGTCAATCGAACTCACGACCTCCGAGTCAAGAGAGAGTCACGCACTCTAAACCACGGGCCACGGCCAGCCACGGAGGCGAAGGCGAAGCTGGCAAATGCATTTTGACTAAGCACCCAGTATTACTTTTCTGTAAAAGGAAAAACTTTGTCCACACGTAGCCATATTTATTTTCGTCAGCAAGGGACGGGGAATCTTTAGAAGTCGTATTTCGTTCAAATCGTGATTCGCTTTAGATCTCTATCTTGACGAATTGGAAAACAGGAAAACGTATATATAATAGAGTTTCTGAAGAAAAAACTTACGTGGAATCTAGAGCACGCTTTAAGCAGTCACATTTAAGGTGTCACAAAACTAAGTGATAAATGATATTATAATACCTTAGGGTGTGTATGGGTCCCCTATACAGGGTGCAATTGCAAAAAAAAACCTTCCTGCCAAATTTTTTCCAGGGCTTTGGTATCATTAGGAGAATCCATTTAACCGAAAAAAATTGGGTGTTATTTTTTGTTAATGACATTTTATCCCATTTAAAATCGTTGCAGAATGCTCACTCGCGGCGGTGGGTATGATCGGGGGTGACGCGGGGCGAGGCGCGCGCGTGGGGGCACGTCACGCGCGGGCGACGCGTAGTGTCCATTAATTGTAGTGTTTTTTAGGATAACTTTCGGAGGCTATTTCTCAACATTTTAGTACTGAGTGATTATAAAAGAATAAATACGAGTATTTTTATTTTTAACATGGATATTATCAAAATTTGGCAGGAAGGTTTAATTGCACCCTATATAGAGCTCGCTGTGAAAGTAGCAGCGCTAAGAGAGTAACTTTTTTTTAATTTTGTACGGGGCAATTCATGACGCTCAGGAGCTTTCACATACAAATCACAAAAATATTTTTGCCCCTCCCTTATAATATAGAGTTTAGCGAACTCTAAAGGACACATACATTACTCTATGCATTATAATTTATAATATATTTTTAGTTTTGTTAGGTACAACCTGTATTGTATAGCGGCATTTAGGTAAAATATAGTCACTAATTTAAATATAGTACTATTCCCACGTAAGCTTACTACAGTCGATTAAATTTTAATGTTTCGTTCTTCCAATCAGTTCCATTTTTTCAGAGACCCCACATGTTGTGAATTGTGATCTATGGACCGTCAGAATATTTACACTCGCACAGAACACATCTTATCGTGCATCGGTTAAATTAAAAGTAATTTTCTTATGCAGAATTAATTAATGACTAACGAGTAACGAGCTCAATAGGGTTCATCAAGCGGAAGCGAAAGAGAGAGACGAAGATATACGAGGCGCTAAGGAGCGAAGAGCGCAACAAGTGTTACCGGGAGTTGAATGAATTTATGTCGGTCTATTTAGTATCGCGTCAATTTGGCGCGAGAAAGGTCGTGAAGTGGAGAGCGATTCAAAAAGCCCGGGAACGTCGATCGAACTTTTTTGAATTTAACTTTTTTATTTCTCAAAGTGAGATGCAATAGACAAACTTTGTAATTCTCTAGAATATAATATTTACGAGAAAAGACTTCTTTTCTCGTAAAGTTAACTTTTTCGGTAAGTTTGTTAAGAAGATAAGAAGTATCGCGGTTTCTTTTAGAAGTGATTAATGAGTTTATAAGATCAGCCTAAAATAAACTATGTGCGTACAGAGTGTCCTGAGAGTTTTTAATTAGCAGATAATGTGAACTCTACGGCTGATAAAGAGAATAATATTCTCCAATCAACGCTGAAGATTTTGTTGGTAAGTAAACATTTGTGAACCTACAGTTTATTTAGTGCTTATCTTATGAACCTAGTTTTTAAGATAAAGGTATCATGCAATAATATTATGTTCTACTCTATATTTTTATTCAAATTTGGAAATACTTATTTTGAGTCTCGTGGCTTTCTATGTTTGTTTTCATCCCGAAGGAATAAATTCTGCGAAAAATAAAGTTTCGGGCACACAATCTACATATAAGTATAGGTTACATTAATAATTAATTTGAATCATTTCAGAAACGGTCTTAAATGATGATGAATTGCCAGTGCTAAATTCAGTAGAGCAGCTAAAATAAATATTTAGTGCAAATATTAGTTGAGCGATAATATTATTTTACTGTTGAATCAATAAACTCATTTATCTCTTTCTTGGTATACGTAGCCTATTCTAAGCTACAGTTTGTTTGTATAAATAATTTACTATAATCATACTTTTAATCCTTTACTTAAGTATAAAAATATTTACAGCGAAAAACTGTTGGTCTTTTGGTCTTTAATGCTTAAGATATTGAAAAAATCGCATGGCAGACAAAGATTTGAATAAGTTACGCTGTGTAAATTTTGGTATCAGTACCAGCAAAGTTTATACATAAACTAGGAGCCAAAGTGGAATAACCAAAGTTAAAATAAACTTTAAGAAGAAACATTGATGAAATCGTAACTCGTAGTAGAGTCGCGACTCGCGAACTCGCAACCGAATAGTAAGTTTTATTTAGAATTCTAGTATACCGGAAGTACATAGTAAGATATTTAAAAACAATCCCGATTCAAAACTCTAATGAGTGTCTAGAATCAGAAATCGGAATAATGAATATAAATCCGATAAAAGCTCTGGAAGTTTACATGAAATAGAAATATAGTATATAATATAATAGAAATAGAGTAAATCTATTTTGATCAAATATGTATTAAGTACTACAAAATTATCAGATCTAAATATAAAAATGATAAACTAATTTTGTAAAGTAAAATATGAACATAGATGACAGAGCTTTGCAATTTCTTATGTAGGTATGTAGAGCTACGCACACTATGACAGCTCGCCTAACAAACTATAAGGCGTAGTTTCGATACATGTGTGTGCGTAACGCTGTGTAATTACACGGTGAGGCATAGTTTTTAGGGTTCCGTACCCAAAGGGTAAAAACGGAACCCTATTACTCAGACTTCGATGTCTGTCCGTCTGTCCGTCTGTCTGTCTCCAGGCTGTAACTCAAAAACGGTAATAGCTAGAGAGTTGAAATTTTCACAGATTGTGTATATCTATTGCCGCTATAACAACGAGTACTAAAAACAAAATAAAATAAATATTTAAGGGGAGCTCCCATACAACAAACGTGATTTTTTTTAGCCTTTTTTGCTCTATATCAATTATGGCAACAGGTAGGTACTTGAATTTTTCACAAAATCCTTAGTTACGCTTGTACTTGAATATTTAATAATAATATTAAAATGAAATAAAAAATTAAGGGGGGCTCCCATACAAAAAACACAATTTTTGGTCTAATTTTGCTCTATAATGGTGTACGGAACCCTTCGTGCGCGAGTCCAACTCGCACTTGGCCGATTTTTTTAAAATATAAACCTAACTAAGGAAACTACTGTGGCGATGGTATAATATGTAATAGAGAGTGTTATAAGAATTCTTATCACAAGTTACGTCTTGATTCCTTATGAAAAAAGTTTACCTTTCCAACGCCAAGCCGGCAGGATTGTTTAATATTTTCCTCGTGTATATAATCAAAGATTTTCCTGGTGAAATGTGTGATTGATGCTCAAAGTTGAGAACTCCCTATCTGTGACAATCGCAAGTTGTTTATGTGAAAAGTTGGCGAGTTATAACGCAATCTACAAATTCCACGGCAGTCTCCAACTTCCTTGTGATTTGTTTGCAAAGTTTTTTTGGAGAAATTAAAAAAAGAATTCAATTTGTTTTGGGTTCGTATTTCAAAACGTTTGAGAGAGTGTTCTGGGATCGTCTGTATTGATCTCAATTGTAATTCGATCTTTCACGGGAATGTTTTGTATTCCGGTTTTATTTATATTGGTTACGGGGAAACGATTAAAAAATAGAGCCATATATTTTACATAGAAATAGATAACCCAAGCAACTGCGCTAAAATTCATTTATCACGCGGGAACCGTACATTTTTCCGGGTTAAAAAGTATCCTATGTCCTTTCCAGGGACTCAAAGTATCTCCATACCAAAGTACTAATTCTTACACACGCAACCGATGTCTTAGGTGTTTGTAAATTAGAATGTATTGTTTCAACATGCCTTAACCCCAGTATAAATCTATCCCGGACTTATGTGCTACTGTCCTACTGTCCAATTCATAAGGATTTGCCTTTGTTTACGCCGGTTGGTCGGGTTGAAATTTATTGCCGACTGAAATCTCTTATTTATTACCCTGCAGATAAAATATCACTGAAACGGCTAATGGTTATCCCATTAAGGATTTACCCGGCTTATAGCTTTTTAATAGCCATGTCATTTCGCGGTATATCTTTTCGTATTTCCTGAAAGGCTTACTTCCTTTCTTTACAAAAGAATTTGTTTTCTTTGCCTTGCAATTTCTTAATGCCTTTTTTGGAAGATTTCGCCAAGGTTTTAATGAGCTATTTACGTAATATTAAACCAGTAAAAATTACTAAAGCTTTTTTACGCCTATTATAGTGAAAGTTAACCGTGGATTAAATAAATTTCATATTGTGGATAATAGTTCTCTCGTTAGTCATTTTATGATACAGAGGCCGTAGAAGGCATGTTTTAAAATTTAACAAACGATTAAATAGCAGCAACCGAAGTAATTTGACTTGCGTTTATTTTTTGCCCATTTTGAGTTATTGTATTTTTAATTATATAGAAATTCTGATCCATAAAATATTCTCATAAGAATTTCTGATCCGAAAAATTCGGATGCCCCGCGGCCCCGCTCATACATTTCGACACGTCAGAATTCTGATAGTATGCGGGGTCTGTAATAAAATGTATGATCAGAGTGCGTTCTGGCGGGCGTCCGAATTTTTCTGATACATTTCGGATACAGTGCGGCCGGGCTATGTTATAAAATATGTCATATCTTTTCAGATGGCGAAGTTAGTTTGATGACGTCATAATGGCAACCCGGCGGAAGACGAGCGGTAAGCTGAGAAGATGGCGGAAAAGCGTTTTCCTCTTCACAGCGCTGACACTCTCCTTCGCACGCTCGCAAGGTAACAAAATATTACAGAAACGTTATTAAGTAAAAATAAGTTAAAACGTTCGATTTCTGCGCTACTTCCATGTTTGTTATGACAATGAAGGCTGATTAGGTGATCATGATTCATGGTTTGACAAGAAAGTGTGAGAAGTCCAGAGCCTGCCGCCACTTTTTCCTAAATATAAGTTTATCTAGTGAGATAACCTAGTTACTGTCACCAAACCCAGTTTAGAAGGTATTATTCTCTAAAATTGTAGAAAAGTAATTCCTCGGATCTCGGAATACTCTATGTGTTGCAGTGTTTTTCAACATTTTTCATGATTTTTATAATATTAGTTGCAAGTTGCGACCTCTACATGTTATAAACCCTTGATGCCTAATTTCAGATTTTTTTGACAGTTGCTTCTATCTTTTCAATTATGTTACGTTGATTGGTTAACTCTTTGACCTTAGCGTATCAAAAGCACTAATGAATAAATAAACTTACTTTAAAAAACCTTAAATCTGACAACTGTGCATATGTGAGGGTATCTCTGTTGTTTTTGTTTAGGATCAGACATCCCCTGTGTGTAGCAAACAAGGATTTATGTCTTATTATAATAAGCCGGCGACATTTGTGAGCATTTGCAATGCAAAACGGTAATTCCCGAGATTTATGTGACGACGTATCTTGTGATATTGTTTCGTGTATGCTATAAAATATATTTTCTTTAACAGTTGGTTATAATGTGAGAAAAATGTGGAAAAATATTTTCTTTCGAAACCAGCTGTTATCAACGTCTTAGCAGTTAGCACCATTGGGCATTGGCAATGATAAAATCCCGCAGTAACCGCACATTTTTCGGATAATATCGAAACGAAAATCCTTTGTCCAACACGGGCCCAGCCACGTGTAGAGGCTACATAATATAATATTTTCTTCTGCGTACCAAAATTTTACCAACTATTACTAAAATTTTGGTCTACAAGTAAAACATAAAAAAAAGAATCACTTTGTTAATTATTAACAAAGTAAATTTTTATTTTTTCTTAAGAAAAATAATAGTGTAATTAAGTAGAGCTTAAAATTAGCATTAAGGCGACCCAGTAGACTGATTACAGAGCTAAGTCAGGAAAACTTCCGTACATTTTTCACACAAAATCTCTCGGTTTTCTTTTAATTAATCTGTAGAATTACCTTGATTTTTCTTTTAAGAATGTCTTAATTGTTGAAATAAATCTAAAGTTAAAATAAATTATGTCTTTACAACTTTATACAGACTTTGTCTTCGTTTACGCAAAAGAAAATCTGCCACCATAAGAATCTTTGTCCCACAAGGTTTCACCCCTCCGAATTTTCCGGAAAATCCCGTACGGGATCCCACAAATAAAACTTCTTTGTCTTGTCGTGTGTCTGTCTGTCTATCACCAGGCTATACATCAAGAATCGCTAATCAATGGGATCCTTTAAAAACCCATTTTAATTTGATACGGAAATTCGTGCTCGAGTTCGATTCACACTTGGCAGGTTTTTAAGACATTTTTTGCAAATTGTATGTAAAAATGTTTAGCGGTCGCTCGTTTGCTTACACTAATAGAGATACATTTTCAGAAGTCGTTATGAAAATGACCTGTTTTTTCTGTAAATAGATCAAAAGGGGTTTTTGAAACTAAATCGCTGTGAATGTTGAATTAAACCGACTCGTTCCGACGGATGTTATCACTTTGATGTTGCACTAAATACTAATTACACAATCCATCATAATCCATACTAATAGATATTATAGATCCGGAAGTGTGTCGGTCTCTGAACTGATTTTGACTCCTGAAAAATTTACAGTTCCCTTGCGAAACTGGAACAAGCTGCAATATTATTCAGTCATGCTATAATACTGTTACGTGCTAAGGTTCGATGATTCGGAGGAAAAGACCTGGTGACTCTCTTGAAGACTTTTATTTGCACTACACTTAACACTTACACTACACTTACACACACTAGATCACTATGTCTAAACACTAAGCACTAGGTTCAAACACTATGCACTAAGTTCAAACACTAAGCACTATCACTGGTTCACTCACTAAGTCACTTGTTTCTCACTTCCGAAGTCGCTTTGATTATCGCTCACTCGAAAACATTCGAAGACTGACTGGCCGGCTCGTCTAGCCGCGTATTTATACGGGACGGGACGAGCTCTAGACCTTACGAGAATATTCCACAACATGTAAACAACCGTGGGAAAATTCTCGAGCGGGTACGCGCAGGTAACAAAAACATACAAGTAGCGGCATCTGGTATTGAATAGGGGATTTACGCTGTCTGTGATGGTTTCGCCTGGTTGCCGCTAGATGACACTACGTGTCCGCATTCGTAACACTACTCCCCTCTTAGAGATGCTCGTCCCGAGCATCATTGTTACTGCCATGGTAACGCGCCAGACGGTCTATGTGTACCACTTTGAATGTCCCTCTTGGTTGCTTTTGAATCCTATAAGTCACATCATTCAATCGGGTAACCACTTTGTATGGGCCGTCCCACTTGGTCTGCAACTTTGGAGATTTCCCTTTTCGACGAGTTGGGTTATGCAGCCACACCAGTGTCCCTTCTTCGAAGCCGTTCGTGTTCGATTTCCGGTCGTATCTGGTATTCATGTTCTCACTTGAATGTAACCCATTCTCCCGAACCATGGCGTGTATATAGCGCATCTTTTCCCTCAAATCGCAGACATAGTCTTGTACGGTCTTTGGTTCCTCTGGTGACCCTCCTGTCAAGAGGTCTACTGGTACTCGTAGTTCTCTACCGTAATTGACATATGCCGGGGTAGCCTTTACGCTCTCATGCTCGGCGGTACGGTACGACAGAAGGAAGAGCGGTATGTACTTGTCCCAATCCTTTTGTTTTTCATCTACCAATTTCGCCAAATGCCTCTCAAGGGTCTGGTTAAATCTCTCAACCATTCCATCAGACTGTGGATGGTACGCGGTGGTCCTCGTTTTATGCATTCCCAAGATTCTGCACACTTCCTGGAAGACCTGCGATTCGAAATTCCTGCCCTGATCGGAATGGATTTCCAGAGGCACACCAAAGCGAGATATCACTTCTTCCACAAGCTTAGAAGCAACTGTCGTAGCTTCTTGGTTTGGTATGGCGAACACTTCAGGCCACTTGGTGAAGTAGTCCATGACGACCATGAAATACTTGTTTCCCGACTCCGTTACAGGAAATGGCCCAGCTACATCAACTGCAATTCGTTCCCACGGTGCGCCAACGTTATACAACCGCAGGTTCCCACGGCTCCTGGTCTGTGGTCCCTTCACTGCAGCGCAAGTAGTACATTTGCGGCACCAATCCTGCACGTCATCTCGACAATGCAACCAGTAGAATCGTTCCCGCACTTTTGTTAACGTCCTCTTGACACCTAGATGACCTCCTGATACGCCATCGTGCATTTCACGGAGAATATCTGGTACTCTCGCTCTTGGGACAACTATCTGAAGATGGAACTCTCTGCCGTTAGTCTTCTCCCATTTCCGGTAGAGTATTCCGTTTTGAAGTACCAGACTCTCCCATTGCGCCCAGTATGCCTTAGTGACAGCGCCAGTGGGTGCAACCTCACTCCAGGTTGGTTTTACTTCACCCCGTTTCTTCCATGTGATGATGTGCCGAAGGTCGTCATCTTTTTCTTGAGCCTCCCTCATGGCATCATTCTCCCATTGACCCAAAGGACTTGTTCTCGTTAACTTTATTGTCACTTCATTAGATTCCTGCTTAACACAATGTTTGCAGTCTTCTGAACACGGCCTTCGTGAGAGTGCGTCGGCGTTCCCATGCGACTTTCCGCTGCGGTGTTCGGTCTTGAAGTCGTACTCCTGGAGCTGCTCAATCCATCGTGCTACTTGACCTTCTGGGTTCTTGAATTGCAGTAGCCACTTCAAGGCTGCGTGATCAGTTCGCAGTAAAAACTGTCTGCCGATGAGGTATTTGCTGAAATGTTGTAGCGTCTTTACCACAGCCAAGAGTTCTCTTCTTGTCACACAGTAGTTTCTCTCTGGCTTGGATAAAGATTTGCTGAAATATGCAATTACAACTTCTCTTTCACCCTGTTTTTGAGATAACACACCTCCAATGGCTGTGTTGCTTGCGTCCGTGTCGACTATAAACTGACCTTCAGGTTGTGGATACCCCAGGATTGGTGTTTCACACAGATGTTTCTTCAGTTTCTGAAAAGAATCTTCAGTAGTCTCGTCCCAAATAAACTGTCGTTTATCTTCTGTCAGCCGATGTAATGGCTTGGCTATCTCCGAGAATCCCTTAACAAAACGCCTGTAGTAGGAGCATAGGCCGAGAAACGCTCGCACTTCGGTTTTGTTCTTAGGGGTTGGCCAATTTTGAACTGCTTCCAGTTTTTCCGGGTCCGTCTGGATTCCATCACTGGAGATAACATGGCCGAGATAATTGACCTTACTCCTGAATAAACGACACTTTTTCGGATTCAACTTTAACTTGGCCCCCTCTATTTTGGCGAAAACTCGTTCTAAGTTTCGCAAATGATCCTCGAAGTCGCGGCCAACAATGATGACGTCGTCCAAGTAGACTAAGCAAGCCTCTCCAACTAAGCCTGCCAGTACACACTCCATGAGTCGCTCAAATGTGGCAGGTGCGTTGCACAATCCAAAGGGCATGACGTTAAACTGCCATAAACCTTTACCGGTGGAAAAAGCTGTCTTCTCCTTATCTTTTGGATGAATTTCCACCTGCCAGTATCCAGATTTCAGGTCCAGGGTCGAAAACCATTTCATGCCACTCAAGGTATCGAGAGTGTCGTCGATCCGAGGTAATGGGTAGCTGTCCTTCTTAGTAACATCATTGAGACGCCTGTAGTCCACACAAAATCTTGTGCTGCCATCTTTCTTCTTCACTAATACAACAGGCGAGCACCATGGACTTGCAGACGGTTCAATAATCTTATGCCTTCTCATGTCCTCCAAAAGGCCTTCAACTTCTTTTTCCTTTGCAATTGGTATCCGTCTTGCTCGTTGACGAATCGGGTTCTCGTTTCCGGTATCTATCCTGTGCTGAACCATCGACGTTCTTCCAAGGTCACCTTCCTGACTGGAGAAGATATTCGCGTGGCGCTGTAAAAACTTCTTAGCTTTCATGCTCTGCGAATAAGTCAGATTACTCTTGCAGTCATCGAGTAGCTCAGTCACTAATCCATTGTTGCTGCTGTTTGCTGGGTCTGCGTCTGTTGTCGAACTGCACTTTCTCATCCAGACAACTTCCTCGCACTTTCCAATGACGTCACCTTTGTTCAAGCAGATCTCGCGTTCACCAAGATTCAAAACCCGGACGTTGACGTGTGCGTGACTGCTTCCACTAACAAGGGTTCTTGCCGTCATCAGTTTTCGTGCTGATGTCTTGGTGGGTGTGTCTTCGATCAACACGCATCTGTTAGACTTGTTCTTTCCAGCTGGCGGTAGTTTCACCAGCACCCGGGCTTCCGCTCGTCCAGGTATAATGACTTCCTTTACACATGCGACTTTCCCGCAGGCGCCTCCAAGGATGAAAATTTCTTCTTCGCCACACTTGAAAACTCCGTCAGCGACATTAATCCTGCAGTTGTGCTTCTTCATGAAATGCAAACCCAAGATGCAATCATCCATTATTTCAGCCACGATAACGTCATGAGGGTATGAGGACCCCCCTACATTAATCGTAACTGACATTTCTCCCAGGACGGGTATTGGCTGACCGGAGGCAGTAAGGAGCCGACAGTTAGTTCTCCTCTTGTGTCGTCTTGCGGCTTTTACCAGATTTGGGTTCACTATCGTTCTAGAGGCTCCTGTGTCTAGAGTCATTTTGCAATCCGTCCTGTTAATAGTCCCCTGAATCACAAGACTATTCCCGCTGCATGCTTGGGAGATAACGGTTATCGGGGCTCCCTCCGCATCAGCCAGTACTCGCCCCTCAGTCCTGGCTTTTATTCGTTTCCCTGATCCTGGGTAAGGGACGAAGTCCCTTGCTTCTTCAGCTCCTCTACTTGTTCCTCGAGCCTTTTCATCCTAGCCATCTGGGTCTCCTTCTGCGGGCAGTTGAGCTGAAGATGGCCCCTCTCACCGCACTTGTAGCACATGACTCCAAAACTTCTCTTCGTAGGCGCCTTGACCTCCTTGACTTCCTCCGAGACCTCGCGGATCTTATAGGTCTGCCGTATGTCACGCCGGACAGCCTCGACCTCGAGAGCATGCGCCAACGCTTCCTTACGCTACGAAGCTTTGTCACCGTGTCACTGACATCCTTTATCGCCAGAAGCGCCTTTTCTTGAAGGTCCTTTTGTTGCTCTTGTGACTCTTGCATTGCCCTTTGAGAATCTTGCACAGCGCCGAGTTTGCGGTCTTGTGCCTCTTGCAAAGCCTGAATATCAGCTCTTTGGGACTCCATCATTGCCCTTTGAGAATCTTGCAAAGCGCTGAGCTTGCGGTCTTGGGCATCTTGCAAAGCCTGAATCAACTCAATTATGCTTTCCAATTGAGGAGCCATTTGGGGGGCCGTAGAAACTGCGGGCGAGGCATGGTGGCTGGAGCCAGTTGACGGGGCTTGAGCAGACGGGGCTTGAGCAGACGGGGCCTGGTGGGCGGGGCCAGTGAGCGTGGCCTGAGTGGGCGTGCCCTGGTGGGCGGAGCCAGTGGGCGTGGCCACACCCAAAGTGGGCGGGGCCTGAGGGGCGTGGCCAGTGGGCGGGTCCCGGTGGGCGGGGCCAGTGGGTGAGGCCTGTCCCGCAGTGGGCGGAGCTTGGTCCCCAGTGGGTGTGGCCTCCGCAGCCTGTTGCGTCCTTGTCCTGACACTTCCCTCGAAGTCTTCTCCCGGAGTCACTGGCACTACGCCGTTGTCCTCACGCTCCCCTTGAACTCCTCTCTCGGAGTCAATGGCAGCAGCTCGCTGTGCCCTTGTCCTGACACTCCCCTTGAAGTCCTCTCTCGGAGTCAATGGCATCTCCAAATCTCACTTCCGACACCAGTTGTTACGTGCTAAGGTTCGATGATTCGGAGGAAAAGACCTGGTGACTCTCTTGAAGACTTTTATTTGCACTACACTTAACACTTACACTACACTTACACACACTAGATCACTATGTCTAAACACTAAGCACTAGGTTCAAACACTATGCACTAAGTTCAAACACTAAGCACTATCACTGGTTCACTCACTAAGTCACTTGTTTCTCACTTCCGAAGTCGCTTTGATTATCGCTCACTCGAAAACATTCGAAGACTGACTGGCCGGCTCGTCTAGCCGCGTATTTATACGGGACGGGACGAGCTCTAGACCTTACGAGAATATTCCACAACATGTAAACAACCGTGGGAAAATTCTCGAGCGGGTACGCGCAGGTAACAAAAACATACAAGTAGCGGCATCTGGTATTGAATAGGGGATTTACGCTGTCTGTGATGGTTTCGCCTGGTTGCCGCTAGATGACACTACGTGTCCGCATTCGTAACAATACTCTCTATGAAACATAAGGCCAAAAAAACAATTTGTTTTTCATCTTTACGAATCATTTTTTTCCGTAATAACCGCGCAACTATGAAATTTAATGAATTTTATTTTATCTTTTTATATAAAAAAGTTTTCGATACCGAAGAAGAATATTCTACGAAAAAAAAATTTTTTTAATTAGTCAATAAATAAGTAGTTAACTCAGCATTCAAATAAAATCCCAGCACATAAAAATTGTAGATTGGAATACTCCCAAAGGACCAAGCGCATTTCATAACACCTTCCAATGCAGCAGGTAGGTAATTACTTAAAGTAATCGCTAGTTGCAGCTTAAATTATGATATAAATCTGTAAAACTGGTCTAAGATAGTGTTTTTCAACCTTTTTTATGACGAGATATATATTTTTTGCTTTTTTTTACTAGGTAGGTATTTATCTTTATTCTCACTTTTGTTAAACATCTTAATAAATATATTAATCTCTTTAATCTTTCTTGTTTTTTTTACTGAAATAGTTCTTTCAACCTCTGGTGAAAAAGGGCCGCGACCCACAGCTTGAAAAACACTGGTTTAAGATATACATTTAATGTACACATTGGATACTGGAGTTAGAATATTTTATGAAATGTTGCGAAACTTGAATGTTTCCTGTCGAATGTTTTGAAAGGGACATGTTTATTTGTGGGGACATGGTACCTATAATTAGACTAAATTTAAATATTCGCTTGACTTCCTTGAAATTAAATTCTATCGAATTACTTTAATGAGGATTAATTTAATGAGGCATATATTTTCGCGCCATGTTTCTCTACCACCATTTATAGTCTATGGTGTCCAAAACAAAGCGGTGTTGTCTGATCATCTCTGAATATTCAACACCACGGCTCGCGAAAATGGCAGCCCATTATCACATTATTTACTATTCAAAATAAATTATCCCCACTTTAGACTCGTGGACGTTTAAATACATTATGTAAAAAAATTAGTATAAATCGCCAAGCAATGCCTGTAAATTAAAAGGAGAAAGTACTTATAGTAAACGGAGTACTTAATTTAAGTTATCGTATACAATCCATACTAATATTATAAATGCGAAAGTGTGTCGGTCTGTCTGCTTGTGTCTGTCTGTCTGTTACCTCTTCACGTCCAAACCACTAAACCGATTTTGCTGAAATTTTAGTGATGTACTGTGAGTCCCGGGAATGGACAAGGGATACTTTTTATCCCGGAAAATGTGCGGTTCCCGCACTATAAATGAATTTTGGCGCGACGGAGTTGCGGGCGTCATCAAGTTTATATCTTTGATACAGCGTACTTTGTGCGTAGGTCTTTTGAATAGTTCGTTATGTTTATGTGTAGAGGTTTTAGCTATATATCAATGTATTCAGTATCTGGCACGCGTATAAGACTATGCGGAATTGGAGATAGAACATCAAAGGATATAATCACTTGGTCTATATTTCACCAGCGAAGCGCACCGCACCTGAACATGAATAGCCTAAGTGGAAGATCAGTTTTGCAGTCTCTATTACGGATTTTGACGCGACTAATAACTCAATATACGTTGATACGAGGATTTTGAAATGATTAGATTTATTTTCATAGACGACGCCCGCAAATCTGGGGGGTGAGCCAAAATATTTTCGTTTTCGCTTCGTTATAGAATCGCCGATGAAAATGTATGGAATTGACATAAGCGTTTGTTAATATGACGTTGACGTTCGACTCGTCTTATTGCATCAAGTTTATCACGCGGGAACCGTTCATTTTTCTAAGATGAAAGTATCCTATGTCGTTTTTCAGGACTCAAAGTATCTCCATACCAAAATTGAAGCAAAATCAAACGCGGGCGTGAAGTGGTAACAGACAGACAGACAGACACACTTTCGTATTTATAATATTAGTATAGAGGACAGGGAGGTATGGATAGAGTGGATTTTGTACCGATATTTCTTGCGAGAGAAACGATTACCCATCGACATTGTGCTATTAGTTCAATTGTGATAGTGCTGAACCAGATCGTATGTGGCTCAGCCTGTAATCAGCTCTCACAAGAGCTAGGCTACATAATAATTTCATTTCAGAGGAGCGTGTAATTTCGTTAGACAGCACTCTGCTCTGGTCCCTGCTCAATTGATTTTACTATTAATTAGGACTCAATTTAAATAATTGTCTTTGGCCTGTCTTTGAGAATTCTATTGGTTCGAAATTCAAATGCACTTAGAACATATTCCGTTCAGAGATGGTTCAGAGTAATCAGAGTAATTAATTACCTTTACCTGTCTCTGAGAATTCCATTGGTTCGAAATTCAAAATTGAAATTAACTTACAACGTCGAGAATATAATGCTCTAGTACCTAATGACCTACCCGTTCCGAGTTTTTTTACTTCCGAGTTAATTGTATGGATGTAATATTATTTTGTAGGCATAAAAGTCCTCTTAGAAATAATTCTGAACGGTCAGCTTGGTTCTTTACCTATAACAGTCAAATTATTACATTATTATCATCATATTATTCGTTTAAGTTCCGTGGAATTATACCGCGCTGACTTTGTTGCATTATTAGAAGAAGGAAAATTAATTTTTTTATCATTGTGTCAATTATTAATTGAACACATCATCATGCCCTTTACTGCAAGGGCCTTTGGTATAAGAAACTGAACCGATTTTTATCAATACCAAAATATATTAATGAAAACTTAACAAAGTTATAAATCAAAAGTCCGGACTATTTCTCAACTGAACGTCATATAATATTATTTTAATTGCTGTGACTGTCTTCGAATTGGGACAGCGATTTTGTAGGAGCCATGTGGCTTAAACTATGACACAGATTACTGAGTAGTTACTTCGTAACTATGTCTCTACTTAAAGGAATATTTAGCTAAGCTATCATCGTTGTATGTGCCTAATTATGTGCGCAGTACACAAGAACAATCTCTAATATAATTCCTTTACTCTCATAAAATACGTCACACTAAAATTAACTTTTTTGACCCCCTCCCACCGGTTGTCACGCTGTGTCACACTTTTTGTGACCCCCCTGTAAATATTTCGTCACAAAAACTAAGGCCCCTCCCCCCTAAACATGATAAATTTTGATTGATAATACACAAATTTTGATATTACAAAATTCACTTTAATGAAAAGCATTAAATTGAGAAGAGAGTTAAAAGCTGCCTCTGCGTCGAGAGAATGAATACTCAGTAAAATTTTTTAATGAACGGCGCACGTCACGCTGCCGTAGACCCCCTGTCCTCCCTTGTCACATCTTGTCACACTCGGCAAAACCCCTCCGCCCCCTTGTATGCGAACGTATTTTATGAACGGCCCCTAACCACTACTATAAGTTACGTATTAAAATTAAGATAACCAAACCCGAAAATTATTTTTAACTACGTAGAAATATTTTCGCACTGTAATCCTAGAAAAAACTTAAACTCCAATTTGTTGCAGATATCTCCTCCTGCTGCGCCAAAGCCTCGGGGACCTGCCGCAGTGTGTGCGAAAAGGTATGCCAGTTTCCGGAAACTCCCAAATTACGACAACTTCCCACCTTCAGGGACGTGCCAAAACTTCTAACGATACATAAATCATGTTTTTTCCGCCATCTTTGTTTCTATTTACATCTTGGCGTTTGGGGAAATTAAAGAAAATTTATCGTTATTTTGAAGTCATGTTCTATTCGTATTGCAGGGGTAGAAGCAGTTTTTTCTTGTTAGAGTGTCTATATTATGTTAATGTTGCCAAAATATTCAAGCTTGACCAAATTAATATGCTATTTACTGCTATTGTATTACATTATTGCGTGGGGAATACGTGAAAATAATTTTAAACAGGGTTTAATAATCGTTTTATGGCTTATGGTGTAGACTGTGGAGCTTTTTGTAGTCTGATGCAGGACCCCGTATTTCCAAGCTTAGGATATAAGATATGTATGTTTATAAATCTACAAAATAATATTATACTTAACTATTGTTAACTTATCACTGACAAAACTAAGCGATACTCAAAATATCATCAGTCGCTTATGCTATGCGTCGAATCTATTGTTTTCATTCTACTCCAATTATAATGCAACTCAATTACCATTGTAGTGTAGTCTGCTAACAACTGTTTGCTCTTAACTGCCATTGTGACTACATCGATATACAACGCAATTAGCAATGACGATTTTTTTTATTACAATAATTAGGGTCGTCTATGGGCTAGTCGCCCATATCCTTTATTTGTCTCATTGTCATAATATGGTCGCGTACCAAGATTACATTTTCTCTTAATCTACTGTAAGTCCATCACGCCTTGGACCTTTTAAAATTATACATTATTATACTATTACTATTATTGTATATTATGCAATGACGATTTCAATGCCCCGCTAGTTGCGACCAAACCTACAAAGTCTGCTAATAAAAGGTATGCGAGTTGCGACAGACGTTTTTGAACATAGATTATTATTTTTCGAAAAGTTAGATGGTAGGCGCTTAGTTTGCGCATACTCGTATTTTGTTGGAATACTAGTAATTAGTTTATTCAGTCTTGCACAAAACAGATAATTAATCTCTTTTGTCAATATAAATTATATTTCTGCAGTGAATAAAGCTCAATTATTTGAAATAGCAAATGTAGCGCCTTGTCGCATCTCAAGAAAAGAAAAGAATTAAGCTAACAACAGAGAATATTACGCAAAGATTAGATATTTGGAGCAGAGGGCGCTACTGGCACATACAGTAAATAATCCGACATGTCATATCAAAAAAATGACAGAAAATGACGAAACGAAAATGAAACTTTTTGGTTATCTATGCTGTTACTGCCGTTTAGCGTGAAACATTGCAGTAATATTCCTTACTGACAGCTCTGGGTTTATGTATAGGCATATAGACCATGGACTACGTCGACCTAGGGGTGGCAGCAGCGTTCTAGGATGGCGGCAGAGTTTGTACGTAGGGGTGGCAAAAGTGGCCAGCTATACTCATAAGAAATATAAATCCGGCCCTGCCTATAATTGAAAAGAAATGTAAATTGCACAGGGGTCGATGTTAGTGCTAAACTGAAATTATGTAACGCGACATTCTGTTTGAAGTCGGCAATTTTGCCGTCCATTCTTAAATTGCTGAATAATTTAGTGATATCGACATATTGATAGAGCTGTTGTAGAGTTATTCATGAATTCTGAATTAGGCCTTTGTTATTAATAAGACTTCAAATGTCAGTCCATTTGTCTGTCTCTAGACTTTTTTTAACAAACGGGATTTTTTTATTTATTTATTTTAGATATATGGGCCACGCATAGCTTGTGGAAAGACTTTCCAGTGTTTTTAAAAGTTTTCAGTGGATATGTATTAAAAGCAGATGAGTCTGTTTTTTTATTAATAAAAAAATTATATTTATTTAAGCAGAAGCTCAATGGTGAAAAGCGCTTGGTTTTAATCACTCATAGAACGAATATAAAATGGTAATATGTGAAAGATCATCGGCATAGATAACTATTTTCATTATTTACATTGAAATGTTTACGCGAATGAAAAAATTGAAAACATAAACTCCCGATGTGGTAAAACTAGAATAAGGATTAAGGCCTTTCACCACTTTCTGATAAGTGCCGGGTAGGCTATCCACAACTTATCTGACAGATATTCCATACTCCCTTCTAGAAATTATGTTATCCTAAATGTAGGTCGTAGAAACACCTTTCTAGAAATGTTATCCTAAATGTAGGAACGCTTTTTTCGTGGGGAAATTTCTTGCTCATAGCCAGAGGATTAGGGACATCAGCCGGGGTATGTAGGACGCCCAGTAGGATCTACCCACTAAAACCCCATGGTGCCACTCTCCCCCTGAGGCAAAGTTCAGGGCCAACCCACCGCTGCAACTCTACCAGCGGTTGTCCGCGTTTCGCAGACTCTTCAGAGCGTGGGGACCGCGACGCGCAGCCCGCAGGAGTACCATGCGCATCACGGTTCTCAGTGGGACTCTGTGTAATACCTACCTACCAGGGATGTTGCGAATATTCGCATCCGCATCCGCAAATGCGGAGCATCCGCAGAGATTTGGACATCTGCATCTGCATCCGCATCCGCAATAAATCAATGCGGATTTTTATGCGGATGCGGATGTCATAGTACGAGTGGCGACAAGAAAAAAAGCGGCGAGGCCTGTGAATGGCGCGTGCCGTTAACGCGTGAGAATTACCAATAGGAGCGAAAAAGCCGACCAATAGGGTTCCGTAGTACTGTCAGTTTTTGATAAGTTTTGTATGGTCAATGAAAGTACATATTTTATAACGTCATCTATAACACTACAAACAACATTATCTCAGTTACGTTCAAAGGTATTTGAACGAAAAGTTCCTTTATACTTCTCAATAACTCATGAAGTGTTCTTACTCGTGATAGTTTTCCATTTACATTTAGTATATTAATATTTCCTACTGCCGTGAATTTTTCACATTTTCAGAATCAACCGTTTAGCTGGTAGAAGGGGGAGACACTGGAATCTAACGATTTATTCCACTTTAAAACTTAATATTTTACAAACAAGTAGATCACTAAATCGGAAAATGATCTTTGAGTACTCGTAATATTAAAAAAAACCCATCCAACGATACTTAACTTCGCGTACTAACAAAAAAGTGGGTGAAGTTAAAACAGGGGAATTACTTAATGTAATTTTCATTTTATAGGTAGGTACATTATTATACTATATAGGTATTAGGTTCCCACAACTTTCTTTTTATTAGATACTATCAAGCTAATTTTTCGTAAGCAGCTTCATTTTGATAAGACGAACAACAATTTCCTCTGCGAAAATTCTCGAAACTGTGAAAGTAGCTAACAGACATAAAAGGATTTAATATTTCGATTTGATGGTCCTAAAATATGGATTGTTCTATTCAATATACGTTTCAAAATGAAGCCACTCATAAAAAATTAGCTTGATACTAATCAAAAAATTTGCTCTAGGGAACCTGTCGATACTAAGTATTACATTTTGTAACACGTTATAAAAAATGAAAATAATACTTTTTCATTGTTTTGATTGTTCATTTATATATTATATTTATATACATTGCAGTTACAGTGTTCATTTATATAAGTACTATAGTTATATCCGAAACATCCGCATCCGCATCCGCGGATGTGAACCTCTAAAAATCCGCATCCGCATTCGCATCCGCGGATCACAATCATGTTGCCAATCAACTTAATCATCACGATTTAAAGTAAAGAAATACACTTTATGGTGATCATCTAATTAGTAACCAATGGCTTTACCGTCATGATCGGATCACTGTTTTATCTTGCATTCTTATGCGTTACTGGTACTTCATGCATTCGACGGCTTATCACTTGACGTGCATTCTGTAGGACCGTCACGTAGGACGTAGGACGATCAGGTAGGACCATCACGTAGGACTCAGAAGCCCACGATCACTTGTATAATTAATTGAGTTTACTGGGAATACATAGTACGTAGACAAGAATGAAGTGTATAATATATAAAGATTAAAGGGTGCATTCATAAAGATTTAATGAATAATTAATTTAAATTTAATGCAGATTATGACATAAACGTACCAAAACATAATTTTATGGTAAACTCTACATTAAATTAAAGTAAAACTATTGGATGTATCTGAGTGCAGCTGGTATATAGTAATTTAAAAATTATTAAAAAAACTGTGACCCTCTCCGCAAGTTATACTACACTTTATCAAAATCTGTTTATCGTGAAGAGTTAACAGACAGAAAGACATACACTTCTTTACACAAAATGTACGAAAGTTTTTCGATATTTTAGAGAATGTTGTACCTAATCAGTAAGAACTTCAAAAAGGATACGACCCACTTTCAGCATTCTAAGTCGGCATTAAGTTGTTTCATTTGAAACAGAATGTTTGAGACCGTAATCAAAGGCTAAAAGCGATTGAAAAACGCCGCCTACAAACTGAAATAAACCAAACTCAAACCACAGATATCGAAACTTTAAGCTTTAAAAAGCTTTGCCACAAATATCGGCAATAACAAAGTATTTTATTTATAAACTACAAGTTGATGCCCGCAACTCCGTTCAGAAATGGTTTATGGGATATAGTGTCCTGTGTCCTTTTCCTCGACACAAATTTCAGCAAAATCGGTTCAGTGGTTTAGGCGTGAAGAGGTAACAGACAGACAGACGGACAGACACATTTTCTAAGTTATTGCTACTGAGTTCTTTAAGATAACTATCGAATATCGATATACATAATATTATGTAAATAATATATTAATTTTACACTACTGTTAGTAAGTAACCAAGTACTCGTAATGTTATGTTATAGCAAGTACTTACTATAATAATATATTTTGTGGTTATAGTAGGGGTAGGTATAACAACAAACATTAATTAATCGTTCTTATTAGTTCAGAAAATAATTATAGTGCTCTAGATATTGAGTGAGTCGCACAGATTAGCAGGATAATGCTGTATCCTCAGGAAGCATTCCCAAGCATGTTTTGTAAACAATCACTATTAGCATGACTCCATGAGGATAATATTATAGTATATTATAATATTTTTTATTATTTAAAAATAAAATATAATTATTTAAAATGTAAAAACGCAGAACAAAAATCAAACACAAATTCACATCTTCCAAGCCGGCTGGTCACCGAGGAAGATTACGACCACTACCTTCCAAAGGAAATAAAAACCTCAGGACAAAACCAGCTCTATATATGTACTTTCAATGTAAGAACACTATCATCGCAAGAAAAAATAATTGAAATGACCGAAGCCTTATCAAATATAAAATATGATGTCATGGGAATATCTGAAGTGCGACGTTTAGGCAACGAAATAGCAGAATATACGGATTTTATACTATGTTACACCGGTGAAACACAAGGCATGTATGGAGTTGGCTTTATACTTAAGAAATATCTAAAGCCGTACATTTCAAGTTATGTTGGTATATCAGAAAGAGTAGCGATGATACACTTAGACCTACCATGTAAAAAATTATCTATAATTCAAGTATATGCCCCAACAGAAGCTGCAGACGAAAGCGAGGTTGATAAATTCTATGAAAACATCTACAAGGCCATAAATATCGCATATAAAGATTACATTCTCATGGGTGACTTTAACGCCAAAATAGGCCATCCGCAAAAATGTGAAAGCGTGGTAACGAGACAAAACGGCTATGGAACGAGAAATGATAGGGGTCAAAGGCTTATAGACTTTGCCATAGAGAACCGATTATCTATTATGAATACCTATTACAAGAAAAACTTGAAAAGGAGATGGACATGGCGCTCTCCAAATGGACAGCATAAAAATGAAATTGATTTTATACTGACAAATCAACCACAAATAATCCAAAATATAGAAACTTTAAGTTTTAACTATCCTTCAGATCATAGACCACTCCGAGCAAAAATTACACTGAAGAAGCCAATAAAAAGTAGAGCAAGCTATAATAATATCTCAGGCAATAAACTAAAAACTGAAAGCGAAATATCATTGTACTTAGAAAATCTGAATAACTATATACCAGCGCTGCTAAACCCAGACCAAGAAACCACCGTACAAAAATACTATGACCAATTAATAAACTCTATTCAGTCTAGTTTGCGTTTAGCGCAGAACACAAATATACATAAAAAAGACCGAAATGTATTATCGGAGCGCACAAAAGTACTAATAAAAAGAAGACAAGAGCTACAGAAAACTAGCAATAAAACTCGAGCTATGAAAAATGAACTTAAGGCTCTATATAAATTGATAGCTAAATATATAAAAAACGACTACAAAAAACATAGAACAGATACGATAAAGAAACATCTAGAGAATAAGGGAAGCCTGAAAAAAGGATATAAAGAACTGAACACAAAAAAAACATGGATTGATGGGTTGAAAGATTCCGGAAAAACCACGTACAATCGCAAGAATATAATCAATATTGCCACGGATTTTTACAAGCAACTGTACAGCTCAAAAAATAAAACAAATATCACCTTCAGAGATCAAGAGAAACAATCAACATCACAAAACTGTATAGAACCTATAAATAACAAAGAGGTAGTAGAGTCCATCAAAAAGTTAAAATCCGACAAAAGCCCTGGGTCAGATAATATTACTAATGATGCTTTAAAGACAGCCTACGCGATTCTGACTACCCCACTAGTAAAATTGTTCAATATGATCATAGAATCATACGAAACGCCATCCCAGTGGTCTGAATCAAACATCACACTTTTATACAAGAAAGGCGATCCCAAAGACATTGGGAACTACAGACCTATAAGTCTTATGTCTACAATATATAAACTCTTCGCGACGATCGTAAACCAAAGGATAAGCCCTATATTAGACCAGAGACAACCGATAGAACAGGCTGGATTTAGGAAAGGGTTCTCAACTGTAGACCACATTCACACCCTGGAGCTGATAATCGAAAAGTACCAAGAATATCAAAGGCCTTTATATATTGCTTTTATCGACTATCAGAAAGCTTTTGATATGGTCGCACATGAAAGCATATGGGAGACTTTAAAAGACCAAAACGTAGAAGAAGGCTATATCAAGATCCTCCGAAATATTTATAGCAGATGTACTAGTAGAGTTAAACTAGAGACGCTTGGACCGAGGTTTCCTGTAGAACGAGGCACAAGACAGGGGGACCCCTTGTCACCAAAAATCTTTATTGCGATCCTAGAAAATGTAATAAAAACATTAAATTGGAAAAATCAAGGACTATATATCAATGGGAAGTATCTTAGTCACCTACGTTTTGCAGACGACTTGGTTTTATTATCTGAAACAAGTACTGAACTCCAACATATGATACAAGCTCTCCACAAAGCCAGCAGACAAGTAGGTCTTGAAATGAATGCCATAAAAACAAAAACTATGACCAATCACATAAAAACAGACATAATAATAGACTGCCAAACTTTAGAATACGTAGAACAATATACTTACCTAGGAAAACAAATAGGATTCAGTAGAGATAGTAACGATCTGGAAATAGAAAGAAGAGTAAAAAATACATGGGCAAAATATTGGAGCTGCAAAGAAGTATTCAAAAATGATAATATGCCTTTACATTTAAAAAGAAAAGTTATGGATTCTTGTATTATCCCATGTCTCATATACGCATGCCAAACCTGGAAATTTACGAAGAAAATAAAAAACAAAATAATCACTTGCCAAAGAGGGATGGAACGCAGCATGATGAACATTAAAAAAGTACAGAAAATAAGGCACACACACATAAGAGCTCAAACGAAAACAATTGATGCCTTAAACCAAGCACAAAAATTAAAACTGAGATGGGCCGGTCATGTAGTACGACTTAAAGACAATAGGTGGACAAAAATGGTGACATCTTGGCAGGGACCACCAGGTAAACGCTGCAGAGGAAGACCCTACGCGAGATGGGAAGACGATATCCGAAAAATAGCCGGACCACAATGGAAATATATAGCACAGGAAAGAGAGAAATGGCAATCCTTGGAAGAGGCCTTCACCTGAGAGGGGTTCCTAAATGAAAAATATACTTAATTTAAATTAGTAAAAATAGAAAAGATAATGTTTAAAATGTAGTAGTTAGGTAAAAATTAATGTTAACTTTAACAAACTTTTTAGGAAATAAAAGGCTTTTTATTTTTTTATTTTATTTTATTTATTATTTATATTATAATATTTTACTCCATGATAGTACGTATATTGATAAAATAATAATACAGTATCGTACTATATGTACGTACTATACTATGGAATATAAGTACGTAGGTGTATGCGTTTTTAAGAACACGTCTTTGTAGTCTGAAAATATTTATAATACAGGGTAATTTTTAGCTTAAAAGCGTTATAAACTTAAAACGCTTATTACTAAATATTCTTTTTTTTTACCGCTTCAGCAAAACTAAAAATGATATTTTTTTCATTTCACGTGTGTATTGTACTACATATTGGGGCTCTACCTTTATTGTTCATATATTATTCATACTTTTTATAATCAAAATACCTTTCATTATTTTAACTAAGCATATACCTTCTATAATATGAAGATTGGTTGTATGTAACTGACCTATATAAAGACAATAATATGTATAATAATATTATCATGACGAACCGGCACGACGAGACGCGGCGCTTGACCGAACACTCGGTATGCCTCACGAATGTTTCACACCACGACAATTTGATGTCGTGTTAGTACTCTATAGTTGCAGTTTTAAACCCCAAAATATACTAGATAACGCCCGACACTCTATTACGCTAAAATCGCGTTGGAACCGTACATTTTTCCTGGATGAAAAGTATCATAATATTATGTCCTTCCCAGTTCCCCGGACTCAAAGTATCTCCATACCAAATTTCAGCAAAATCAGTTCAGAAGTTTGGGCGTGAAGAGTTAAGAGATAGAGAGACAGACAGATAAACGGACGGACAGACACATTAGAGTACGGATTTACATGATCAATGATATTGGAGAGATTTACATCATCTACACTTCTTCCTGCAGTGTCGACTTCGCAGCTCCACAAAACATTCAAAAACATAAAACTTGAAACTCCGAAATCGAATCGTCATGAAATACGAAGTTTCAGTTTTCAGTTTGAGTCAAATCGACTACAATATTTATTACTTCCACGAATACTTTTATTGTGGCTATTTAGCTCTCGTTCTTTAGAGGTTTTTATTTATTACTATTGACTCTTTGATGATTCTCTTAGATTGGTATAGTAGAACTTCAAAACAAGATTTGATTTGAAAGAAGTTTGTGTATCACACGGAAATCGTACATTTTCGTAATAAAAACTGTGCTTTCCTAGAGTTGAGGCAGCTCCTGCATTCACCAAGCCAGTTTTAATCGGTTCAGCCACTAGCGGTTAAAGTAATAGACATACGGACAAGCTTTCGCATTTACCTAGTGTCAACGCAAATGTGCTTAGGATGAAGGCAACTCACTTTAGTATTGCGTTAGGAGTTAGGACGGTGGTGGATTCATTTAATTATGACTTAAGTTCTTCCTTACCAATAGGTGATCTGTCTCTTCTTTTGTTTGACTTTGATTGCAAAATGTCATTGAAAAAAAGTTGTATTTTTTTTTTCAAATAATGACGTTAAAGAAAGATGGCCGACAAGTTTGAATTCAGAACATCTCTTTTTCAATTGTCAATGTCACTCCTAATCGGAAAGCTCGTCACAAGTTGTAGCCGTGACATGCGTGACGATCGTATTTAATTTCGTCCGGCTTCCTGCCGACGCCGCCGTCGGAGTCACAACATTTTGACAAAACTCCATCGATTTAGTGAACTTTTTATGAGCTCCTCGACTTTTATGGGAGTTTTTTTGGTTAGTTTTGTGTCGTTCTTGTCATAATGTTGACGGGACGTGCAGGATAATAATTATCACGTAATAATATGAATTGCATGTTTTTGTATCATTCTTGATTTTGAGTTTATAACTATTAGCTCTACACAAGTAAGTAGCCTTTAATAATGAAGGGTTAAAAATGGGACATTGGCTTTGTTTCAACCCCAATTACAGGATTGGAACCAAGATAATGGTGAATAATTAAGCTACCATTTATTATAAACGCATTAATTAACCTTGATTAACTGCCCAGTTAAGTTAATGACATGGTTTGAAACACTAAAATTTTATAACCATTGTATGAAACAGAGATTTTATAACCATTGTAAACTTTTGGTGAAAATATTGGTACCCATAGTACATTTCTTTTTATTATAATGATTAATACGTAGTTAAACGCAGTTCTGCATTAAGAACGAAACGACCAGTAGGTACTTAAGTTAATTTTATAATTTGTTATTATTTTTATAAAAAAGTCTCATTATTTTCTAATCTCGACTCAATATCTCTTTTCTCTCTCTTTTGTTTTTATATAACGAAACCAGTCGAGCTTAACTACATGCAACGACTAGTGGCTACTAATACTAATTTAACTGTCCCATTTAAGTCCTATAAACTGCTTAACCGCCTCATTTGAGACCATCAGTGTGGCGACCCGTCACCCGGCACGTGACATTTAACAAAAAAAAATGGCGTTAATCGCTCCCATAAAGTCATGGGAGAAATCTCAAGGGTTTATCTTGAGTTATATTACCTCGGAGCTTCATAACATGACCCTTATTCGATTGGAATAGAGTATCAGTATCGGGGTAAAATTAATTTGGTTTTGATCTGGTGCGGCGGTGTCAACTGTCAGCTGTCAGATGAAAATAAACGTCACCATAATACTTCGCACGTGATGCGTTTGATGGCGGGATTCGGGAACTAATATAGGTACATTCAGATTGCTTTATGCTTTTTAATGCATTTAAGTAAGTAATAAGAATAACTGTAGCCCAATTCAGCTTTAATAAAACAGTAGTACAGCTTAGCGGGATAGGATCCTGCTCTTATTTTGTCAAACGTCAAAACAAACCCGTAATTGATTTTTTTAATGCAACGCCTCGTTTACTAGTTGGATCCAGTTAGCTGATCCTATCAAACTACAAAATAAATCCCAATTCTATTAGACTCTAGAAATGTTAAACTAACCACTTAATAAAATTATATAATGTTATGAAACACTGAACTTTGCTGGAGTAAGCTGACATGATGTTGTCACAGAAGCTGTTTTTACAGTTTATCATGTTAACTAATATTTACAGTGCAGACTTGTTGAGCATATGGCCTACTATCACAATCTAGTTCAGCATGACGCACTGTAAACTTACGATTTTATTACACCATCGCACATATTTTCCCAGACTACTCAACAGTCAATACTCAGTACATCTCATACTCATTCCGTCGAATAGGACAAATATACACAAATTATGTATAATATACACAAGACAAATATAAAATGCAGTATGTATATAATATTATTTTATTCTGTTCTAAAGAGTAAACTTTTTGAAACATCAGATTTAAAAATGTATATATTTTACTTATTGTTTATAGATTTGCTTAAATTAGGGAGAGTAATTATGTTCAATATTAATTTATCAAATTTAAAATAAAAGAATTCGGCCGAATACTGGTCTCTAATCTCTATTAAACACCCATTCCTCAAATCCCAGAAACTAACCTTTGTAACCTTCCCTGTATTCTGTATTAATACGTTTCTACGTACCGTACAGTGTACACGTACTAATTAACGTGAGGACAATCCTACGTGACCCCACACTCACCCTCGACACCTGACGACACGTCAGACACCTGCTAGACGACGGGTTTCCCACCATTTAACTGACACGATAATGGCTTGAGACCTTGCACACGTTCTTAACCGACTTCCAAAAGATTGAGGTTATTTATAATGTCAGTTCGTCTCTTAATAGTTTTATCTTTAACTAGATGATGCCCGCAACTCTGTTCCGCCAAAATTCGTTTATAACGCGGGAACTGTACATTTTTCCGGGATAAAAGTATCCTATGTCCTTTCCTGGAGCTCAAAGTCCTCCATACCAAATTTCAGCAAAATCGGTTCAGCGGTTTGGGTGTGAAGAGGTAACAGATAGATTACTGAAGTAGAAATAAATATTCATCTAATTTAATTTTGAATTTAGTTACTCTCGTTAAAATTCGAGAACGGCTGAAGCGTTTTGGCTAATTAAAGTCTTATAAAATTCGTGCAGGAAGAAATTCGTATTCGGGAAAGTTTTGTGGTAAAAGAGAAGTGCAGATACAAAGTTCACCGGGCTATGCAGTTTTGCTGGCTAATAGAGGATTTATGTTTTGGTTATCATTAAAGATCTTTTAAAATAAAAATAACATTAATGAAATCACAAGTCGGCGAGATGAAAGCGGTGCGTTTGATCACTGTCGCGTATAAACTGTGTGTGTCTGACCTAATTACATGTGAGTGTTTAGTTTATTAACCGCATAAAACTAAAAGCCACATCAAATGTTATGTGGTTGAAGGGGAAAAACTAAAACGCTCTTAAAGTTAATGCTCTGGTTAAAGTTAATGGTAGTTTGATCAATGCTGATTGCTGAATATACTATTAAGGGCCCGGGTTACCCTCGAAATTTTCATACATTCTTAATACCAAAATCATTTTCTCATACGAAAATATTTAACATGTTGGAGTTATTTTTCAGCTTAAGATAGTAATTACCTAGGGTCCTGAACAAATTTTTTTTACAAAATATTTATATACTAAAAAAAAAATTTTTGTGTTTAAATATTTTTTAGTAAATTTACTACTAAATATTTAAACACCAAAAAATAGACAAAAACACTAAAAAATATATAAATAAATAGTAAATTTACTACAAAATATTTAAACTTTAAAAAATATTTTTTATTATTTAAATATTTTGTAGTAAATTTACTATTTATTTATATATTTTTTAGTGTTTTTGTCTATTTTAATAAATATAATAATAAAAAATATTTTTTAAAGTTTAAATATTTTGTAGTAAATTTACTATTTATTTATATATTTTTTAGTGTTTTTGTCTATTTTTTGGTGTTTAAATATTTAGTAGTAAATTTACTAAAAAATATTTAAACACAAATTTTTTTTTTAGTATTTAAATATTTTGTAAAAAAAATTTGTTCAGGACCCTAGGTAATTACTGTCTTAAGCTGAAAAATAACTCAAACATGTTAAATATTTTCGCATGAGAAAATGATTTTGGTATTAAGAATGTATGAAAATTTCGAGGGTAACCCGGGCCCTTAAGTGTCGATATAACAAATAAGGTTTGGATAAATTGCTAGGAATAGCGGTATGAAATAAAAATCGAAAATAAAGATTACAATTTACTAGCAAACTTACGGCCGCACTTCGAAACCTTTCTGAATGCATAGCCTGTAGGTACTTAAGATGCAACCCGGTCTCAAGACGCGGTTCGGCTCTGTGATTGGTTCAAATTTTGACAGCCAACCAATCACAGAGCATGAACAGTGTCTTGAGACCGAGATGCATCTTGAGTACTGACTATTTATACCGGCCAATACCAGATGACGCCCGCAACTCCGTTGAGCCAAAATACGTTTATCGCGCGGGAACCGTACATTTTTCTAAGATTAAACTATCCTATGTCCTTTCCCGAGACTCAAAGTTTCTTATTACCCAATAAAATCGCTTTAGCGGTTTAAAGCGTGAAGAGGTAACAGATAGATAAGAGTAACAGATAGAGGCACAGGCGGATTTATATTATTAGTATGGATGAAGGTTAATTTGACATGAATTTCATATAATGTTTCCTGTTAAATACTTCATTAATTAATTAGTATAATTACAGATATGATTACATAATAATATTATTATATTCACTGGGCGGCCATTAAACTCTATTTTTTAACTCTACACTAAGTTTTTACTACACTACAGTGTGTAACAAAAAATATAAGTGATTATACTTTAGGCTGTGTACGTGTTCCTTGTAGAGAGTTCACTATGAAAGTAGCAGCGCTGAATATGAAAGTAGCAGCGCTGAAAGATGAATTTTTTTTTCGCTTTTGTATGGGCAATGGGCTCGAGCGCCAGCGTCACGAGTTTCCCCATACCAAAGTGAAAAGAAATTTGGTCTTTCAGCGCTGCTACTTTAACAAAAAACGTTAGCTTCATATTGAACAACTCTTCTAATAAAACTTTTGACTTTCAATCAGTTAGTAGAAAGGACCACCAATAGTAAAATGTATCCAACAGGAAACGTAGTCCTTCCACGTAAAAGCCAACAATCGGTCGGATTACGACGTGACAATCATTTGTGTCCCGGCACGAGGACGTACCATTCCGGGCACGTCCCCGGCTGAGAACGTGCTATTCCAGGCACGTCCCCGCCCGGGAACGTTTACCCGAACTCTACATTTTCGATCATTGATTGTCGATCGGTAGACTCGCTAAGATTTATTGAAGGGTAAGACACGTACTACAAAAAAGCCATTTTGAATCTAAGCTTTGATGGAAAGCCTTTTAAAAGCCCGCTTATACTTCTATAGTACCTACTAAAGAAAATATTATGTTTTTCGTATTTTTGCCCTTTAATCACGCAAAGACTACTGAATCTTGCTGATTTTTTCTTCATTAGAAGTTAGAATGCTCCGAAAATATGTACATACCTAATTACCTACATATCTAAGACATCGCCAATCGCGATTAGAATGCTTATTTCCATTACCTGGCTATTTTTCGTCATCATCATCATCGCAAAAAAAATGTTTCTCAGCTACGAAAAAGTAAGTGAACAAGGATCAGTTAGTATAAACTTGGTATATAAGCTCTATTTGCATACATAATATTTCCTAATACTATATGTACCACATGACGAGATAAAACCCGCAACTCCGTTTTTTATTCCGCCAAAATTCGTTTATCGTGCGGAAACCATACATTTTTCCGGGATAAAAAGTATCCTACAGGCAAGCTTTCGCTTTTATATTGGTGTGGAATCTGTGGATATATTCCATTTAGAAGTAAGGAACATCGTTTATAAAATATCACTGGTTCGATGCAGGATTTCTATTTCTCGAATCGTTTGATTTCGGCAGGTCCGTTTCAGTGGAGCGGATCTTGAATAAAATATCAGATTCAATAAATGAATATCAGAGTTTGCCGTTTTGATAAAGTTATTGGGTACCAATCAATTTGATTCATAATTTATTGAAAGCCCAAATATACGAAGGAATTATACATTAATGCTGCTTCAATATTATTTTAGAAACTTTATTAATTTTGTTTTGCGTCGTTGTTTTTTAAAACAACTGTCATCAACCACTCAAAACTCTTAAAGTTTTAACACACGGTCTGATTCTCGCCATTAAAAAATTCCCTAGATTCTCCACAAAACTTGATCGTTAAGTTTGATTATTTCGTAAAATCAATGTCATTAGTAGACGGTCCCCACTAAAAGTGCACAAACAAACAAACAAGTTCAAAGTGTACTGAAATAGCTCCTTTCATGTCTGTCTGCGCGCACGCTGAAATGTGACGCGCTAAAATTGACAACGCGACACCTTTTCCTTGTAACTTTTTTTTAGAGCGGCTATAAGGGGTGTGGTATGTTGTATTTTGGGAAGGGTTATTTTGAATTTGCAAAGAAAAAAAACCTTTTTTCTTTGAAAATTCAATTTTCTTCAAATTCTTTCTTCTTTTTCAAAAAAAAAAAAATTCAGTTCAAAAAGAGAGCTTTCTGTTACCAATAGATTTATATTGTGACTACATAGTTAAACAATGTTTTAACTTTTATCCTCTACTGATATGTTTGAAAAACTGCTATTGTCAGATAAGCAATTTCGCAAAAAGAGGCCGCGGAGCGGAACAGAGAGGATGACCCTTCCTCCGTTCCGCTCCGCCGGCGTAGGCGTCGCTATGCGAACCTCCAATAGCTTCCGTCCCACGGGGCTCCGCGTCAGGATGAGAACCTGCCCGGCTTAGCTAGTCTCGGCGCCGAGGGGAACGCTTTAGTTTGCCTAAGCGTTCCCTAACTTTGGTGGAAGTCCGGTCCCTATTGAGGTAGACCGGCCGGTCGTGGAGGGAGTCCCGTATTAGATAGATCCGGGACATCCCTCCTTTATACGGCTGAAGGCGAACCGCAGGTGGTTTTAGTGAGTAGAAGTCTCACATACCCAACCCGGGAGACCCATGAGGGTTTCCCCTGCGCATAAAAAAAGGTTAGGTAATAGTTAGTAATTACCTCAAAATGTGTAAGGAAGTATATTATATATTTTAATCAACAAGCCTATAAAACATTAAAGGTTAATTTATAGGGAACATAATTCAAACTGTACGTAAAGTAGCTTAGTGTTAATTCTTGCGTAATGATGGAGGGGTTTTATTTTAAATCACAGCTTTGGCGGCAACTTCGTTCGTGTAGAGTCGATCTGTCAAGCTGACGCGCGGATTACTACTAGAGTTTCAGGAAAAGTGTGAAGTTCAGGTTTATTTTGCTTCTGCGTTTGTGAAGTGATCCTTATGTTAGGAAGATAAAGGTTATTTGAGGTTTAGTAACTGAATTCTTCGTTATGTTATGAGGCTTATGTTTCTATTATCGGCATTTGAAACTTTATTTTCGGGTCAGAAGATTTCTTTATTTACTTACGTAGTAATAAACGGTGGTACAGGTACATAGTACTGAAAATTAGTAAATATATTACGAAGTCGAATGCAATATTATAATTTATAATAATAATAATGAGTACCTTTACAATTATTGATAAATATCTCCTAAATTGTAGAGTCAGACAAAATCCACAGAAATGCTTCATTTTTTCTACATTATTCTAGTATGGCTATATAATCAATTCATCGACATTACATTTTATAGAAAAACAAAAATGTATAATCTGTAAAACTAATTAAATTTTCTTAAAGTCGACAACCCTTGTTACTTGTATAGATAGAGTCGTCGCGAACTCGTGTGTAGTTTACGAGCGGTTTCATTAAAAGTGCGTGTAACTTATTACTTTAATTTGTACTCAGAACATTAAAGCTTTAAACTTATTTATAGGAGAGAGGAGGTTGAGTACGTCACATATTTCTTTTTGATGTACAGGAAATAGAGGAAAATTACTGCTTGCTAGATATAGAAGTTTCTCTTCTTACTGGATATTTCTTGCAATATATTATTACGCAGTAATTTTTGGCGCTAAAATAAGACATTTTTCCGTCATATAAAATTTATCCTATAGGACTTAAAGTATGTCGCATCAAACTTCATTTGAATCAGTTGAGCGATTCAAACGTGAAGACTGACGGAGAAGACAAAATCGAAACTACTGAACTGCTGATCTAAATAGACAAAGATAATTATAGCTAAAACTCAGTGGGAAAATGCCTGCTTTTTATTACGAGAAATTGCATAGATCTAATCTAAATTACACGGAAAAACTATATCTATATAGTTTTCCCGTGTAATTTCTGTTTACGCGGAGAAAACATCTTGTTTTAGAAAGATCCTTTTAGTACTAAACTATACTAATAATAATAATAATAGCTCCCACACCGGTTTCGGTGACGGTGGCCGGTTTCATTGAAATCAGGCCAGCTACGCAGGAGTAGGTAATTTTATAGTGCCCAAGTGTGTGCGCAGTAGACAAGAGCACTCTCTATTCCTTTTCTCTCATATCCCAGTGGGACGGCAGACCGACACGACCGGCGAGAGATCAGGCGCAGGACCGACTTTTTACATGCCCATCCGACGCATGGATCATCTTACTTGTCAGACAATCAGGTGATCAGCCTGCATTGTCCTAACCAAACTTGGAAATAACATGTTTCCAACGCGGGAATGGAACCCACGACCTCCGAGTCAAGAGCCGCGCTCTATACCACTAGATCACGGAGGCGTTCAAAACTTGAAACTATACTATTATTAGTTTTTCCCGCGGCTTCGCCCTCGTGGAATTCTGAAAACGACATATTAATTTAAACGTACCTTATTAACTTTATATAAAATAAAATATAGCATAATTATGTCACTCAAGAACACGCCAGCTTTCTATCGGTGTCAAAATTTTTGCAATCGGACCAGTAGTTTCAGAGATAACTTCCTACAAACAAAAACAATATTTACCTCTTTATTTTGATAGTGTAGATGTAGATTACCTAATAGAGCTGGTGTATAAGAACTTTGGGGTTGATGATGATGAACCAAAGTATTTATATGCTGTGACAAGTATAAGTCTCGTTTAAATACTTAAATAGCTGAAACCATCAGCGGGGGGATTTACCGGCACTTTGATGTTGTATGTTTTTTATGTTTACGTAAATAACACTTACGGCACTATAACTCTTGCACGCTGATTCGCTTGATTTATGTCTGTAAGCTTAGGAGATAAAGTATTAAATCATAAAAACGCTTTTATGAAGTTAAAAGGTGAGGTGTCACGTAAACGATTTACTGATGTAATATTGTGATTAATTGCTGGGGACAATATATTTTAGATTCATTATGAAATATTGTAATATTTTTTTATCTTTTGATTGTTGTTAATATGTTTGTTAATAGATCAAAAAGGTAGTGATTAAGATCAATAAAGCGTGATCGCCACAATACAACACAGACATTTGCAAGTATGTAGAGCGCGCGGCGTCTTTGTGTTTCAATTACGTTGCATCTGTTCGTTTATAGACTGTCGTCGGTTCTTCTTGTTGTTTAAACATTGTTTTGTTTTGTTATTTAAAAACGAATGAAACATAGCTAACTATGTGTATAATGAGTATAAAAGCAAGAAATGAGAGAAATATAATTATATCTGAAAGAAACTGCGACTCCGGTCAAGGTAGAGCCGCAGTTGCGTCCAATTAAATATAATATTATAATGTATTTTTGGAAGATTTTCTTTCAACTTGCACGTAAAAAATAAGTACCTAATGATTTAGATGTAGTAAGCATTTCTTCAAATGTTAAAAACAAAAGCCAATCGTATCAGAATACTAAACGACCTTTTGTTATTCGAGCCTTGTGCCGTATGTGTCAATGTATTTAAGCATTTATTGTTAGCAATAATAAATAAATGGAAGATACTTTTTATTGTTTTCCTTAAAAAAGTTTTGTTTTGTACACAGAACATGTTAATAGGTATTGTACATAAAATATCTTTTGCGGAATAAGCCGTAGATAATTAATAATCCATCTATACTTATAATATTATAATTGCGAAAGTGTGTCTGCCTGTCTGTCTCTCTGTCTGGTACCTCTTCACGCCCAAACCGCTGAACCGATTTTGCTGTTTGGTATGGATATACTTTAAGTCCCGGGAAAGGACATAGGATACTTTTTATCTCAGTAAAATGTACGGTTCCCACGCGATACATGAATTTTGGCACAACGGAGTTGCGGGCGCCATCTAGCAATCTGGGGACACGGTAGTGTCCCCGCTGAGACGAGCCAAGCGAAGCGCAAGGGCACTATACCTTCTCTCGAAGTGTTTCACCGTTTTTAGGGTTCCGTAGCCAAAATGGCAAAAAAGGAACCCTTATAGATTCGTCACGTCTGTCTGTCTGTCTGTCTGTCCGTCCGTCCGTATGTCACAGCCACTTTTCTCCGAAACTATTAGAGCTATACTATTGAAACTTGGTAAGTAGATGTAGTCTGTGAACCGCATTAAGATTTTGATGCAAAAATGGAAAAAATATTAAAAATTTTAGGGGTCCCCATAGGTACAACTGAAACAAAAAATTTTTTTTTTCATCTAACCTATGCGTGTGGGGTATCTATGGATAGGTCTCCAAAAATCATATTGAGGTTTCTCATATCATTTTTTTCTAACCTGAATAGTTTGCGAGAGAGACTCTTCCAAAGTGGAAAAATGTGTGTCCCCCCCCCTCTAATTTCTAAAGTAGAGGCATGATAATTCTAAAAAAAATATATGATGTAGATTACTATAAAAACTACCAACGAAAATTGGTTTGAACGAGATCTAGCCAGTAGTTTTTTTTATACGTCATAAATAGTAAAGTACAACTGAAACAAAAATTTTTTTTTTCATCTAACCTATGCGTGTGGGGTATCTATGGATAGGTCTCCAAAAATCATATTGAGGTTTCTCATATCATTTTTTTCTAACCTGAATAGTTTGCGAGAGAGACTCTTCCAAAGTGAAAAAATGTGTGTCCCCCCCCCTCTAATTTCTAAAGTAGAGGCATGATAATTCTAAAAAAAATATATGATGTAGATTACTATAAAAACTACCAACGAAAATTGGTTTGAACGAGATCTAGCCAGTAGTTTTTTTTATACGTCATAAATAGTAAACCTTAATCTAAATTTCATTAAATCGACTGAAATATAAAAATAAATCAAAAATATTTTAATTTCATAAAAATAAACCTTATTGCTGCTGCGGAACCCTCCATGGGCGAGTCCAACTCGCACTTGGCCGCTTTTTTTTTTGAATTCTCATAGAATTTGATGCATTGAACACCTCAATAATATTCTCTTCCAGTAAATATATAAAATTGTAAGGTAAATCCATGATGGGCATACCATTAGAAATACCGGGAACCCGCAATAGAGGAAGTGGTACAGGATGTGTTCACAATGGCATATCAAACGTGGTTTATGACTACTATAAAGTGGGAATAGTTATTATTTGTTGCTTTTTTGGTGTAGACGCGTCTTTAGCGAGCTAGCGGCATTGTAAATTTTTAGGATGGAGAAAAAATTAAGTTGCATGATGGATCTAATCAAAAATGCGCAAGTCGGAGGGAGAGTAGACCGCAGTAATATTTCTGTCGCGGCCAAAATGTATGCCTGTATTTGCTATTTCGTTTTCATATCTAATATGTTTTCGTTTACGTCCGCTACTGTACCAATAAATGAGCAATATAACGATTCAGAAAGCATTAATCGTATCTTTTCATCGTTTTTTGATGACTCGACTAATGTCCAAAGTTTTAAGTTTCTCCTGTTTTTTAAGAATGACAAATGGGATGGAGCATGATGGGAAGAAAAACTTTGAATCATGTTCCTACTATCCTCGCAGTCTGTTCCTCTTAAACATGGAATTTAATATTTTGCGAATGAGTCAGCACCAAAATTTTCAAAATTAAGAAAAAGCTTCACGAAACGAGCTATTGCCCGTGGCTTCGCTCGCGTTAAGAAATAAGAAGTATTATTATATACAAACTTTCATCCCCTATTTTAACCCCTTGAGGGTGGAATTGATCAAAATCCTTTCTTAGCGGATGCCTACGTCATAACATCTACCTGCATACCAAATTTCAGCCCGATCCGTCCAGTGGTTTGGGCCGTGCGTTGATAGATCACCATGTCAGTCAGTCACCTTTGAGTTTTATAATATATTTAGATTTAGATAGATAATATCAAAAACCTCAGAACAGGAAAATAAGTTAAAAACCAAACCTACCTAAACGACATACAAATGGGGCTGGGACATGCTACATCTATAATATATTAAGTAAATAAAAATAATCTAAAATTTTGTAAGTCTATAACTAAAACTCGAAAAAGGCTGAACCGATTTGGCTAATTTTAGTCTTGAAATATTCGTGAAAGTTCAGGGAAGGTTCACATAAGGTGGGAAGTGATATAAAGCTCATCAGGTCATCTAGTAGTACATAAAATCTATTTTATATATTATGTCTATCGTCAGCGAGGTGAATTGAAATTCGAAGTATGAAAATCGAGCCCCTGTAGTTTTGTATTGTTCCCGGCAGTCGTAAGCTGACCTAATGATTCCTTTATTGCTGTCAGTGCTACAATTTCGGTCTTCATTTACTTTTCATCACGTAACCTTTTTGTTGCACAATGTATTTGTTTAGGGTGTACAGCCGTAGAAATATATCGTGTTGCTCTTTTGAACCGTATGCCGTTGGATTAAAGTCGTAAATGTGGGATAGCGGATAGGTGCGTGGCTGACTGTGTATGGGACACATGGGCTTGCACGGTTCACACACATGTGCCTAGAATACTAAATTTTTGCACATTTCTAAACACATGGTCAGTGAGTTCACCCTGGTGACTTGATATTATACTTTGTTACTCTTGAATCTTGATGGTTCTGAGCTTGATGGCTAATAAAATCACCATTCTGTTGGTTTCAAATTATAGAACTGTCATGCAATAATAGAGCTGATGATCACTTTAGCAAACTATTTCAAAATCGGTTCATTCCATTTGGGAGAATGAATAATAATTTTAAATAGAGACATGTTTTTTAATTTCGTATTTAATTTGCATTTTTAACAGATTATTTTTTTAATTACATATTTTTAATTACATACCTATAAATCCCATTTATTATTATTATTATATCAGATAGAATTTTGAAATAGATTAGAGATATTATAGATAGATATTATACAACGTGTCTGATGAGTGGTGAGACATTACCGATACTTATGGAGAGTACTCATTATAATTATGTAATAAAATTAGGTACTTAATTTTTTCCAAATTTCCCAAAAATAAATGAATCATGGATACTAAGTGAATTACGTGGCTAGGCAAGTGGGCATACTATGCGGCCGGTGCAGAGGCGTGCACTACCAAAGAAACACCACACAACTACCCCTCCCGCTCGCGGTGTCCATGCGTTGGGTAAATAATTATTTAACATTACTCAGTGATCAATTGATATTATTTTTTTATATTATTTTTTTCCAACTAATATAATACCCAAATATCACGTCCTGGAGTATTGAACATGTCTCACCAGTTACGCAGTAGATAGAGAATTTTATAGAAGTTCCAAAAAAATTCTATTTTTTTGGAACTTCTAATACAAAATTCTATCTGATATATATTTATATCAGATAGAATTTTGTATAGAAGTTCAAAAAAAATGGAATTTGACATGGAAGTACTTTTAGAAACAGAAAAAATATTGGAAAGTTTCTATTTAAAAACATTATAATATATTATACATGTAAATTTTTTAACAAACAAATATCAGTGCAAAAAATGTGTCCGCAAACGAGCTCCACATGAGAAATAGACTTAATCCAGTAGATTAAATAGAGACCGGAAGCCACCAATTCTTGACCAGCGGTTCCTAATTTGAACAGGATATATTTAGTAAATCTAGCAAGATCTAGGTCCATCTATTATCTTCACGTACAGTTATGCGACTAAATTGTCTTGACAGCTTCATCTTAAGCCGCTAATCAAGACAGCCATGAGTTTATTATGTAAGTTATTAGAGGAAGCCGACAAACATAGCTCTGAAGAATGTAACTGTTCTACTCTTCAACAAGCTTATCATCATCAGACTGACGTTTTGCCTTGCTAATGTCTGCCCTTAATTATGTTTATGTTTGGTCAAACCTTCGTCACTGATGCTTCTCTACTTTACAACGAATATACCTTCGATTAACAAGTTTAATGCTCCATTTGGCTACCACCAAAAATTACTTTTGATGGGACACTTCTTTAAGCACGGACAAAAACAGTGACGTGTCCACATTTGTCCGTCTGTGGCATCGTGGTTCCCAAACTGACTAATCAATTTTGACGGTTTTTGGTCCAGATAGAGTCCACGAAGGACATAGAAACACGCTACTTTATCGCGGCAATTGTACGGTTCCTGCGTAATATTTCACAACTATGGCTCTAAACACACTAGGGTGAATTACGCCGATGTAAATTCCGCCGCGTTTACGCCGCACAATGTCAAACGCATACAAAATACGGATGGAACGCGACGGAATAGTGTGTCGCGTCTCGCGTTTTTTTATGGGTTTGAAACGCGGCGGAATTTACGTCGGCGTAATTCAGCCTAGTGTGTTTAGTTTAGAGCCTAAGTCGCAGGCTGCATGCTGTATTGTTTATACAGGTTGATGTAAATAGTGATGACTGGTGGTGGGCCGATCACGCCCCGCCCCGGACGATTTGTATACAATGATCATTGTTTCGTTGTTAATAATTGGCCAATAGCGTATATTAGGTTCTGCCATAATTCGCTTTGGTAAAGAAAGAAACAACAAATGCAGTATAATATTATAACTAAAAAATACGTGTGACATTCAGATTGCCACGGTAAAGCTATAATTAAAATAGTAATTAAATAAAAAAAATAAACCGTGGGAGTTGTGTGTGTGAATGAGTTTATCGGAGGCCCAATCCCCTACCCTTTTCCCTTCCCTACCCTCCCCTATTTCCTTCCCTACCCTATTTATCATTTAATTCTTGGTCATCGTTGAAGTCGAAGACGGTGAGTCTTATTTCATGTTAATTTGCTTACAATATTCGCGTGTCGCGTTGTTTGTTGCCAAATTTTTCCGAAACGGCTAGACCGATTTTGTTGAAACTTTGTGTGCTCGTTAGGTAGGTGTGAGTGTTGGCCAACATCTATTTTTCATAGAAATAAAGTTGTAGCGGATCAAACAGGGCGCAATTCTGAATCGTTTAATACACTTCTTTGGCTATGGCTTTTCCAAACATCTCTAAATTTCCTTTAATATCTAAATCTCGCAGCTTTATCATTCTATATCTGGAGATGCAAGCTTAAATTCTGTGTAAGCTTTATCTTGATACAGGCCTGAAAGCTCGCTCATTAATAAAATTAGTTTGTCGTTTCTGCTTTATGTTTATCTTGCTAACATTTATTTTTGGATGATCCAATCCAAAAGCAATGTAATTTCTTCCATATTTATTTAAATTTTTCTTGCAGGAAATAAATAAATTATTGCATTTCTTTATTTTTTGTTCATGTCTGTCTGTCAGTATATTGTCGATCTTTTTATTATTAAAACGAGACTTATAGTGCGTGAAGAAAGTGAAGAAAATAAAAAGTGGCAACATCGTAGTGTCATCCCTTTCAAATCAATCTAAGAAAAACCGGCCAAGTGCGTATTGGGCCACGCGCAATGTAGGGTTCCGTAGCAGCGCTAGTTTTTGAAAATTTTTGTATGGTCAATGAATGTACATTTATAACATGTTTTACACTACTAACAACATCATCTCAAAGGAATTTGAACGAAAAGTTCCTTTATACTTTGCCGAATACATTTTTTTTAGTTGATCGACTATTACTCAATAACTTATGAAGTCAATTTAGCCGTGATAATTTTCCTTTTAAATTCAGCATATTTCCTACTCCCGTGCATTTTTTCACATTTCCAGAAGCAACCGCTTAGCTGATAGAAGGGGGGGACACTGGACTCTAACGATTTTTTCCACTTTAAAACTTAATATTTCACAAATGGATCCCTAAACCGGAAAATGATCCATGAATTCTTATAATATTTTTAAAAAACCTATCCAACGACACCCCACACGATGGGGTGGGCGCGAAAAAAAAATTCAACCCCGCTTGATGTGTAGGGGAGGTACCATAAAAAAATATATTTTTTAAATATTTTATGTACCATTTTGTCGGCAATATTAATATGTATATTCATGCCAAATTACAGCTTTGTAGGTCCTATAGTCTCAAAGCAAAACCGCGGACGGACAGACGGACAGACGGACGGACAGACCGAAACTATAAGGGTTCCTCGTTGACTACGGAACCCTAAAAAAGGGATGACGCTACGATGTTGCCACTTTTTAATTTCTTCACTTTCTTGACGCACTATACAATGCACTCTATAAAACTGTGTGTTGCAACTTGCGCATGAGCCTACATTTTATTCATAAAAAAATAAGACCAGAAAAAATATTTTCGAGCATCGAGTGCTTTCTTCCGATCTATTTTTTACGAGCTAATTTAGATCTTGGCATTTGGCAAGCATGAATAAAATATAATATTATATTCGTCGTACGCCGGAAGTGGTAAGAGGAATACATGGAATAAATATTGATTTTATGTTATCGTTCCTAGAATAACGTAATTAAGTATTCTTATAATGTGCCATTGTGTGGAGGAAATGACTAATGCAGCCAAGCTTAGAACTGCAAGTTTCTGAACGACTAAATGTTGACTGGTAGAGAATGCCATTTGGCATTAAATCTGCCTATGTACCAATGTTGTGCAATAAGACTAATTAATAAAATAAATAACAACTTCCTGATAAAGTGCCGGATAGGCTATCCACAGCTTTTTTAACAGATTTTTACAGATTACTCTATCTGTCAAGTTAAGTGGTGGATAAGCCTATCAGGCACTCAAACCAAATTTTTTATTATTTCAGAATAATTTTTTTTCAATTCTCTGAACGTCGGATCTACACTGGTGCCTACTACCGGTTCGGGAACTAACCCAGCGAGAAGAACCGGCGGCACTTATCAGGAAGTGGTGAAACAGCCCCTATGCATACTTTAGATAATTTCTCACCAGCTCTTTACAACATGTCATCAACATAGAGCTATCACTTATCAGTATTTGGCGTAATAACGTACGTCAGGCGCCAGCGAGGGTGGCCGCAGATAGCCGATGACCCTCCACCTCGATTATCACACGACACGATTGCACTTGTCTGTCATACAATCACTCTAGAGTCTAGACACGGAAGCTGACAAAATCAGCTCAATAATGACGTATGCCTGGTTTCTGAGGGTTTGTCAGGAGTTTAAACTAGAAAAGAATAATCGGCCAAGTGCGAGTCGGAATCGCGCACGAAGGGTTCCGTTCCATTAAAGAGCAAAATTAGGCCATAAATTGTGTTTTTTGTATGGGAGCCCCCCTTACTTTTTTTTATTTTATTTTAATATTATTATTAAATATTAAAGTACACATATAACTAAGGATTTTGTGAAAAATTCAAGTACTTACCTGTTGCCATTCTTGATATAGAGCAAAATATATCAAGAAAGCAAGCAAAATATATACATAATCTGTGAAAATATCAAATATCTAGCTATTACCGTTCTTGAGTTACAGCCTGGAGACAGACAGACAGACGGACAGACGGACAGACGGACAGACAACGAAGTCTTAGTAATAGGGTCCCGTTTTTACTCTTTGGGTACGGAACCCTAAAAATTAACCAATATAACTCTATGTGACAAACCCGTGAAACAAACTGGGCGTAAGTGGCGTACCAAATATAGTCAACTAAAAGCTAAGGTAAATGCGTTTACGCATCCCCGGCGGTCTGGGGAGGGTTATCGGGTATGTGGGACTATCCGGGCGCGTCATCTACCAGGGTATAAGTAAAAATATTAGCTAATTACGTATGCACACGATCATGCATATTAAAATTTCGTCTTGTAAGAGATTTTGCTGTCGCGACTGGTGTGCACTGGGTATACACGTAAACCACGTATTAATATAATATCAGGTCATACTTATGGTTTCTCTGTAAAATTATCATATTTCTTTATAAGTAGGTACAGAATTAAATAAAAAATTTGAAACCTCTTTAATAAATGAGTAAAAATTACAGTGTGTGACTCGTATGCGGGCATCTAATTAAATTAATTAACATCAATAAATTCAACTGGCTGTTTCCCGATGCTACGCCCACGATAATGGGGCATTTTTAAAATGGGACATTTCTTTAATACCCAAAACCTACGCTTGATGTCCAAATATTTTTAAATTCCTAGTCTAAAACAGACCAACATCAAGAAAATAGTTAATACGTAAAGTAACCTAAAGGGCAGTTAACAGTGAAACAAAGCGAGATAAGGTGCGAAAATTGACGAATTTGGAACATAATTGTTCTGACGCTGAAATATACTAACATATTATTTATTATACGAAAACTGAGCAGTTCTGAAAACATTACATATAAACGGGTCGAATTGATAACCTCCTTTTTGGAGGCGGTTAAAACCACAATGGAAAGCGGATTTTACTATATATTATTGTGATTTGCATCACCGCGTCCCAATTTGGTGTGAACTAAAACCCCAAACCCCGGACACGTTTAAAAAGTAGAGCATATAAAACTGTTGTAGGCCGTTTTGTTTTATTTGGAAAATATATCGTTTTAATGTTGTGGTGTCTTGTTCCAGATGTCGTTAGTGGAAACTGGATCTGACTCGGCCTCGCGCGAGGAGAGGAATAGAAACATTATTAAATTCTGTTCCCCGCATTTGGTGAGTTTGAAATATGTTCAGTAAATAAAATAATCATAAAACATGTTTGTTACTTGATATTTTTTAGGATTATGGAGTATGGGGCTATAACATAGGATAGGAATAACTTCTGATACGCTGTACGCATCAGATAATTATTATTTCTCCAAAATTGTTGTCTACCTGTTACAAAACATGTAGTTTATAAAGTGGATGACGCCCGCAACTCCGTTGCCTCAAAATGCGTTTATCGCGCGGGAACCGTCCATTTTTCCAGGAGGAATACAAAAAATCTTTCTTAAAGGAAAATCAGAAGTAAAGCGATACTTTAACCTAACACAAACTTTCACTGATAAGAAGCCTCAAGTCATTAAGATTACCTTATCTTTAAAATAGCAAAAAGATATACGAGTTCAACCTTTATACTTTACCGATCTATCAGCAAAACCCGTGGATTTAATAGTAATTAAAAATAGCAAAACAAACAAAAATGTATTTGCAACGGCAAATACGGTATTTAAGTGTCCGCCATAACTCTTTATTTTTGTCAGTCAGTGTTTCAGTCGAATAATCAATTATTGGTGTTAGTATAAAATTATGTTTAAATATCCATAACAAAGTTTTGTCAGGCTGTATTAAAAGTCTAAATTACCTGGGCCTATAGCCGAATCTTTTTCGTTTTCGCTTCGTTATAGAATCGTCGATCAAAATGTATGGAATTGACATAAGACGAGTCGAGCGTCAACGTCATATTAACGAACGCTTATGTCATTTCCATACATTTTCATCGGCGATTCTATAACGAAGCGAAAACGAAAACATTTTGGCTCACCCCCCTGATTCTTCTACGACAATAACTACTTATCTCTGTTAATTCCCTAGTATGGTTCCAGTATAATCATAGTCGACGACTGACTATGAATATGAATTGAAACTACGAATTGAAAATTTCATTTAAAGAATATCTGATCCAACCATGACAGAATGACCACAACTTTCAGCAACTTAAGCTATTCAAGCGTCCAGTACTTTTAATAGTCCCTAAGTGAGACTAAACAATGCTTCAAGTACGAGGCAGTTTCCGCAATTCCTCAGCCTTATGGCTGAAATTTATATTTCACCCAAATTTAATAGTGCTTATGGCTTCCCTTCTGTTGAGTTACGACCGAAGTTTCAAACGCTTTCCCTGTTGTTACGAAGCCTACTCAGCAATTTACAACTGTGTATATTGTTAATTTGAAATGTTTTTCAATTGATTTGAACTTGTTGTTTTAGTAAAACAATAATTTGAGAATATAGAGAATAGATAAAACATCTCGCCACGGTGTTTAGTATGGGAAGGATACATTAAGTTTCTACCTACCTGCATATTTTTTAATCTTTTATCTGCATGTCGACTTCGTTCTTCTATAGCAGTTATTGATCGGTTAATATGTTGGACACATTAAAATCAGTAAAAACAGTTATTGAATAGACTATAAACATGATAAATAATCTCAGAAATCTGGTACGGTATTCTAACTTCTGTCGGTAAATTGAACAACGATCGAATGTTTGTAATCTGATACTCTGTAAAGAATTGATCATCCGAAAATCTTTTAGCACAATCAAACCGCCTACCGCTTTTATATTGTAATTGGGCTTTCAATGCAGCCTCCTCGTGTTACATCTGGATAAATGATCTTGTATGTTTTAGATGGAGTTTTGGATATGCATGAACCAGACAATTCAAGGTAAGCCTTTGTGTTATATAGTTATTGTTTTTGGGGGTTTGTAAGGTAAAAACATCCGCCAAAACTGCCAGGAGCTTTTATAACCATAATACAGTAGATAGTAGGACGGCCTTTTAAGGTGCCATCCTGCTCTAATTAGGCCTTTTTGCAGATCCTTATATAAAGGTGTTTACTAACCCTTGCGAAATTGCTCCACAAACATATTTTAAGACAATTCTTGCCTTACTTTAAGCCAATTCTTTGTATTAAGGTCATGTAACGCACATTCAATCTAAGTTTACCCCTTATGCAAGGAATTTCTTCAACCACCAGAGTAAGCAAGGCTCTCCACTGGAGAGTCTCCAGTCACCTTCTAATGTACTGTTCCTTCCCCAGAGGTAGTATCAAGTTCAGGCTGGTGGGGCCGTGCTTGCTGTGCGCTGGCTCACTCCACGCGGTGCCGGCTGGCGTGCGCGACGGCAGCGGACGCACGCGCGCTCGACACCTGCCGTCGCTCAGACGAGATCGCTTTCTTCGACTGCGTCAACCACCAGCAGGAGGCGCAGTGGTGCTGCTGTATGTATTACATCTGTTGCGTAATAGAGCATACAATAGGTATCAGCAGCCCCGGATTTATAAATAGGCCGTATTGGCCACGGCCTAGGGGTGGCAGCATCTTAGGGGGGTGGCAACGTCCATAGTGGGCCGGCAGATTTCGTACATAGGGCGACGGAAATAAAGTGGTATACGCTCATAAAAAATATAAATTCGGCACTGGCCACTGAGTATCAAAAGAAAATGGAAAAACGGGGCGCTTAGTAGAGGATACGCGTTAGCAACTGCTCGGTGATTTGAAGCAACGACAGCATTTTGCGATGACGCGTTATGGAATATACGTTCTTGTGTTCATAGCTTGTCGCTGTACTTTGTCCCCATTTTTAGTGGAGCTCGTACGCACACACACGACAAGTGTCGCTAGGCAGTGCTATGTCCATTCTACTATCTTTTACTGATGAACGCTTCCTGCTCGACGTCTGTCTTACGACTAGTCGCGTCACAAGCAACAACTCCGCATCAGGCCCTGACGACAAAAGCACACCTCGATAAGACACGACGAAAGTCCAGTTTTCTATGGCTCATCAAACTAACTCCCATGCTATCTATGTCCAGCGCAGACCCAGTCCCTGAGTTGCCACGAGGCGTGCCAGCGCGCGGTGTGGCGTGGTGCCCGTGACGTCACGGCTCGGGAGCGCGCAGTCGAACTGTGCGAGCAGTCCTCACCTCTGCTGCACTGTCTTCAACAGCTGACAGCATCTACAGTACACACGGATACTTCCAAATGTGAGTTCATGCCCTAACAACACGAACATACCCAATCCCCGAGCTACGTGACGTCACCGCTAGCGAGCGTGCCGCTGTACTGTGTGTGCAGTCCGCACCTCTGCTGCACTGTCTCCGCCAGCTGACAGCATGTACAGTACACACGGACACGTCTAAGTTTGAGTTCATGTTCTGGCATCGCATGCAGATGTAAGGAAATCCAAGAGCTTGACGAGCTAAGCACCACATACGAGAAACTATGTAGAGCTACTCTACAGCAGATTTACAACAGCACGACTTTAAATAGGTAACTGTAGAATTTGTCTAGATTTAAATATCATGGGGTTTTGCTTTAGGTTCTTTTATAGCACTTTTCATAACTTTGATTTCCTTACCATATGGGTCAAATTTGTTAACCATCACTTCGTATTCTAGACCTGCCATGCTGCCACGAATCTCCCTCACAGGAATGTCAGAGCACCTGCGAGAACGTCCTCCGACGTACAGGGGAGTCCCAGGAGATAGCCGAAGCCCTATCGCAGGAGTGTGGAGCCCCCGCCATACACGACAACATGTGGCAGTGCTTCCTGAGGAAAGACGCGCCAGCCGATACGAAGGATGTCATACCGTATGACATCGCGAAACTGCATTGTTGTCAGAAGGTACGTAAGATAATCTGTTTACTCTCGTAAGAGGAAGGATAAAATATCAGAGCCTCTAATTCCTGATTAAGTAAACAATAATTATTGAAGACGATGTTTTACTAATTTTACTATGGCCTTAGCTAGTAACGTAGTTGACTTTGTTTTGATTCAGAACTGGAAATATATCGATTCAAATAGATTCAGAAAGAAAGTCGATTTTCCCGAAATGGCATGTTAAATTTAGTAAGTTGATTGCGATATTTTTAACTAGGTAAACATAAAAATATCCTGAAGCTAAAATAATGTACTACAAAATGTAAGCAGCTTGAAAGTTTAACATTGGTGTGATACTTACATTTAACTATGTGGAGCACACATAGTTAAATGTAAGTATCACATTAATGTTAAACTTACAAGCTGCTTACATTTTGTAGTACATTTGCCTCCAATAAAGATGTCTAGAACATATTATCTAATGTTTATCGTTTACTTGGCTCTCAATAAACCACTCGGTGGGATGATCTCAGCGTCGTTAATGTAATTACAATCGGCCACTTGAGGATTGATTTATTTAGCTCTTAGATCATCCACTCAACTCAATCAAAGTCGTTTAAGATTATCATGTTTGATAAAATCGTCACTCAACTACTGTTTAGCGTTAGTTCTTAAAATAGTGTGATCTAAATCTCTATTAGGCTCTTGAAGTTTTGAAGAGATTTCGTAATTTCTTTAACTGAGAATTTGGAGAATTTGTTCATAGAATGTTACGTGTATTCATGTTTTTCTTTGTTTATTTTTTGTGTTAAGTATAACACAAAAAATAAACAAGTAGTTGTTATTTAATTTGGGCCAAATAATTATTAATATACTCAAACTATTTCTAGGGCACAACCATCAACTGCCGGCGACTCTGCTTCGACACCTACAACACGAGTTGGCAGGCGAACTGGCAGACATTCTATGCTGACTGCATGGGCAACCCTCAAGAGGTGGAGCTTGCCCAGTGTATCGAGGAGGTGGAAGCGCCATGCTCTCTTGGCTGTGGAGGATTGACATACTGCAGCCAGCTGAATAACAGGCCTACAAGTCTGTTCCGGTCCTGCTCGGCGCAAGCGGACTTGGATGCGCATTTAGCGGTGGCAGAGCAGAAGGTTAACGGGTAAGTTAAATAATTACGAGCTTCTATTTATCTTTAGAGAGACACCGGAGGGATATTGACACGAAATATATTTTGTTAACAGAGACAATCTGTACCTATTAGGACCTGTTTCACCACTTACTGATAAGTTCCGGATAGGCTAACCACATTTTCTATCTGACAGATGGAGCATACGTTATATCTGTCAGATAAGTTATGGATAGCCTATCCGGAACTTATCTGTAAGGGGCGAAACAGGCCCTTGAACTCTTGTTTGAGATCTTCAGTCGTGTCTTCAATGACCAAGAAAGGCAAAATGTCCAGGTTTAAATTGTTTTAAATGATTTTAATAATTGTAACAGTTTTCCAACATTTCCAGTTTCGTGACTGTGGCAGGGATGAAGCTGCCGCTCAAGAACTCCTCACAATGCACCACAGATGTGTGGAAGAGCGTGGCGTGCGCGCTGCACGTCAAACCCTGTACAACACATGTAAGCTACTATAAATTAGCTATTTCTATGTAGGTATTAGAGAAGTTGATTCATAAGGAAACAGAATAACGTAATTATTTAGTGTTATATGCGCCCAGTCTGATCACAAACTACAATACGTTGGTTAGACATTAGTCATTACCCAACCTAATGATGTGTGCTCGCCATTACACATTAGATCTAACAATTTTTATGATCGATAGTATGGACTATGGATTATCGAATTTTGATGATTTTTGCATGATAATGTTTTACCTTAAAATAATGCTAGGATAATATCTGCAGCGTTCATTTTCAATATTTTTAAAGAGAACCAATGAAGGGGTTTAAGTGGATACCAATCTTCAGATACTCTGATTCTTGCCAGTTGCTACTAAAACAGATGAGGATGATTTGAAGAGGTTCTCTCAGCAAAAAATACGTGTAGAAACAAAAGAGTTTTACTCTTCGTAGAGGCACAGCAGCCTGCTCTGCGCGGAGGAATGCCGGCGGCTGGTGGTATCATGCGTGGAGTGGTCTCGTGCTGCCCTGTCAGCTACTGCCCTGTGCGCGCGCCTCGTGCCGCCTGACCCTAACGCGCCGTGTCTGTCACTACACGATCTTATGAAGCCCAGTGAGTAATATTTGTTGTATTTATGTGGGCTGTATCTTATTGCGGACTCCTTAAAGATGCTTCAGATAGTAGTGAAGTGAATGGAAAATAAAGATCGCATCATAACAATGTTACGATGAACATCGAGATATAGCATTATATACCTTTAAAGTAAATATGTGTGTGTGTTTTTCACCAACTGTCTCACCTTCTATAAGCTACTATTTTTATATAAAAACCAAGTTTTGTTTAACACCTCATATCACTGTTTGGCCATTTTATTCTGACATATATAGCTTCAACTACACCCCCAGGTACGGAACCTCCGCTGCTGTCAGCTGACGAGCTGGTGACGTCGCCGTGTGCGGGCGCGCCGTGCAACACCACGCAGGTCTGCGTCGTCAACCGCAGCTGCCTGCGCGGCGGTGGTTGCGCACCGTATACTTGTGTGGATGGTTGTCCTCTAGGTAAGTTGTAACTTTAAGGACCCAACATTCCAATTGGATATTTAAATCTTTGTTTTGCAGAACGAAGTACCATCAAAGAAATTGACTCATAGGCGGTGGATCTAACGGCCGTTCCCAATATTCAATCTATCTCTGGTTTGACATACGACCGATCGCAGCTGACATTGAATTGACATAAAATATATGTCTAATGAGAGCTATTCTATTCCTATCTCTAGTAGGGCAAAACCAGTTGACGTAAGCTAAATTACGTAGCTCCGCCATTTGCCTATGAATCAACTTCTCTATAGTACCATAAAAGAAGTTGATTCATAGGGGGGTGGCGGATCTACTTCATTTGGTCGGGTTCAATATTAGTCGTGAACTGCAGCTGGCTGAATTTGACATAAACCAACTATTTGCCTATGACTCAACTACTCCCATAATATTAACTATCAACATGTATCTAATAACAGCTTGTATAGAGAAAACTTTTAACTTTGATGCGTAGTGGCAAAACCACCGATCCGATTTTAATGATTGAGGTATCAATGAATTCGCAATAATGACCCAACTAATCATTCACCCTCATTAAAAGATGTATCTTCCTAAATTCTAGGAGACGGCAGCAATAACGTAGTGCCCATAGGGTCGTGGGTTCGAGTGCCGATGCCGTGCGCGTCGCAGCGCGCGTGCGTGAAGGTGTGCGCGTGCGGCGCGCGCGGCCTGGCGCGCTGTCAGCCGCTGCCGCCCGTCGCACTAGACAACTGCCGCCTGCACGATAATATTGTTAAACATGGTAAGCTGTACACTCTATACGTTTATCTAAAAGTAAGCATCATTGAATCTCGATCAAATTAAGAGCAAACTTAGTAATTGATTGAGAGGCAGATTGCGGACCTTAGTATTTGGGCTATGAGTTATGGTTTATGTCAAGCCCAACCGACAGATCACGATTAAAAACTAAACGCATAATTTAATTGGCATAGCTCGTCCAATTAATGTATATCCGTCAGAATCAATTTCTCTGATATTACTATAACGCTTATTTATAACGTGGTAAATAAATGACATTAATATTGGAATTTTAAAGCAGCATAATGACAACAGCAGCAGCAGTACATTACACGAAGAATGTTCTGTAAACTTGCTTAAAGTTGTTCTATTTGTCAGTAATATCATAAATCAAAACCCATCTTCCATATTCCAGGTGCGAAGTATTTCATAGAGTGCAACGCGTGCGCGTGCGTGGCGGGCGAGCGCGTGTGCGCGCGGCGGGCGTGCGTGCGCGCGAGCGGGTCCGCGCTGCTCACGCGACTGCCGTGCAACTGTCCGCCGCATCACCTGCCCGTGCGCGCGACTAATACGCTGTTCCCGAACGCGTGTCTCGCTAAGTAAGATTTGACCTAATAATTATCATCTGGGGGCATGGGAGTGCCCCCGCCAAGATGAGCCAAGCGAAGCGCGCACGGGCACTACCTACCTTTTCTCGAAACGTTTCGCCGTATTTTTGCACCCTCGTAACTTTGGTTTGGATAATGCCAGATAGTTGAAATTTTCAAGATATTATGACATGAGTATAATAATTAAATGCGCAAAGTTTGAATATTGTTACTATTATACTTTAGATTTTATAGGGGTCCAAAAACCCCACAATAATGGACTGACTCACCGATCATCAAAATTGTTAGGGTACTTCCTGAAGTCATAGAAAGCTGAAATTTGGTATGTGACATACTATTAGTACAGAAACAACAAAAAAATTATCAAACCCAACCTAACCTATCCCATCCCCTTGATATAGAGAGGGGATGTTAGTATGAGATACCCCCGTTTCTTGTGCTAGATACAAAATTAAAAATAGAGTATAAAATAATTCTCGTGCCAAAAAAAAATACGTATTAGACATGAGAGACCATAGACTCACAGAAAACCGGCGTGAAACAGCGCTCTCACAGAAAACCGGCGTGAAACAGCGCTTGCCCTGTGTTTCGCTTAGTGAGTGAGTTAAGCGGAGGCCCAACTGCACCCTAAACCTTATTCCTTATCCCTGTTCTCTTCTGCTGATTCCCTTAGCCTATTCCTTCATAAAAAGACCGAAAACGCACTTGCAACACTTCTGATGTTAGTGTCTAATGTCTATAGACGACGGTAGAACTGACTTTCCATCAGGTGACCTGTTTGCTCATTTGTCTCCTAAATTTTATATAACAGATCCCTTCTTAAAGGCTGGCAAAGCACTTGCAACTTTTCTAATATTGCGAGTGCACATCCTCGTTAATTGCCCCTTAATTTCATAAAAACGTAATAATTTATGTGGTAATTTTTCCATCATTCAAAGAATCATTCCGTACCTCCTTTTAAATAATATTACATCTATACTAATATTATAAATGCGAATTGTAAGGGGGTGAAAATGCGTAAAGTTCAAATGAAGTTAGTTCCAAAAATTCATAATAGATGGCGCCGCGCCGCCGCCGCGCGTCTTCTACATCGCACTATCGCTTACCCAAACGTGTTTCTATAAGAGGTGATAAGGATGAACATGCTGCTTTCGATTAATTTGATGTTTCACATAATATTTGAAATATATTGTAATAAGAAGAGTTGATGTTCGACTTCGACCCCACTCCCCAGCTGTTAATAACCCCCTATGCAAAAATATATATCTATACATATAATAAAACTGTAGTAGGTAATGAAAATTCTGTACAATAAAGATATTAAAAAAATAATAAGCGGGGGGTGTCACTACATCGCTATAGAAGCCAAAAATGTAGTTAGTTTTTTTGTCTGTCTGTCTGTCTGTATCATGTATGTGTAAAGACGTCAATCGCCTATTACTGGTTTTGCTGTTCAGTAGGGTTACCTGGGTCCTGGGATAATTTTCCCTCTGGCGTAATATGAAATAATACAACCAGTGAGTGTGAGCGAGAAGACAAAGTTTGTTCTATCAAATTACATAATATATCAAACACTGTCGTGCAAGCGACACCGCGATGCAGAAGCCTGACAGCGACATCTGTTACTGAATAGCGGAACCAAACCCACCTATACAATATGAGATTTACAAAATATCTCTACAGTATGTTTGTTCCACTATCACACGAAAACTACTGATCCGATTTGAATGCGGTTTTCACAGATATATTTGTCTTCTTCCAACTTAACATCTGGTGATAAAAAAAAATCTCCCCACCCCTCAAAGGGGACGAAAAAGGGAGTCAGATTTTGTATCAAACTTTTTTCTTTAACACGAAAACTACTGATCCGATTTGCATACAGTTTTCGCAGATATATTTGTCTTCTTCCAACTCAACATCTGGTGTATAAAAATACCCCCCTCCCACCCTTCTAAGGGGACCAAAGAGGGCGTCAGATTTTGTATCAAACTTTTTTCTTGGACTTATTTCATAATATTATTAACTGTGTTTTCTAACTTAACATCTGTTAATAAAAAATTTCCCCCACACCTCTTAGGGGACAAAAGAGGGGGTAATATTTTATATCAACTGATAAAGTAGAAATACTTTAAATGGGAAAACAACGTTTGCCGGGACAGCTAGTTATTTTAAACTAGTAGTACTGTAAGAAATGTTTTCTGTCTGTCTGTAAACATTGAAGTTTGAAGTAAGCGTCCCCCGGAAGCACCTCTAGTCTGTCGTGCAAATGCAATTTGCAGTAATGTAGCAACGAGAACTACTTACCATATAATATTATTATATTATTATAATAGAAGTTGCTTTATGACGGGTACTACCGCGCGCTATTTAAAGCTGTAGTCCACGCGGACGGAGTCGCGGGCTCGCGGGCAACAGCTTGTATATTATAATTGTATGTTCCTTAAGTATATTATTAATAACTTTACTTTGCAGACTCTAGACTTTAAATCATTTTAAAAATATGTAAGTTCAAAGTATAGTCGTAGTCTCAGCATTTCTTTGCAAATATTTAATTGTAGGATGTAAAACAACATCGGTTAGTTCAAAGAAAAAAACCTGTGCCTAAAAGTTAAACGGCTAAAACATAATCACGTCAAACAATAGTGCGATGTAGATACCTAACAGTGAAATCTCTTATTGACTAGAGTACATTTACAAGTATTATGCGATGTAGACGACCAGCAGCGACATCTATTATTTATTAATTATTATCAAATATATTGATATTTGATAAGGAAAAAAATATAAAACCACGTTTGTTGTATGAGAGCCCCGCAAAATATTAAATTTATTTTGTTGAAATACATGATCGATGAAAATTTCTACTACCGTTCTTGAGATACTTCCAAGAGACAGATAGACAGACAGACAGATGGGCAGCTGACAGACAATGAAGTCTAGGAATAGGGTTCCGTTTTTACCCTCTGGGTACTGAAACCTAAAAGAAATACACCAAAAAAAGAAAGAAAAAATGAACTAAAAAAAACAACGTAAACCAACTTACAAAAAGAAATGAAATCCCACAAAAAACATTTTCATGTAAAAATGTTGCCAAGATGAGAACATAATATTATTATAGTTCGTGGTGTCAAAAAGTAGTGAAATCTCATGTAGAGCCAAGTTTCTAACCTTACATACTTAGCCCTAAATCTAAAAACCTTAATTTTACACCAAAGCGTGGCAAAATATTTGATAATAATATAATGTGTCAGCCGAACGAGAAGAATCTAAAAACTCTACACATTAGTCAAAATCGGTGGCTTGGCCATTTTGTTATTCGGCAGGGCTTTGAACTTAATATACCCTAACTAAAGAAAAATGGCCAGGCTATCGATTTTGACTAATGTGTAGAGTTTTTAGATTCTTCTCGTTCGGCTGACACATTATATTATTATCAAATATTTTGCCACGCTTTGGTGTAAAATTAAGGTTTTTAGATTTAGGGCTAAGTATGTAAGGTTAGAAACTTGGCTCTACATGAGATTTCACTACTTTTTGACACCACGAACTATAATAATATTATGTTCTCATCTTGGCAACATTATTACATGAAAATGTTTTTTGTGGGATTGTTTTAACGAAACAATAAAGACTTCAAATAGTATTTCCTCATCATAGGACAACCAGTGCCTGCCGAATTAATATTTTTTATGAGTGTAGGCCTCTTTATTTCTGCCGCTCCTCTAAGGATGCTGCTGCCCATAGGCCGCGGCCTATTTATAAATCCGGGGCATGACCTGTGAAGTATCACCAAAATTATGACAGCGATTAAAATAAATTACACAGAAAACTCGCATGAAATATGATTTGCGATGTTTCGTCTAGTGTTTGTAGTCCCTCAAAGGTAGGGACTGGCTGGGGCATCAAGTCTTTTTCGGTAAAATTAACTCTTCCGTAGCATATAATGTTAATTGGAAATAGCTTAACAAGTTAAAAGTTTCTAAATTAGTAACCTCTATCCAACAGATGCGCGGGCGCAACGGACGCGGAGCTGCAGTTTGGTGACAGCGTGTGCGGCGCGGGCGCATGCGGGCGCGGCGCTGTGTGCCTGCCCGCGCGCTCCGTCTGCCTGTCGCGACTGCAGGCTGACTGCCCGCAGCATGTGTGTGGTAAGTTGTCAGGAAGATAGTAATAGACATGGCTATAGTTGGAACGAAGAAGTAAAAGTTCTGTCTGTTAAGAAAAAGGCCGAATTTTAGCAATGTCTATCAGTGTAAAAAAATGTTCATTCATACGAAAAGTAAGAGAGGCAACGTCACACTGAAATCAGCAATCAATTTTAACAGAGGTTGGTTAAATTGGTACTAAAATTCATTATCAAAAAATATGGAGCATCGTCAAATTGATCAATAGTTAAAATGTCACATTTTCATCAACAGTGGACACCGCATCATGCGGCCGGCAGCCGGAGTCGCCGGTGTGCGACACCGACGGCCGCACACACTCCAACCCCTGCCACCTCATCATGAGCGGCAGCAAGCTCGCCTACTGGGGTCCCTGTCTCCGGGGATGCTCGTCGGTAAGTGGACTAATAACTCGGAATAAAGCATTCAGGGTGAACATGTGCCATATTGGTGTGGGATCTTTAGCGGTGATCTCATTTGCAATAGAAGATGTTGACGGCAACTTCATTGCATTTGTTTATCGCACGCAAATCGAATTTTTTTCATGAAGGTGTTCTCCAAGGACTCAAAATATCCCTATAACAAATTCATCTAAATCTGTACAGCGGTTTGAGCATTACGAAGTGACAGACAGACAATTTCGTAATTATTATATTAGTATGTGTGCTATTTAACTGTATGCATGACATTTTCTCTTACAGAAGACAACAGTATGTGGAGTAAACGGAGTGACTTACACATCAGAATGTGCTGCTTGGGCGGAATTCGTCAGCGTAGACTACATAGGTCCGTGTTACGCAGTCGGACCTATTTCCGACACGATGGAACCGAAGTGCACCTTCGACAGAATAGTCTGTCCGCCTCTGAAGAGAAAGGGATGCATTGGGTTCACAGCCCCAGGAGCTTGTTGTCCAAAATGTGGTGGGGCATTGAGAATCCTTTATTCCAAGAAACAAATCGATAGAGCACTATACGGTACCAACATTTCAGCCAGCGTTATAAATCTACATAATGTGCTTTTAGCTCTGGAAAGGCATGTGAAAATAGCAGAATGTGCGTTAAGGGGTTATCTGACCATAGAAATGGAGATTTTCGTGTCGGTAGAGTCCATCGTCAAAAATCCAACGGAGTTGCAGCTGAAGGTGTGCGTTTTGGAGGCTGAGAAAATTGCTGATCTCATTAACAGGGAGAGTTCTCTGATAAGTACTGATTTAGGCCTCAGTGCCTTATCTTATGCGCTGTTGGTCCACACCCATCCAACTCAGGGTGCTCAGACTTGGACACTTTCAGTGTTCTTGTTGATATCGAGTTTACTCGTGAGTGTGATCAGATAGTGATGTTATGAATACTGTTGTAAATATTTTGTAAATAAGCAATTATGTATACCAAATATATCGTAGGAATTGACGCTTTTGTCCAAACTGATTGGATGTTAGTTTTTAGTTTTTGGACACTTTGTAAAAAGACTAAATAATAAGCCTTCCTAGGTGGATCATAAAAAGTATTGCATTTTACTATTGTGTAAAAGTTTTTGATTGTAGAATAGTTGAGATTTCGCAGTTGCCAGGTGTCCAAAAATTGTTAATGTTCAATTTTTCGATTGAAGTTGTTCATATAATAATAACCGTGAGTTTAGTGCCATTTTTGATATTACCAATAAGACATCACAAAAGACGTACCTATATCAGTAAGTTTTATACCAAATATGTTATTGTTATGTTGTTGAGAGCGATGTTTCCAAATATTTTTACTGAGTATATTTATGTGCTATGAATTAAAAGTTATATACCATGATATTCTTTTATTTACGGTTAACAATACAGAGATTATATTGAAATAAGTTATTTGACTAGCTGACGAATAAAGCCCTTTCGTTTAATAAATAGGATGTTGAGTTTCAATCGCTACTATTTTTAAGCGTATCTACTAGAGATTCGGTCTTCGAATAAAAGGGGAATGTTCTTTTTAAATTTTTCTACATTGATAATAATTATTGCTCTAATCACACCTTTTAAACTGCATTCGTTGTCCGATCGATTTGAGTCTATTCGAGAGCTAGTCTCACTTAACATTAATCCTATAATTGATCACAAAAATTAAGTATTCTTGTCAAAAAATACGTTAATCCTATCGAGTAGTTGTGTGTCAGTGACAGTTTTGGCGAGCTGCATGAAGCCCGCTTGCAGCACGGGACAGATCAGGTGGAACCTCTCCAGGGGGAAGGTCAGCACCAGCTCCAGATACGCCATGATGATGTTCTGGAAACAGTGCTTCTGCACCTCCGTATCCTGAAACATGTGATGGTATATTTAGTAGCATCATGATTATAAAATTCTTCATCTATATTCTATATACCTACTATATAATTATCAAAACTTCAAATTCTCTTTATAACTTTTTTATCTAAGTTCATTTGTTGTTACTACTTATTAATGCTTAAAGTTCTTACTTTATTAATGCTTAAAGTTCTTTGCTGCTCAATTTCTGGGGGCACTGGCTGTGGTGGTATAAAAGGCTCCACTGTTTTTAGTTTATCGTATGTTGGTCCATCGCATATTATGATATTAACTTTTCTGCTATTATCTTCAGCTTTATCTGCACTATTTTGCCTCATGATACTAACTTTTCTAGAATTATCTTCAATTTTGTCTACAGCACTTTGCCTAATTCTACTTAGACTTGACTTTGACCCATCTCTAACTTTAGGAACTTTTACTTCACTTTCTGCGTTTCGTTTTTGTATACATTGATTAGTTTCATCATCCGCTGTGTTTTCTTTTAGATTTTCTGTCTTCTCGTATTCGATATTATCATTTTCAATATCCTTAAGATCTTCTGTGTGATCAGGAGTGTTATTGCTTAGTTTAAAGTCTGCAAATGTAAATGGTTTTGGATTATCAACTGGGCTGTCTGGGTTTTCAGTAACTTCTACTTCGGGTGATGGAGCTACATCCTCAGTTTCGATAATCGTTCTGTTGTTGTAATATTGTTCATAGTTATTTGAGGAATCAGAATCTTCTGAGCTACAAGAAACTCTATCTTTTATGATAAAGGAATCATCAACATCGTAATCCGCTACATTTATCAAATGCTTAACATAATTGTTACATAAAAGTTCCCAAGTGGCTTTCAGGTCAAATATGTTCATTACAAACTGGTCATATTCTAAAGTCATGTTTAACGTGGTTTTGTATATACTTAAGATAACACTTATATCGGCTGGTTCCAGTCTATACATAGAGACTCCACTGAAAAATATTTCTGTGAGAGCTATAATCTTAATAAGCCATGAGGATGCCGTTTGTTTGTAAAGATTAGCGGCATGGTCCAAATTAGAAACTTTTTGTACGAGAAACTTTAATCCTGGTCTCGCATCGAACTGCATTCCTCGGGAATATGATAGTTCCAAGCTTTTCAGAAGTAAATCAATATTTTTACTATTCAAAATAAACCTATAGTTACAAATGTTTGTGTTGCTTTTAAAAGTATCTATAAGTATGCTGTTGATTCCGTGGAAAACATCCGAGGATGCTTGAATAAGAACAGTCGCTATTATTTGCACCAATATTTGATGAGCTAATAATCCCACAATAAGCCCTCGATTTGGTATTCTGACAGTGTAAAGATCAGGGTTTAGTGAATTTATAGATTCTTGTAGATAAATCAAATAAATGTAACTCCTGTCGTCGATTAGATTTAGATTTTGTTGTGAATTCTTTGTCGTATTTTTCATCTGGTTATCTGCTTTTGTTTGGTCACTTAAAAATACTTGCTGGGCCATAGCATGCAATCTTACATTATCATTAACTGAACAATCTCTTCTAGCTGCTACTTTAACAATAGCTAGATCTCCATAAAAGCTATTTGAATTTTCCTTGAAGGCGTAAGTTAATTGTTTCAATGGACTCAAACTAACGTTACAGGCACGATGTAAACTCGTGCAAATGATTTCCCATTGGTTATCGGTCAGGAGATGTCCTGATGTTAAAATAATATGCCTTATACACGATGCCCCTAATCTAGCGACGGGCTCCTGCGGTTGCGCTATACATTCTACTAAAATCAACATTATTTGCTTTAGAGCAAAAGTAGCTTCTACACTCTCTATGGGTTCTACTATTTTATCACTATCTTCGTCCAGTCTTTCAATGTTAATTTGTTGTAAAAGGTGCAGATATGTAACAATAGTATCTGTTGTCATTCCACAACATTGCTTAAAATTTGGCATAACATTGTCCCAATTGGTATGAACGTTTGCTATTTGTCGAAGCCAATTCTGTACCGTTGGCAGTAGCAGATGATTTATACAATGGAGTCCAAAATGCGTTCCTGGGACTTCAGCGATATTTTTTAACAACTTGAATAGAGTTTCCATTGCAGCTGGTTGATTCTTCTTGGAACAGACAACCGTGGCAGAAACTAATCCTTCTATCAACACATACCATACTTTGAGAATATTGCTTGGCTTATCCAACTTCAATAGGCAGTTATTAGTTGTGTTAGATGGCGGTAGACTCGTCGACAATTTTCTGTACGAAAATAGTTCTTCGTCACAATTTTCGTTCACGATATATTTTGTAACATCGAGTGAATTACTCGGTATAATAGGATCGACTACCGATAAAGGTAAATCACCTTTGATGCGGTTACCAGTATTGAATATCGGACACTTTGGCATATTGTACATCATACTAAGAATATCAGCACAGTTTTCTAAATGATATAACGCCTCCCTGCACATATCGACAATAACTTTTTCAGACTTCTCTTCGCTTAGTGGAATAAATTTGCTATTCTTTGAAAACTTTAGGCTTAAACTAGGTTTGGATTGTGGAGGAGTGGTATTCTTTTTTGGTTTTCCTTCGGTTGCTTGAGTTTCCTCATAGTGAAGACCTTTAATATGACTTAGAAGACAAAGTATGCAGTCTAGTGCAGCATTGGCGAAAACGAGAGTATTGTCTGTATTTAGGAACACTTTGAATATTTCTAGGACTGCTGAATACTGATTAGCGTTATTTGCTGCTCTTAGAGTATTGAATAGGGGACGCCAACCAGACCTTATTTCCATTCTATTCGTTTCCACAAACTCACAAATGCATGAAATGATTTGTTCCTAAAACAAAAGAAATACTAAGTATGTTTTTAACAGTAACATTATTAATGTAGAAAAAATTCTTACAGTAAAAAATCCAGTACCTGAATATCATCATCGCATAGTTCCAAACAAAGGAGATTTTCAAACGGCTTCAAGAGCGCTTCATTGAAGTGGAAATGTGGAAGCTCTACTTGCTGATTGAGCAATGTGGTTGCACAATCGTGAAGACATTGGATCGCCAGACTTGAAATGTGGATATCTTTGTGACAGGCTGCCTGTAAAATACATCAACGAGATATTAACAGATTAGAAGATTTATTTAATTGAAACTTGTTAAATGTATGCTTAGGATAATTATTCTGAAAGTCTTTTAAGGTCTACAGTTATATTACATTCTACAGTTATGTTTTCTCCATATCATTATGTTAAAATCATTCGACAAACCATAGTCTGTCCAATGAACTTTCACACCATTCGGAAATTCGATCAATTTGTCTAACCACCAAATATTGCATCATTATCATCATCATCGTCATCATCAGCCTATGCATACCTGCATAAAATGCGGCGCGACGACCGTCCATATCGCCATTCTGTGTGCGAGTGGTCGCGCGGCACGCAGGCAGCGCAGCGCGACGTCGCCGGCGCGGCACAGCGCGCGGCTCGCCTCGCCGCCCGTGACGGGCTTGCGCGGGCTGCGACGCCACCACACTGCGTTGTTGTTGGCTATGTCCTGCTCCCAGGTGGAAAACAGCTGAAAGGAAATATATTTTGATAAGTGCTATAATAATAATTATTATAATCAAAAAACGCTGAGGAAAATTCAGAGCACTGCAAGTGGTAGCCCAAGATAATAAAGCAAAACAATAAATATGAAAATCAAAGTGTTGAAAAAGTATAGAAAGAATCGTGTTTTGACCCAACCTTATTGCCAGACTTACTTCTGGCAATAAGTTTGTGACTGAACTCTTTCATAATTTTACGCTGGTATTTTGTTCTTGCCTATGGCAAATAATTTAAACTTTCTCACAGATTTTAGACTGCTTTTAACTGGAATTAAAATAGAACATCTAACTTACCAATCGATGGTGCTGCTGCAGCAATCTCTCGAGCGCCGCTCGTAGTATCGGCAGCGTGGTGGTGGCGGCGAGCCGCGTGAACAGCGCGTCGGCAGCACTCGATAACGCGCAGCAGACGCGCGCGGCACTCGAACCGCTAATTAGCTCCCCACTCTGAAAAATCACTGAGTGCTTCATACCTTTTATAGCCTGGCCTTAGACGTTGTTAAGACTGGGGTAGTTTTTGGATTACAGATGATATTATAATATTTTCAAATTCAAATTCAAATTCAAATTCTTTATTAATCATTCAATAATATACAATAGTATAAAAGCAAGGTAGCGTACATCACGTCGTCTAATCCCATACTAAGTAAAACTTGTATTATGGCAATCAGAAAACGGATGCACGCCGAACAATTTTATCCTAATATATATTATTCTCACATTTTGATCAGTTATAGATATAATATTTACCTCTTGACGACAAGCTTCCACAATCTTCGCTACAGACATCTCACTGTTGCTGTTATTTTCAAACACTGGTTGCAGAAAATTGAACACGTCCACGCTGTAAAAAAATATAAACGACTAGCTGTCCCGGCAAACGTTGTTTTGCCATTTAAAGTATTTCTACTTCATCAGTAATTGATACAAAATCTAACCCAACCCCCCCTTTGTCCCCTAAGAGGGGTGGGGTGAAAACTGATGTTAAGTTGGAAAATACAATTAATAATATGACGTAAGTACATTAAAGAAAAAAATTTGATACAAAATCTGACCCCCCTTTGGGTCCCCTTAGAGGGGTGGGGGGAAAGTTTATACACCAGATGTTGAGTTGGAAGAAGGCAAATATATCTGCGAAAACCGTATGCAAATCGGATCAGTAGTTTTCGTGTTAAAGCAAAAGTTTGATACAAAATCTAACCCCCTCTTTCGTCCCCTTAGAGGGGTGGGGGGGAAAATTTTTATACACCAGATGTTAAGTTGGAAGAAAACAAATATATTTGCGAAAACCGCATTCAAATCGGATCAGTAGTTTTCGTGTGATAGTGGAACAAACTTACAGACAGACAGACAGACAGACAAAAAACTAACCACAGTTTTGGCTTCTATAGCGATGTAGTAACACCCCCTGCTTATTATTTTTTCAATATCTTTAATGTACAGAATTCACATTTCTACAGTTTTATTATATGTATAGATTTATAGTTAAAGAAATTAATTACTTAATTATAATAGCAATAAAAAATAATAGTCATTCAAAACGTATTTTAAAAAGTTCTAAAAATATTACTTTCTTAGTCATAACTTTTAAAGCTTTTTTGAAATTAGGATTATAATAATGAAGCACGATAGTCTATATCAAATCAATAGCTGTCGCATAACTATTGAAAATCTATTGTGTCTGCGATTCCCACGATCGAGGTAATATTTACGTGGACAATACGTGGACTCTCCGAGCGAGTCGGTGGCACTGATAATTAAAATTTAAATCTCTCCCCTACCGCACGCACAGTGCACACCCGCGCGTCGCGCCTTGACGCCCAATTCGCAACGTGCAGCAGAAATCGTAATATTTTAATTTCGCCATAACATTAAAACCAAACGTCCAATTTTAATCATTCAAAGACCAAATATTATCTACATTAACTGTACTTAGTGATGAAATAATTTATTTTGATAAGGGTCAATAGCATTATTTAAATAAACGCGTTTAAATATAGTCCAAAAAAAATTCAAGATTTTTTAATAAAAAAATGGTTATTGTGCCTCACTCAACATAGATAGGTATAGTGTATCGCGGACTTTTTTGTAGATATTTAAAAGATCTATAATTACTTAGAACATTTTATGCCTCTATCTTTTATAGTTTAGGCAGCGTACGCAAAATAAGTAACTTTTCTGGTTGATTTTTTACACCTTGCGTCCGAAAATCCCAAATATCTTACGGAACCTTATATTTTTTCAAAATAAAAATTAGCCTATGTTCAGCAGAAATAATGCAGGATTCCAATGGTAAAAGAATTTTTCAAATCGGTCCAGTAGTTTCGGAGCCTATTCGACTCAAACAAACAAACAAACAAACAAACAAACAAACAAACAAAAAATCAAATCTTTCCTCTTTATAATAGTAGTGTAGAAAAATTAACTAGCTGTTATGACGTGGCTGAAGAGCACGAAGAATATTTGTATTGCAATCAAGCTGGGCCTATATTAAAGCAATAAGTATATAATATTCGATCGTGAGCAAAAGACACAAGTAACAAAATTTCCCGTACGAAATTCTACAATTCATACACGAGAATAATTATTATTCCAGTATGATTTATCATAGGCTTATATTATACTAATCGAAGTTGATAATTTTAACGGCACTACAGACTACTCCAAGTTCCAACTGCACTTAAAAGCTATAGGCACAATCGAGGAAATTGATTCCTAGGTAGTTGACAGACCTACGTCATCTGGTCAGTTCATGTCAATTCAATGTCAATAACTTATAAGGGTAGTTTGATGTAACGCGTCCGAACTACTATCACAAGTCACAACTTACTCTGCTACTGGGTAGGTCCCCCATGTACCTAGGAATCAACTTATCTGATATAGTTACACTAACCACGTCTCATCATCTTTATCCAGCCCCAACTTCGCGTCAGCCTGGAGTATGGACACGGTCTTCCGTCCCGCCTGCATCGCCACTATCGGCGTCGCGTTGTTGCCCTGCTGACCGAACAAGGAATGCTCGAAGCTGGACACATACTGACAGGCGGCGAATATGTGCTCCCAGCATTCTGGTGCTTTGGAGCCTAGTTCGAGGCCACCTAGAAGAGGGATAGATAGGTTTAAGATATTATGTAACATCGAGGAAATTCATTCCTAGGCAGTTGACGAACCTACGCCATGATAGTCGGCTTATGTCAATTCAATGTTAGAGCTATGAATTGACGTGGTTTGATTTTTAAAACGCAACCAAATTACTTAGATTCGCCATCTGCCTAGGAAGAAATCAACTTCTCTGATAGAACACAAACGAAAGTATCATGGTCCCGATTAAAATTTAGTTCTAGACCACCCGGAAGTGGGATGGATAGGTGTCTCTGCTAAGATAAGCTACTGACCATAAGATAAGCTATTCGCCATAGTTGCTAGATTTTTCAAGGACAAAATGTAATAGTAATAAAGGTTCCCATCTGTTATTTACCTGATATAAGAATATCCAACGATAATGCGTGTGTGGACAATATTTTACCATTCGCTGGTTGTGATATCGCTGAGTTTGCCAGGAGAGCCAGAATACTGCTGCAACGATTTTGTAGATTCAACGTTGTACTGATTCTTGCCGCCTGGAAATATTTCTATGTTGGTAAGATAGATATTGATAGACACGTCAAGCAGTGGACGAATATAGGCTGATTTGATTGATTGATTGAAGATATATATTATGCTACGTCTCTTTCACAAACGCAGTACTATCTCGTTTTCACTTATTGGCATTAAGGACTTTGTTATTTGGTCGAGCTACGTCCAGTGTTAATGGTGTAGCTACTACTATAACACTGTATGAGTTTACCATAACATAAGTCTGCCATATCTGCCTATAAATCAATATAGGCAGATATGGCAGACTTATACTTAAATTCTTCACAACTGGACTTTAGAGCTCACCTTATGTAATCCCTCCAAGCACTGAATAGTGAGTCCCTCCCACGCTATTCTCTTCCTCTTGCCGAAAGTTTTGATCTTCTTCGATATCATGCCTTGTAACTTGTTCTTTCTGTTCCTGTACCCTATGAGAGGCACACTCAGCACCGTCACCATTGAGTCCCAGATACACGTTAAAATTCTGAAAAAGAAATGACATGGCATTAAGATTGTACATTGTACAATCAGATTAGTTGATTCATAGGCAGATGGCGGACCTATATTATTTGGTCACGTTGTGTCAAACCCAGCCGACAGATCACGAATTGACATAATCCAACCAAATGTCGTATAGGTCCGTCAACTGCCTATAAATCATTTTTTTTCGATGCAATGGTACAAGACTGAAGATGATTATTTTTTTCTTCTTTTCCAAATAATATTATTACTTCGTGATTGATTTCTTGTACCAAAAATGGATGGAAAATCCCACATGGACTTGTTGCATTTTTGGAAGTAATGTATAGGTAAGGGACTGCTTTGTTACTTTTTGTAACAAGGCTTCTTACCGAAGAACGGCACTTATCGACGGCACTTGTTGACGCGTGGCATAGACACTTGTCGTCAGTCTGACTGCCGTCGACGCGTGCCGTCGACAAGTGCCGTTCGTCTGCTAGCGCTCTAAGTAGAATGTAGACCTCTTCAGACGTGAATCATTTGGTTAAGTAAGCTACGTTACACGAATTTCATTGTATGTTCCAGCGACCAGCCAGTACCTTCTAGACCAACGCAGACTTGCTTGATGTTGCTGAGTATCGTTGGTATTGTTGTAGATCATGGAAGCCTCTTTCAGTTTCTGCCAATCTGACATTACTGGATTCTGATCTAATCCACCGAGATCTGTAAAAGTAGAATCGTTGTTCTAATGTAACCTAACAAGTCTCAAATGACCATTATTAATTTATAATCCAAAAGGAAACTTTCATTGTTGAGTGTGTTGTGTTTGAGTGTTAAAGAAGCTTAGAACAGGCTCAGATACAAAATGTCCAAGATTTTTTTTATCAAAATTGCCTTTTCCGTTTTGGAGCCACGCTGCCTCGATATGTTAATAAACATAAAAAATCTAAAGTAAAATTTCATATAGCTATCATGATCTGATGATGAATCAAAGGTATAGGTATTCCTGCAATTTCCATTTAACAGCAACTATACCTGACAGTAAATGTATGAGGGGATGTTCAGCCGTCGGCACGTCCTTCAGTAGATCCGTCGCCAGCACCTGCTGGTACAGCTCCCGGAGCCACGTCGCTGACAGGTACACCAGCACGCCGCTATTCTGGACGTCATCCACGAACTGGTCCTCTGTTAGCGGTACTTGGTTCTTCTGGAAATTCAAAGTAGATTTTAAAACATGCAGGTCATCGATCATTTTAATTATATTTTACTAAACCTTCTCGTGGTTTCAAGAGTGCAGTTTAGGTAATTGCTAAACGTTTGAGAATGTCATGATTTTCTTCCGCAAAAAAGCAGAAATAACAGGATAGTTAATTTACGTTTATTTCATCCTACAATAATGAGTAGGTTCGCCTCTTTATACAGAAGGTTTCAGATAGAAACGCAATAGATAAAACTTTTAATGGTGAACAGACACAGACAGAAGAAAGAACAATAATAATTTTATGATAGTGGCATAATGTTTATTAACTTACATCATCATCAGTATAGTATCTTGCCCGTCGTTGTTTCAACGTAAGCAACAGAGCCGCGTATGTGGCGAGGTAGACTCCATCAGCGTTCATGATGCAGGCAGTAGCTGGCGGCTGCGACGCGTTGTGCTGACAGCATTTTGATGCAAACTCTTGCATTGATTCATCAATCTAAAAAATATCTATTTTGTAGCTGCATTTTTACGATCATTTTCTTCACTCTTTATTTTAATATGGGTGATATTTTGTTACATATTTTTAAAATATTTTTTTACTCTTTAATTTTAAATATTCTTTAAAATATATAATTGGTTTCTATTTCTATTGGACATATTGTCAATAGTCTTAAATTAATTAGTAATTTACCTCAATACAAGTCCTTAGTACGAGAAGTCTTGGTAGTAACGAGACTTGCAGAGTTTTGACGAACTGCCTCGCGTTGTGTCTTTCGAGATCCACATTGCATTCCGTGATTGTGCATCTAAAAGAAATTTCCTATTATAATCATTCATTATCAAAATCATAATCATTATTATAATTTTATTTTATGTCTAGCATGGCAATATCATTAGCACTACCATAATTATTATCATCATATTTTTATTTACGTCAGTCGTCATCCATTATTATTTTTTTTGGTCTACGTGGACTGGTTCACATGTCTTTGGACTAATATAATATTATTTTAAGACCAATATGGATATAATTTGTAACATTACTTGACAATATTACCTTCCGAGATTTAAAGTTTTGGGAATGGATTTAGTCTTCTCATTATAGTCGCCTTCTGGGCTGGATTTGGGTGAGGCAGGGTTATTAGCTCGTGACGGCAGGAAGACATTGTCAGCGTCTGAATCAGCTTCTGCCTCACTTCCAGAACTTATGTTCTCTGGACCAGATGTATCTGAAAATTGTATGATTAGTGTTAAAAATATTTTGGAATATTGTTGTTAATTGTTAAGCCTTTCAGGACAGAGTAAAAAAATATTAATAGGGTAATTAAAAATATTAGCAAATCTAACTTAGGTACCTGAAGAATCGTGGTCCTTTGCATTATTGCTCTGCAAGACAGCTATTACATCCCTGTAAGAAATAGGTGTCGTTATACAAGAAGCTGCCATATTTGAATTCAATTCTTCAACACAAAGGTACCATCATAATATCTCTCTCCTTTTTTCCGTCTGTCTGTATATTTGTTTGTTTACATTTTGCATGATCATTTAACAACTATAAGGACTACCCAGAAAAACCTGCGATTTACCTATAAGGACTCGGCAGCCTGGCCAATGTTTGGTAAGTAAGTGGTCCAGTGTAGTCAGCATCTTGCAGCTTCGGCCAATGGCTCATGATGAGAGCAGCGACATCCGCAGACATGTACTCCACAGACCCCGAGCACAGCTTCTCCAGAGCATCTAGTAGAGAGAACACGCATTCCACTGCTGCTGCTACCACGTCGGGGTTACCGCTGCGCCCGCATTCTTCTATACCGTCCATTATACTGAAATTAATAAATAAATAATTAACGACTCCGTTTTACTTTGCTTGTCTATAGATATCTATAGTCACATACACATATATTTTGTCATTTAAGAAGCATTGTAACTTACTTCATGGTTTTGATCATATATAATATTAATTACTTTGTTTACGTTGTTATTATAGGTTGAAATCTTGAAAGAAGTCGCTAAAGTACGCTATCTTTTTGTTACTTTTATCAAAATGTTCTTACAAAATTATCGAAGCCTAACAACAGATAAATTTCGATTTAGATCTAGTCAATCTAGTCTATTTTGATGAATGTATAGATGTTAAATCAAACTTCTTTGCACCTTCGTTGGCTTTACAATATACCTCACATTAATGGAACACGGGAACACGGCATAAATAAGATACTCACAGTCTCAATATAGCCATATCATCACTGGGTTTCTCCTGGTCCCTCTTTAGCAGCACCAGCTGGCACAACCTCTGTGGATTCTGAAGCAGTTCCCTCGCGCTGCGGAGTGGTTCCGTGCGGTGTGGCGCGGGCGGGTATAACAGCATGCGGTGGTAGAGGGCCTCTAGCACTGGTCGGAGTGTGGATGTGGAACCGACGAGACGAACGAGCTGGTTGGCTATGCTGTGGAGAGTTATTTATTTAGACACGGTCGTTAAGTTAATTTCAAAATTATTTGGGAATAAACGTAAAAAGTCGTTGTATTATTGGTCCGTATCCATTAAATTCCTCTTGTAGTACCGAATAAATCTACACTACTATTATAAAGAGGAAAGATTTGTTTGTTTGTTTGTTTGTTTGTTTGTTTGAGTCGAATAGGCTCCGAAACTACTGGACCGATTTGAAAAATTCTTTTGCTATTGAAATCTCACATTATTTCTGCTGAACATAGGCTACATTTTATTTTGGAAAAAAGTAGGGTTCCGTAAGATATTTGAGTTTTTCGGACGCAAGGTGTAAAAAATCAGCTAGAAAAGTTACTTATTTTGCGTACGCTGCCTAAACTATAAAAGATAGAACCATAAAATGTTCTAAGTAATTGTAGATCTTATAAATATCTACAAAAAAGTCCGCGACACACTATACCTATCTATGTCGAGTGAGGCACAATAACCATTTATTTATTTAAAAATCCTAAATTTTTTTTGGAATAAATTTAAACGGATATATTTTACTGACGCTATTAATCCTTATCAAAATAAATTATTTTATCACTAAGTACAGTTTATGTAGATAATATTTGGTCTTTGAATGATTAAAATTGGACGTTTGGTTTTGAAATTATGGCGAAATTAAAATATTACGATAGTGAGCGTCACCAAAGCGCTTGCGGGAGGAAGAAAATATTCTGTTGTAGAAATGAATATTCTGTACATAAAAGATATGAAATGACACCCGAAATTACACCTTTGTCACTACATCGCTATAGAAGCCAAAAATGTGGTTAGTTTTTTGTCTGTCTGTCTGTCTGTCACTCTTTCTGTCTGTCTGTATGTTTGTTCCAGCATCACACGAAAAATACTGATCCGATTTGAATGTGGTTTTCGCAGATATATTTATCTTCTTCCAACTTAACATCTGGTGTATAAAATTTTTTCCCCCCACCCCTCTAAGGGGACAAAAGAGGGGGTCAGATTTTGTATCAAACTTTTTTCTTTAACACGAAAACTACTGATCCGATTTGCATACGGTTTTCACGGATTTGCATACGGTTTTCACAGATATATTATATTTGTCTTCTTCCAACTCAACATCTGGTGTATAAAAATCCTCCCCCCCCTCCCCTCTCAACCCTCTCTGGGGACCAAAGAGGGGTCAGATTTTGTATACAACTTTTTTCTTTAGTGGACTTACTTCATATTAGGTATTAACTGTGTTTTTCAACTTAACATCTGGTGTATGACCTTCCCCCCCCCACACCCTCTTAGGGGACAAAAGAGGGGGTAAAACATGTATCAACTGATGATAAAATATACTTTAAATGGCAAAACAACGTTTGCCGGGACAGCTAGTTAATTCATAGACAGATGGCGAACCTTTGTGATCATGAAGATCACAGACTGCCTATGAATCAATTTTTATGACGAAGCAAGAGATGACGATGCAATTTCAAAATAATTTATTTTATTACCTGTAAATAGCTTTGGCCTGTTTGCTGTTGAAGCTCGGAGCCGACACCAGCGCGCCTGAACCTCGGCCGGAGTCGTCTACCAAATGACCTTCGTGCTCTCTGAAAAACACAATACGAGTAGCACTCGGGGACTGCCGCGGTAAAGCTATTGCATAGAATATTTTTCAATTTATGCGATTATAATTCGCATACGTCTAGTCTGTAAAAGACGATGCACGGAAATGCCGCACCGCTGTGTCGGTTGAAGTGGGGGGTGTTTTTTGTTACGGAATTTCTTGATAGTGGCCGCGCTCAAAGCCCACGATAAAAGCTATTCAATAGTTCAAAAACAAAATTTTAAGTTTTTGAGAAACCATGGCTTCTTCACCTTTCTTTAATACTATTCTAAACTAGCTGTCCCGGCAAACGTTGTTTTGCCATTTAAAGTATATTTTCTACATCATCAGTTGATACATGTTTTACCCCCTCTTTTGTCCCCTAAGAGGGTGTGGGGGGAAGGTCATACACCAGATGTTAAGTTGAAAAACACAGTTAATACCTAATATGAAGTAAGTCCACTAAAGAAAAAAGTTGTAATCAAAATCTGACCCCTCTTTGGTCCCCAGAGAGTGTTGAGAGGGGAGGGGGGGGAGGATTTTTATACACCAGATGTTGAGTTGGAAGAAGACAAATATAATATATCTGTGAAAACCGTATGCAAATCTGTGAAAACCGTATGCAAATCGGATCAGTAGTTTTCGTGTTAAAGAAAAAAGTTTGATACAAAATCTGACCCCCTCTTTTGTCCCCTTAGAGGGGTGGGGGGAAAAAAATTTATACACCAGATGTCAAGTTGGAAGAAGATAAATATGTCTGCAAAAACTACATTCAAATCGGATCAGTATTTTTCGTGTGATGCTGGAACAAACATACAGACAGACAGACAGAAAGAGTGACAGACAGACAGACAGACAAAAAACTAACCACATTTTTGGCTTCTATAGCGATATAGTGACAAAGGTGTAATTTCGGGTGTCATTTCGTATCTATACGTACAGAATTTTCATTTCTACAACAGAATATTGTCTTCCTCCCGGCTCCCGCACGCGCTTTGGGACGCCCACTATCGTAATATTTTAATTTCGCCATAATTTCAAAACCAAACGTCCAATTTTAATCATTCAAAGACCAAATATTATCTACATAAACTGTACTTAGTGATAAAATAATTTATTTTGATAAGGATTAATAGCGTGAGTAAAATATGTCCGTTTAAATGTAGTCCAAAAAAAATTCAGGATTTTTAAATAAATAAATGGTTATTGTGCCTCACTCGACATAGATAGGTACAGTGTGTCGCGGACTTTTTTGTAGATATTTATAAGATCTACAATTACTTAGAACATTTTATGGTTGTATCTTTTATAGTTTAGGCAGCGTACGCAAAATAAGTAACTTTTCTTGCTGATTTTTTACACCTTGCGTCCGAAAAACTCAAATATCTTACGGAACCCTACTTTTTTCCAAAATAAAATGTAGCCTATGTTCAGCAGAAATAATGTAAGATTCCAATAGCAAAAGAATTTTTCAAATCGGTCCAGTAGTTTCGGAGCCTATTCGACTCAAACAAACAAACAAACAAACAAATCTTTCCTCTTTATAATAGTAGTGTAGATGTAGATAAAGCAAATTCTGAGCTTACCTGGCTTTAATATTCTTGTCAACGCGCGGTGTGCCCAGAAACGATATGAGTGAGGGGCAGAACTTCTGCCATAGGAAGGTGGTGAAGTGAGGGTTTCCGCTGACCCTCTCTGACAGGCTGGACATCAGCGTGAGGAGACACTCCAAGAAGAAGAGAGCGAGGGCGTTCTGTTTGGGGATCCTGGAATAGAAGAGTTGGTTACTGCTGAAGATGCTTTTAGACGTATTTTTTCTATCAGAGATATTTACTTGAAAAACTTACATCGATTAAACAGAATATGAAATGCTGTTTTGGCAGAATTTTAGAAATAGTCAAGATATTATTTGCTTTGACACAGTATCAAACACCACCATCATTGGTTATAACTTTGGGTCAGTACCTGCATACATGTTAGCAAGGAATAGTAAATTATTTTATTGGGTGGAACAGTTTTTATACTTTTTTTTCTTTTCGGTGATTAATCAGTAATTAATCGCCGAAATCCAGTGGAATTGCGCTTGCTATAACGGTATCAATTTAAAATCCAAGTTTAAGGGCCCGTTTCACCACTTCCTGATATCCACCAATTAACTTGACAGATCGAGTATGGAGAATCTGTCAAAAAAGTTGTAAATACTTACTGAACAGCCTATTCGACTCAGGAAGTGGTGAAACAGGCCCTAAATGTCGAAAACTCTCGAATCTACAATGTTAACACTCACAGCTGTGTCTCCGACAGTCTGCCGCAAAGGTACTGTATGACGGGTATGACCTCGCTGTAACAGCCCACCGCCACCAGGTGGTTGCGGCCTAGAGGAGACGACTCTGTCAGCAATTCTTGGTACTCCTCGTCTAGAAAAAATTGTGAGTTCCTTAATTATTATGAAGTTTCGCATTTTTGTGGACTCTTTCTATAAAGCTTCTTGTACTCCTCCTGAGTATGTACTTGCCTTGTTGCCTGATGATATTGTTATTATTCTTCTATCTCAGTCCAAGTCGCTGATGTCTTAAGCGTTTTATCCGTCTGTTTTGTTTTCTAGTCTAGAAGTGTAGGTGTGTTAAAATGACTACTGAACTCTGGCTCGCACAACGAAATTCCTATTACGCTCCTACCTCATACCTGTGTAAACGAGTTTGAAAGATATTCATGTGTGAGCGAAGGCATGCTTAAATGAAGCAGTGTCAATGGATGAATTTCTAGGCAAGACTTTGTAGTGATGTATGATTACTCACCCAGCTGAGCACAATAGGCCCGAAGCATCTGCGCAGCAGCAGCTCGTGCTGCAGCGGCGACGGGCGGCGCGCACGAGGCCGCCTCGCCGCAGCGTCCACACGCCCATACACATAACCGTCCGTTCAGCGTCCGCCGAGGTGACAACGCCATGGATAGGTATAGACGGAATATCTGGACCTGAAAGACAACGTTAGGTTCCTTTATCGTCATCAGACCCACCACCAAATACTCTCAACAATAATTATGGAACTTGTGCCGCACAAGTCGCAACAATTTTAAACCCAAGCTACGATCGTACTCCCACTTTGACCTTGTTGATATCGTAGAGAGCAGTGCAGCGACTAGACAGAAAACTCGTATGTGTATCCTCGCTCAAATAAGTTTAAAAGGCAAAATATAGTATTAAAAAGTGCAAGCTCTGCTGATTATTATTATTGATCAATGATCGTTGATAGTTACTTACCCAGCGGAGGTTTTAGCACTACCAGCGCACTGGGTGAGATTTCTTCGCCGCCCAGGGTGCTGGTAGTGTTAAAAAAGGACTACCCTTTTTGTTTGCCTTCGGCGCCCCCCTGGGCTGTCGCTCAACACGGCTACTAGGCTTACCTGTGTGTCAGGCTGGTGGTAGCCGACGGAGGTGGTGGCGCAGAGCAGCTGTGAGGGCAGCCACAGCGAGTCATCCTCCGGCTCGATGCCGCGGTGGAACCGGTCATCGCGCAATATCTTCTGCGGGATTTAAGACGGTACTTAGAATATAGCTCGTAGCATTGACATTTTTTATATCCACTTTATGTAGTCACAGAAATTGTTGCTACTTCGAACTTAGAAAAATAGAAAAGCACAGCAAAAATCATGAACTGATTGTCATAGCATAAAACGGCTCCTATGAAGTAGACCGCGATGACTTGAGAAAATTCAAAGGTATTTCCTGCTACTTTGCGGCTTTGTGGTCTGTCTGTTTTATAAACGAAAACGACCAGTCCCACTGGAGATCTTTATCACTCAAGGAATGCGGATTTTTTAATTAACGACCTAAGTGCACATGTTTTTTAATCATACAGTTGAAGTTTAATAACCCCGTAGTAAGTGAACTCAGAGTCAGACCTCAGAGATACGGGAGGCCTTTGTCCTGTAGTGGACATCGCCTGGTTGAAAGAACGCCATTACATAAAAGCCCTGAAGCGCTCCCCTATATTATATCCTCAGCTGTTCCTCACCAGACTATTAGAATCCTTACATGAAATCCCTGGAGCGCGTATGCGACGAGTCGGGGGCGCTTGGTCTCGAGCGCGGCCTGCAGCGGCATCAGGCACGCCCGACGCAGCTCGAACGACGCCCGACGGCTGCTTTCTTGCAAACATAGTACCTCTGCGAACCGTTATCAACCATTACAGTGTTGACAGGGATTTCTATTACGGACTTTTTGATTAAAAATATAAGTACTAGTTTTCTCGACCGCATTTTCGAATACGGGGGAAATAGCTCTGGATTTTATAATTAGTATAGGCCGTATCGGTCGCGGCCTAGAGATGAGTATTCTAGAAGGTAGCAGCGTTTAGGGAAGCGGCAGATTTCGTACATGGGGCGGTGGAAATAAAGTGGCCTATATTCATAAAAATATAAACCCAGCACTGGCGGAAAGCGGGAACCGTATACTTTTCTGTGATATTGTAAAGGTGCTCCCTCACCGGGAGCATTCGCTTGTAATGTAACGTTACAGAGTCGAGCATTACATCAGTGAGGGAGGAGAACCGAGCATTACAATGCGCACTTTGTAATGATCGTGATACAACTTGTAACATCAATGCTACGTGACAGTGAAGTCAACTTGCTATGGAATGCTCAAAGTCGAATCTATATTGTTCACGATTTTCTTACTACTAACAGTGTACAATACAAATGATCCCAAGTCCTTTAAATGACAAAAAGAACTCCCCTTTCCAACATTTCTAAGAAGAAAGATCTTGGTTGCCTATTGTATGTGTTTTATGCAGCATGCAGACTAGCGCCTGAGCTAGTGATAAGATTTTAATAAATGAAGTGTCAATACTCTTTCGTAATAATAGCCTGCATAACATAGGCCAGATTATGAGAGCCCTTCATTTTTTTCTTAATAATTTAAATAGAATAAATCTATACATATAATAAAATCGTAGGAAAGTCAATTCTGTACATTGAATATTTTTGAAAAATAATACTTGGGACGTGATCTACAATCGATATGGAAGCCAAAAATATAGTTTTTAGAATTTTTGTCTGTTTGTCTGTTTGTCTGTTTGTCTGTTTGTCTGTTTGTCTGTATGTATGTCCGGGATAAACTCAGAAAGTACTGAATGGATTTACTTCAAATTTTGCACGAATATTATATAGAGGTCGGGTCAACACATAGGCTATATATTATGACGATATCACCTAGGGCGGGGGTAGGGGCTCAAGTTTCAATATTTTTAGTTTTTTGCTCATATCGCTAAAACGGTGCGTTGTAGAGAAAAAATGTCCCGTACGTAATGAAAGCCCATAAAATTTCCTACAAATTTGTCCTTCACACTTTGTGTCTATCTTCACTCCTTGCCATGCTATGAGCTTTTATCTGATCTATCTTTTCTCTTCAAACAAAGCGGTGTTGCGGCGTTATACATCTTTTTTAAGAACAAAGTTAAAAACTAAACTACACATACGGTTTTCCAGTGTCGTTTGTTTTAGGGGGGCTGCGCCCCCCAAACCCCCCCCCCCTTATTCCTCATGAAACTTTTGTTCATAATTAAAAGGTATCGTGGAGTTTGTATTGCGTCTTAATTATCCTTTGTAGGAACAAACTAAGTCATCTATACAATATATTGTAATAAAATCGTAAGAAAGTCAATTCTGTACATTGAATATTTTTGAAAAATAATACTTGGGACGTGATCTACTATACTAACGCGGACGAAGTCGCGGGCAACAGCTAGTAATAATAATAATATTAAAAATACATTATCTAAATTTTTTCATTCACGTAAAAACCCTTACCTAATGCTTCCTGACATGATTTTTTCAAACTACTCAACTTCGGGCCAGTAGCTTCTTTGAAGATATCCTGCAGCAGTTCTTCCATATCAACCGAATGCACAACACATTTTTACAACTAACACAACTAAAACAAACCTATTTTCAGTAAAATAAACACTATTTCTACTAAAATTACGCAGTAGTAACTAGTTACCACTGTGGGTGTAGTTATCTGACTGATACTGAGCATGTCCGTACGAAAATCAATACTTTGACTCATTACAGCAACAGGTTGCTGCATTGTGAATTGTGATTTAATTTTAAAGTATTTATTCGAAGAATACCTACGATTTTTGTATTTTTTTTTGTTTTTTTTTTGTTATCGTATAATAGAGTCTAGTTTTACATAAAGAGTGAAACATAAGCAGTGGTGTTGACTTTGAGCGACTGTTATCTCAAAATCGATGTTGCTTTTAAAATTTTTCAGGCGCTAGGTATGACAATAAAGTAGACCGTATGGTCAAATCTTGACTTTTCTATTTAAATAAACTAACCGCCATACTCAGAGACATTTAATTATGATTTCCGTTCAATTTAATGGAGAGTTTGAAATATAATGTATGGAGCTTATGTGAAAGTTTTGAATTAATTACATTTAAGTAATAATAATTATTAATGTTCCACTCTGAGGCCCGTATAAATAGTCAGTACTTAAGATTCGACCCGGTCTCAAGACGCGGTTCGGCTCTCTGATTGGTCCAAATTTTTACAGCCAACCAATCACAGAGCCTGAACCGTGTCTTGAGACCGAGATGCATCTTGAGTACGGACTATTTATATGGGCCTGAGTGCGGCAGTAAGCCCGTCATCATATTGTGACGAAACCGTCTCCATGTTTGTGACGTCATTGTATTAATAAACAACTGTGCATCGTACAGTCGCATTTGAGTTGTCGTATAATATTATAATAATTTGAATAAGGTTTAAATGTATAGTTCGACAAGGCTCTACATGAACGTGGCGAGAAAAGGAACTAAACGCTTCTATCATACAAAAACGCCATTTTTGACATGTGTTTGACAGTTCTCCTTTACCAGCAGCGCCTTTTGACATCATTGACACATTCATGTAAAGCCTTGTCGGACTATAGTGCTAGTATCGTACTACAAAGTTTTTTATTCAGAATAGAGACTACAAGAACAATGAACATAATATTATACATATAAAATAATAACGTCGCGTTTTAAAAATAAGTAATCAAACGTTATTACTGTTACGGAGTACTATTATATATTCTGTGTTACTGTTTAGACGCTCTAATTTTAAACTAATAATTGAAGTTAATTGACAAATTAAACAACACACATTGTTGCAATTTTTATTGGAACTATTGTGTTTTATATAAAAACAAACAGATGTACAGTAAGCATTACGACTAGATCCATTTGTGTCACACCGCACTGCCACTTTATAGCCATTTATAACGCACATAAAAAGAAAATATTCTTAATTCAAAAATAAACAATCCAAGAAACATTCCATTTCCAAACCTTAATAATTATATAAATAGGAAAACAAATGATCGGTTATACAGAACTTATTTACTGTAAATAAAGAACGCTTACCTTATAAATTATAGCCTAAATAATTATCCGAAACCAGTTATGTATTCGGTAAATTATTTATATGTATGGTTATTACAATGAAACTAGTATGTCTTATAAAATATTTACTTAAAAAATTTGAAATACACAACAATATGTGTTAAAGCGCCGGTGGAATACGCAAAACATTTTAATTAAAATAAAAAAGTGTTAGTTAACATAAATTTAATCATTATAAAAGCACATGTCACTTCCGGGACTGAACCTAAAAAAGTAGAGACGATAAAACGCAATAGAGATATAATGTAAAGTATAAACTTTTCTTAACTTCGTCCTTCTGTTTGACGTATACCTTATACCTAATACTAATTTGCTGTTTGTAGAGTCCGCAGGGCAATAACGTATCTTAGTACAAACAAGCAACAAGCGTATGAGAGCAGATATTTTGCGATATCTGCAGAGCTGTCAAACGTCGCTCAGGAATTAGCTGGAGTCAGGTCGCCGCATATAATACGAGTCTTTTAGCCGATTAGACACCGATTGCTCGCAGTGCCGGTTTTAGCACTACCAGCGCTCTGGGGTCTGGTCTGGTCCTGCTAGAGCACCCTGCTTGCGGCGCTCCTTTTTATTTGCCGCCCTGGGCGGTCGCCTAGTGTGGCCCCCTTCCTAACGCCGCTACTGATTGCGCGAAGTTTTTGTATGAGAATATCTGCTAAGATGCATGATCACCCTGCCTGACTGGATCTTATTGAATTGTAGAGTCTGGGTATATTACAATGTTTGGCGTATTCCACAAGCGTATGATGAGGATGTTAGTTGAAGACGAGCGGTCCGAACAGGTACTGTGCGGGGCAATTGTCGGTGGTGTCGCTTAGGAACTGCGCGAACAGCTCGCGGTACCGCGCCAGGTTGATGCCGCCTACCTTGCGGTCTTCGTCCTGGGGGAGAATAAAAAAAAATGTATTTTAAATATGGAATAACTAGATGACGCCCGCAACTCCGTTTTGCCAAAATTAGTTTATCGCGCGGAAACCGTACATTTTTCGGGATAAAAAGTATCCTATGTCCTTTCTCGGGACTCAAAGTATCTCCATAGCAAATTTGAATCGGTTCAGTGGTTTGGCCTTGAAGAGGTAACAGACAGACAGACAGTCACACTTTCGCATTTATAATATTAGCACAGTGTAATAAATAGATACAGTGAGCCAACGCGTTTGAAGTCGCGCGAAATGCCGCTTTTGTGTTAGGGTCAATTCAGACCGCAACACGACGCGTAGATGCATTTCTAAATTTGTACTGATTTGACAGATCTCAATTGCGTCAGACGCCTTCGAAATATGTCAAATCCATACAAATTTAGAAATGCATCTACGCGTCGCGTTGCGGTCTGAATCAACCCTTATATTTTTTGCTTTCGCTTGAACTTTTAAGTCTACGTGCTTAATATTCTTACTAAAATTATAAAAGCGGTGTGTCTGTGTGTCTATTTATATTTTAGCTGTTTATAACACCTTATACGCTTTACCGATGGTGATAAAATTTGGGGCATACCTACTTCGAGTCCCGGTAAGGAATAAAGAATAGTTTTCATTTCGTATACAACGTTAAAGTATCTCTCTACAAACTACTCTTTTCTTATGTTTTCACAGGGTGTAAGAAAACTGAGTGACTTTAGGATGACATGTATGTGTCCCTTGTATAGAGCTCACTGCGAAATTAGCAGCTCTAAAGCATTATCACTTCGTTTTGTTACACCCTGTAGGTCAGTGGCGTAACTATTGGGTGGCAGGGCTGGCAAAATGCCACGGGCCCCCGACCTAAAAGGGCCCCGGCCCTGAGGCCCAGGCCCAAGAGGCCGTAAGGTAATACATTTTTTATACATAGCTTTAATTATTAATGTGACGATTTTTACTGATTGCCCCCTCAATTTGCCACGGGCCCCGGGTGTTATAGTCACGCCACTGCCCTGTATATCGTATTTTTTAACTTTTATTACTTAGGGTCATGTGTAGTAGTAGTAGTTATACAGTTTTAAATATCGTAAAACAAAATGTCTGTTGTACGTCGCATTGGATATACGTTGAAACGACGACGTTAACCAGATCTATACTAATAACGGCCAAATACATTAATCTGTACGTGACGTGATGGACATCAAAGAATTGGTAAAAAACAAGCGTGATTATAATATGGTGATATCAGATATACGTTAAAATTGTGTAGTACGTTGAGGGCCACTTGCGCAGATCTGATTTAAAGTTAACTCTGAGTTAAACATCATGTCATATCTGTCACTCACTTTAAAGAGTGATAGAAATGACATGATGTTTAACTCAGAGTTAACTTTAGCCCAGATCTACGCAAGTCCGCCTTTTAAACTCCTTTTTTAGGGTTCCGTAGCCAAAATGGCAAAAAAGGAACCCTTATAGATTCGTCATGTCTATCTGTCTGTCTGTCTGTCTGTCTGTCCGTCCGTCCGTATGTCACAGCCACTTTTCTCCGAAACTATTAGAGCTATACTGTTGAAACTTGGTAAGTAGATATTGTAGTCTGTGAACCGCATTAAGATTTTGATGCAAAAATTGAAAAAATATTTAAAATTTTAGGGGTCCCCATAGGTACAACTGAAACAAAAAAAAATTTTTTTCATCTAACCTATGCGTGTGGGGTATCTATGGATAGGTCTCCAAAAATCATATTGAGGTTTCTTATATCATTTTTTTCTAACCTGAATAGTTTGCGAGAGAGACTCTTCCAAAGTGGAAAAATGTGTGTCCCCCCCCCCCTCTAATTTCTAAAGTAGAGGCATGATAATTCTAAAAAAAATATATGATGTAGATTACTATAAAAACTACCAACGAAAATTGGTTTGAACGAGATCTAGCCAGTAGTTTTTTTTATACGTCATAAATAGTAAACCTTAATCTAAATTTCATTAAATCGACTGAAATATAAAAATAAATCAAAAATATTTTAATTTCATAAAAATAAACCTTATTGCTGCTGCGGAACCCTCCATGGGCGAGTCCAACTCGCACTTGGCCGTTTTTTTTATAACATGACTTTTCCCCGGTTTAAATTAAGTAGGTATCTCTATACAAAATTTTATCAAATCGATTCTGTGGTTCATCTGTTAAAAAGTTACGACAGAGTTTTATTTATCTATCGTTTTAGACTAGATGTAATTAAACACATATAGTAGGCATGGCAGGCGACGGTCTCTTTCTGCGAAATTGTTATGTCGCAGAAAGGGGCCGCGCAGCTGGACAGAGAGTACGATCCCACCTCTCTCCCGCTCCGCCGGCGTAGGACGGGAGTGCGGAGGCGACGCTATGTGAACCTCCTAACTCTCGTCTAACGGGGCTCCGGGAGAGGATGGGAACCTCCCCGGCTAAGCCAGTCCCGGCACCAAGGGGAACGTTTCAGTTTGCCGAAGCGTTCCCTAACTTTGGTGGAAGTCCGGTCCCTTCTGAGGTGGACCGGCCGGTCGTGGAGGGAGTCCTGTGTTTGTTAGATCCGGGTCATCCCTCCTTTATATGCTGAAGGCGAACCGCAGGTGGTTTTAGTGGGTAAGAGTCCCAGATACCCCGGGGTGCTTCAGCTTAACTGAGGCACATCCCCAACCCGGGGGACCCATGACGGGTTTCCCCTGCGTATCGAAAAAAAAAAATAGTAAGATAGATTTTTAAATTTTATCAAAATTCACATATTCCATAGATATAGGTAGTGAAACACTGGAAAAGACCTAGAATTATTTTCTAAAAGAAAAATTTGTGAAATTTTTTGAGGGCCCCAAAAATTTGTTGCAAACATAGTCCTGTGAAGGGCATACCAAATGACGAAACCTGTGCGCGTAACCCCGGTATTATTTTACCACAAGCATATCCGGTATCTTATTTTATGACCACCTGGGAGGAAGTCGTAATATCGATCATGGAAAAACACTAAAACGTCAAAATATAGTAACAATATCGGTAATAATAGAGTCAAAAACGACGGATAGGCTCGTCAATGTTACTTACTACACCTTCAGAATTGGATACCTCTTAAAGTAAGTGAATCTGAAACTCAGTAGCTGGTCGTTTTAACTGCTATAGGGGGCATTTACAGGAAAATTTTCAGCTTTTATAAAATGACGAAAATCTGGCTGTCGCTGGCTCTTGGGTTATCACGGATTTGCCACAAGAAGGGCCCGCTTTGGAATGAAAAAGTGTCGACTAGCTAATCTTCTGTCGCTCCTTATTTTATACTGAGTGACAGAGACAAAAGTTTTGGATTACGAAGTATTTAATAGGAATTATTCTTTGAAAGTGTAAGCTATTGGCTTATGTTTTCAAATATTTTCAATTGAAAAAAGTTGAATTGACCTGTCATAGTTAATACGAAAGGAAAACCTTGAGAGTTACTTCTGTCATCTAAGAATTTTGCTTTTATATTTTGCTCTAAGATTATAGAGATTATTACATCAGGCTTAGTCTGTCTACAAAAAGAATGCGAAAGAATTTTTAAACTGACAGATTTTAGGGTCAAACAGACGGTATTCCTTTGTAAATCGGTCACTTTATATTTTCTAGACCCATCGAAATATTACAATACGGCAGTATAGTAGACAGATCATATCCTACTAATATTATAAAGGCGAAAGTTTGGATGTATGGATGTATGGATGTTTGTTACTCTTTCACGCAAAAACTACTGAACGGATTTTAATGAAATTTTACAATAATATAGCTTATACATCAGAATAACACATCCTACTAATATTATAAAGGCGAAAGTTTGGATGTATGGATGTATGGATGTATGGATGTTTGTTACTCTTTCACGCAAAAACTACTGAACGGATTTTAATGAAATTTTACAATAATATAGCTTATACATCAGAATAACACATCCTACTAATATTATAAAGGCGAAAGTTTGGATGTATGGATGTATGGATGTATGGATGTTTGTTAATCTTTCACGCAAAAACTACTGAACGGATTTTAATGAAATTTTACAATAATATAGCTTATACATCAGAATAACACATAGGCTATAATTTTAACCGACTTTCAAACTGGAGGAGGTGTTATGTTCGTTTTTTTATGATCAACGATTACTCCGCCGTTTATGAACCGATTTTCAAAATTTTTCTTTTGGTGTATAGGGCATGATCCCAATTTGGTATCATATTCACAAAAATGGTGACCTGATGAAGGAATCCATGGGTAATCGAGGGAACTCCTCAAAATTTATATGGAAACATGTGGTGACTTCGGTTTCATGAGAAGTATTCCGAGCATATGCTAACAACAAGTAAGATTTTGGACCCAGCGACACCCACCCATGGTTCGGAAGCTACTGGGAGAACTCCTGACGCTTTATAGATACACGCTTGAGAGTTTCGGCGTTGATTTAAGATCGGAAAGCAGATGCTACTATGCAAATTACATTAGTTATCATCATTATCATCATCACTACCATATTATACCATCAACCGTGCATCGTCCCATGATACGTTTCATAGTCTTTTAGATAGAGACTCGAGTTTGTCAAGCAATTAAAAAAATTATCAGAGGAAAATATGGAAAAACCGGGAAAATTATTAGAAAGGGCTTATCTCTCGAAGTACTGGAGCATGTTTTATATTATTTGTCACAGATATAGAGTAGACCACGTGAAGGGACATGTTAACTCATTTTTTCATAACTATTTTTTGCGGAAAAATGTACGTTTTTCGTAAAATTCCTAATTTACGCGGGCGAAGCCACACGGGACATCTAGTACCACATAAAGAAACCTTTTCTAAGAAAAAAGATTCCATAATTTTCTGTAACAGCTAACAAATTTCAGTTGAGTAATATTAGCTAATGATTAACGAGTCTGGCTTAAAACGCCTGAAATATTTCAGCTAACAATAAACAAATATACAAACACGTCAATCTGCTTGTTAAAGCGTTAAGTTATGACTTTGCCATTGCTAGTTTAAATAAATAACGGACTGTTAACGGGAAAATCATTTTAAAAAGAGTTATAGTTATTTATTCTTCAAAATAGGCACAAATCCATACTAATATTAATATTATAGATACGAAAGTGTATCTTTCGGTCTATAAACTCTTTACGCTTAAGCTGCTGAAGCGATTTTAATGGGTATGGACATACTTTGAGTCCTGGTAAAGGACATAGTCCAATGTACTGCTTCGGTGCGATCTCTTCAATAACTTTGTAAAACGCGATTTACGTTAGCCAATCAAAAACGCTATAGACAAAGACCGTTAGAAAATCCTCCAGAAACCAGACACTAAAAAAAGGGTGCATGGCCCTCCACACATTCCCACCACTGCAACAACTGTCGACAGGATTAACAGTGATAACCAACTACGAAAACCCTTTGATATGAACAGGGGTGTCCTAGGGACACCCTTGGGATTCGCAAGTAGCTACTTACATTTAACAGCGTATTAAACGCATCATCAATATCCTACATCTCCTTCACCACCATCCTGGAGACGCAACACAAATCCCCCAAAAACCGAAGAGTGATTGCGGTGTAATGCGACAAGTGAGCAAACTGATATTTGAGAGCAGATATTGCGTAATACCTGTTGCATTTTCGTAATCACCAAGCAGGAATCACTATAATATGGGCCTGTTTTACCACCGTACCCTTCAAGTGCCGGATAAGTTATCCACAACTATTTATTTGACAGATTCTCCATACTCTATCTGTCAAGTGCGGTCAAGTGGTGAAAGAGTCACTATTCACTAATAATGAATATACTTACATTTAACAGCGTGTTGAACGCATCATCAATATCCTTAATCTCCTCCACCACCATCCTGGAGACGCAGTCGTACCGGAACTCTTCCAGGCCGACGATGCCGTCATCATTGATGTCCAGTAGCTTGAAGTTGATCTCGATGAAGGCTTTCATCGCCTGGGGGAACTCCTCGAACTTCTTGCCAACGCATGTGTCTTGTACCGCTTTCTTGAATTCATCGGTTGTGATCATGCCATCCTGTCGGAAAATACAATCAATCAATCAGCCTATATTCGTCCACTGCTGGACATAGGCCTCTCTCAATGAACGCCAAGATGGACGATCTCCTGCTACTCGCATCCAACATGGGCCCGCAACTAAACGGAGATCGTCGCCCCCCCTAGTTGGAGGTCGACACCCCGTTTCCGGAAAGAAAGGGTAAGGTTTGTCGGAAGATACGTACTGTCATTTTGTAGAAAGAAACATGCCTGGAGCTCAACAAGCCGAGAATATTCAGATTGATGAGCCTATAATTATTAACAGATAAATAAGCCTAGGACAATCCAGGAGGTGGGAAGTTGCAGCAATGGGAAATGTATAAAAATATTCTTTGGTTCAGAATTGGCAAATTGAGTAGGATGCTAAATTTGCTGCGCGACTATTGGTCTTCGCTTGGTGGCGAGAAAACGTTTACATCGGTGAACGGGTCAGTAAGTTTTCAAACCGGAGTCTAAGGAAAATTATTGTTCTGACTATTTATCAACAAAGTTACCTTGTTGAAATCCGCAAGTTCAGACAGCTCCTCCCAAAGGCTGGTCATGATATGCTGGAACTTCTGCAGGCGTGCCGGGCTACAGTCCCCCTTGCCCTCCAGCACGCAGCTGCGAAGCGCCAAGCACTTGAAGTCGTGGCTGTCCAGCTGCCCATTGTTGTCGATGTCTGGAATGAAAGGCGATAATATTCTGTTTACTGCTTAGACATTATTTTGTTATTCGGCGGGTACCTGTGGAGTTATGGTAGCTGAAAACGGTATTAAATTTCATTTGCGCGGCAGATTTGACTGATAGATAAGCAACTTGTAATCATGAAAAGTAAAGTATTCCTATGGGATACTTTCTGTAGGTTTTACAAAAAGCTAGTTGGTTAATGGATACCATAGTTTATGCCATTTCCAATTCTAATCAATTAAGGCGGACTTGCGTAGATATGGGTTAAAGTTAACTCTGTTAAACTAAACTGGGCCTGAAACTATTAGGCCCACGTGCGCAGATCCGGGTTAAAGCTAACTCTGAGTTAAACATCATACTGTCATATTTGTCGCTCACTTTAAAGAGTGATAGAGATGACATAATGTTTAACTTAGAGTTAACTTTAACCCAGATCTACGCAAGTGCCCCTTAGATCATTAGTAAACTAGTTACTCACACCCTACGCACTGGGACAACTAAATTTATACTCTGATCGTCCGTAGCATTGTTTAGCGTACTACTGTCAAAATTAGCTCGCTGTACTAAATTTATCACCACTACGACTATTACTATCACTATAATAGTCTGAATGAAAATAGACTTGTGGCTGGTTTATAATAATAATAATAATAGTAAGTTCTCTCTTGTTTATGAGGTTTTTCGACATATATTTTCAATAGGGTTTTGGGTTATCGTTACGACGCTAGCCAATGAGAGTATAATATTATAATAATCTTCTGTCAAACACAACTCAGAAACCCAACAAAAGATGTGAATTCGAAAGTGTGTCTACTTGTTGCCTCTTCAAGCTCCAGACCGCTGAATTGATTTTGCTGAAATTTGATATGGAGCTACTTTAAGTACCGGGAAAGGACATACATTTTACGAGCTTTTGCCCGCGGCTTCGCTCGCGTTAAGAAGTATTATTATATACAAACTTTCATCCCCTATTTGAACCCCTTGGGGTGGGAATTTATCAAAATCCTTTCTTAGCGGATTCCTATGTCATAACATCTACCTGCATGCCAAATTTCAGCCCGACCCGTCCAGTGGTTTGGGCTGTGCGTTGATAGATCACCATGTCAGTCAGTCACCTTTGAGTTTTATATAAATATAGATATAGATTCCCGGAAAAATGAACGGTACCTATGCAATAAACGAATTTTGGTGTAACGGAGTTGCGGGCGTCATCTAATAGATAAATAAACTTATGTAAAAAAAAAAAACTCAGAACCCTTGGTATAAGAGAGTAAGTACATGAGGAAATATAGGAATAATTCGTGTTGGTGGCAACTGGCAATCAATATACGAAAGTACTTACAGAGCATACAATTTCGTTTGATTAATTTCCTTTTTGAAACTACTTCCATTTGAGAGTCCTATTAAAGGCCCGTGTTCACTTTGATTAGTAACAAGTGCAAGTGATTAGTGCAGGGGATTAGTAAACTGGAAAAGTTACGTGTGGACAGCGACTGATTAGTGCAAGTCCTTTAATTTCTCCTAATCATTATAATCACCTGCATAAGGCGTCTCCCAGACAGACGCGGCCTGCGGTGGCGGTCGTGGTGGCGGTCAGTTGGACGACTTGAGAGTTCTAGGAACGACACAGACCTACGCGGCCACGCGGCCACGCGGCCAAGTCATCTAACTGACCGCCACCGCTACCGCCACCGCAGGCCGCGTCTGTCTGGAAGACGCCTTAATCAAAGTGATAACAGGCCCTTAGTGATAGATAGTCTATTTAAATTTTAATTCGAAAGGCGGATGACAATATACAGCATGACTGGTGAGTCAATACCGATATTTAAGGAGAGTATTCAGTACTCGATTCTCATTATAAATATGTAATCAAATTAGGTTCTTAATTTTTTTCCGAATTTCCCAAAAATAAATGAATCATGGATACTAAGTAAATTACGCGGCTAGGCAAGTAGGCATACTATGCGGCCGGTGCAGAGGCGTGCGCTACCAAAGAAACACCACACAAAGTACCCGTCCCGCTCGCGGTGTCCATGCGTTGGGTAAATAATTATTTAACTTTTACTCAGTGATCAATTGATATTATTTTTTTATATTATTTTTTTCCAACTAATATAATAGCCAAATATCACGTCCTCAAGTATTGAACATGTCTCACCAGTCACGCAGTAGACATATTGTTATTGTACATATTGTTACGCTAGAGGCAGCACCGGCACAGATGGTGAACAAAAAGTTTTGTTCGACGTTGACAACGTTTCTGTCAATATTCTGATATGACGTGTGCAACATGTCAGATTTTGGTCGGGTTATATTATAGTTAGTCGCGCCCTCTACTTCGACCTTTGCGTAATATTCCCTGAATTATTATTATTATTGTATCATGTCACCACTAAGGTTATTTCCAGTTTTACAAGAGAAATTTAAGTAACAAAACACAAAAAAAAAAACGATAGAATTTTAAATAACATGTTTTTCAGAACTCGTATTTTAATAAATAACAAGTTACATTTTGTGTACCCTTACAAAAAGGTTCAACAACTCATTTCAAAGTCGTCTGCGATACATAAACTATGAATGTGAAATTTCATAAAATATTTATTATCAGAGGTTGCGAAGATCATTAGAAAGTTATAATAACAGAGTAGCTTTTAGGGAAAATTGGGGGTTTAGTTGAAAGTTAAGTTACAACTTTTTGCTGTATTTCATAAAAGCTGTTTTGATAAAGAATTCGCTATTTTTATGGTCCTGTGCCCGAGGCACAAACGGGCTTTATATAAAGTTTATTATGCTGTCCGTCCAGCTTGTAAGGCTCTACCTCAAGAATCAGTTTAGCTAGATAATTATTGACAATTTAAAATTATCATGTACTAGGTGATGCCCGCAACTCTGTTGTGCCAAAATTCGGTTATCGCGCGGGAACCGCACATTTTCCGGTATAAAAAGTATCTTATATCCTTTCTCGGGACTCAAATTATCTCCGTGCTAAATTTCAGCAAAATCGGTTCAGCGGTTCGAGCGTGAAGAGGTAACAGACAGACAGACAGACACACTTTCACATACTTAATTATAATATTATAATATATTAATACTAAAATTAAAGCTCCTATCCAACAAACGCGATTTTACTCTTTTTGCTCGACACCAATAACGGCAACAGACATACATATTTTGAATTATTCACAAAGTACGTGAGTGGTGCGGTACCCTTAGGCAGCTTTTACTTTTTAGTACTATCTATTTTTTAATGAGACCAAAACCCACACGCTACAGTAGGTAATTATTTTAAAATTGGCCTGAAAACTAATTGATTCTTGTTAAACTATAAAACAGCTAATATATGAGCTAGAATCCTAATTCGTTTTATATTTATTGTGTCTTAAAATAGCTAAACTCTCGGACATGAAATTCTAGTTAAACGTGCAATTGTTACTCGGTGCTATTATAGTTTATAAAGTAACATATTGTTCTAATATATTGTTCATAGAAGAATTTTCAAGTCATTTCTATTTTCGGGGTTATATTTATTTCAAAATGTACATTATGGTGTAATAAGTAGTGTAACTAGATGTGAAGCGCAACATTGTTACGCCTATATTAATTGTATAATATGTTTAGCGGAAACCAGACTAGATCTATATGCTATGTTCTATAATGGGAGTGAAAGTTATCAACGTACTATTAAACTTCATATTAGGGCCTGTATTCACTTTGATTAGTGCGAGTGCAGGTGATTAGTACAAGTCCTTGCGCAAAAAGAGGCCGCGGAGCGGAACAGAGAGGATGACCCTTCCTCCGTTCCGCTCCGCCGGCGTAGGACGGGAGTGCGGAGGCGTCGCTATGCAAACCTCCAATAACTTCCGTCTCACGGGGCTCCGGGTCAGGATGGGAACCTGCCCGGCTTAGCTAGTCCCGGCGCCGAGGGGAACGCTTTAATTTGCCTAAGCGTTCCCTAACTTTGGTGGAAGTCCGGTCCCTATTGAGGTAGACCGGCCGGTCGCGGAGGGAGTCCCGTGTTAGATAGATCCGGGACATCCCTCCTTTATACGGCTGAAGGCGAACCGCAGGTGGTTTTAGTGAGTAGGCTCACATACCCCCGGGGTATACCCAACCTGGGGACCCATGACGGGTTTCCCCTGCGCATCAAAAAAAAAAAAGGTGATTAGTACAAGTGATTATTGATTAGGAGAAATTGAAGGACTTGCACTAATCAGTCGCTGTCTACACGTACTTTTTCCTGATTACTAACTTGCGCTTATACTAATCAAGGTGAATACGTAAGGCCCGTTGAACCGTCTTCGAGAGTTTTAGCTCGGCCGCACATTGTCCGAATTCTGATCAGAAACATTTAAATTTCGCCGGATCGCCACCCCGCACATTATCCGAAATATCCTCCCGGCGAGTTCTAGCTCACTCGGCTCAGCACAACATGTAAGAGACAGCGCGGACGTTTAACTGTTTCTGATCAGAAATGTCGTACAATGTGCGGCCGGACTAAAATGACAAATATACAGACACTTGCAATGATTGTCATCTTAGAATAATTATAATATTGTAATGTTATGAGTGAACTATATAAATTATCAAAAAATGCATAGTCTAAATAAATTATTGTTATTTTTTCTCTTATTTACGGCGAAAAGTTTTTGGTCTGTGTTTATTTCATATACTTATTTAATGTTTGGTTTAATGTTTACTTAATAGCAGGGTTTAAACTACAAATCGAATTTTAACAAACAATAGAAAATAGATTTTGAATATCATAGCTGCATCATTATACAACATGACTGGTGAGTCAATACCGATATTTAAAGGAGAGTATTCAGTACTCGATTCTCATTATAAATTCACGCAGTATACCGGGATGTGATGTCATAAATTATTATACCCATGAGGCCTTCATTAATAAAAATACTTATTTACACCACGCTTACTATTCATGTTTCTGCCTATTTCTGATACATATTGGAAAAGCCACTTTCGACAGACAAATACATTTTAGGGATTTTCGACAGACAAAGACATTTTGGGGATTAGCTAAATTTTTATTTATTCATTTTTCTTTATTAGTAACAAAAATGGCAGCATTTTTAAATCTTAGAAGAATGTTTTTGATGGTGATGACAGATGTGTTTCTGCGTCTCTAATGAGTATTTTGTTTATTCATTTTTCTTTATTAGTAACAAAAACGGTAACATTTTTAAATCTTAGAAGAGTGAAAGTTTTTGATGGTGCGGCTATTGCAGATCACTAGAATATTTTTTTCATTAACTAGCTATCCCGGCGATCTTCGTGTCACTTTATAACCTTGCCTAGACTTCAAGGATTATTTTAAGACTAAATTTAGCAGAATCGGTCCAGCCGTTATCGAGTTATAGCGTTACTAACACAATTGGAAATGCATTTTTATATATATAGATAATATTATATTGTATTTTATATCGATGGTATATTGACGAATCAATGTCTACAATGTACAATAGGTCGGCGTATTTTCGGCCAATGCCAGTGTGTCGCAACGATTTCGCCAGACAATTAGCCGAACTGAATTTTTCACATTATGACCGGCTGATGGTTTCGACAATGTCACTCATTAGTATACGTCGACGATTGTCGTTTAATTAAGATTGAATCAACAAGATAATATGAGATCGAATTATGAAACATAGAATCGGCAAAACATACACGTTCGTTTTTTTCGGAGCGTTGCAGTTTGCAAGTAATCATTATCAAAAATATCCAAAAAAATTGTATTTCTAACAGATTTTGATTAAATTGCATCAAGATTAAGTTAATAAAATGGTACACTACACATATTATATACAATTAAATTAATTTAATCTTAATTTGAGCAAACCTTAGTTTCAGCACATAAAAATTAAAATATGTTCACCGCTCCGTAAATAAACGTTTGGTCAAGTTTAATGTTTTTAAAAGGCGCAGGCGCAACTAGATATAGATACCTAGTATCTATAGTTCAGTTTAAGAGTTATCTTTCGTACAGAAACCGTACGAAAGTAGATGTCAAGCCAATCCACGTGTAGAATTTAAAGATTGAAACAAATTAAAGGCATAAACATAGTCAAAGTCTCATTTGTTTATACAGCATGACTGGTGAGTCAATACCGATATTTAAGGAGAGTATTCAGTACTCGATTCTCATTATAAATATGTAATAAAATTAGGTTCTTAATTTTTTTTTGAATTTTCCAAAAATTTATGAATCATGGATACCAAGTAAATTACGCGGCTAGGCAAGTAGGCATACTATGTGGCCGGTGCAGAGGCGTGCGCTACCAAAGAAACACCACACAACTACCCCTCCCGCTCGGGGTGTCCATGCGTTGGGTAAATAATTATTTAACTTTAAGCTACATTTACTCAGTGATCAATTGATATTATTTTTTTATATTATTTTTTTCCAACTAATATAATAGCCAAATATCACGTCCTCAAGTATTGAACATGTCTCACCAGTCACGCAGTATTAAGTATGAACATAGTGTGCTATCCCAACAAAGAAAACTAACGATTTGGCAGTGATTCCTTCCTCATAATTTGTTGAAAGGCACCGCTCAATGTAATCTGTAATATGTGATGAGGTGTTCAATCAATTTTAATGTGTGCACTGACCTTAAGGAGAATTTGGCATCTAGTGGTTTACTATCCCACCAAACAGAAGTTCATCTTTAATCGAGGTTAGTTTAGATCAATAAAAACATTTCCTAAACCAAAGTTTCAAAATAAGTTAAAAATAAAATAATAATGTAAGAGCCTGTTTCACCAGTTCCTGATAACGGCCGGATAAGCTATACACCAAATAACTTGACAGATAGAGTATGGAGAATCTGTTAAAAAAGTTGTGAGTATCCGGCACTTTATCTGGAAGTGGTAAACATGGCCCTTAACGTCCTATCTTATCTTTAATGGTAGACCCAATGCTGATTAAACGTCAATTTAATGAAGAGTTTGACAGATAATGTAAGGGGGTTTATGTCAAAAAAGTAATTAAGGGCGTAACAACGGTTCCCGCATTATAGCACGAAAGTAAAGGTCGCAAGTTCCAAAAATATTTTTGATGATTACTTAAAAATTAAATACAATACTAATATTTCCTTTAGCCATTATTTTACAAAGTGTGTAATTATAGTAGTGCAAGTAATTTAATGATAGTAACTCAATAAGTGTAACAGATATGTGTTTAAAACCCCAGAAAGATTCATAATTTTGAAAAATATAACTATCAAGTCAAAATAAGTGAATCGTGTTTTCCGTTAGGCAAATATCAGATAAATATACAATGATTAAATAAATCTCAATCTCTCAAATCTCAAATTCATTTAAGTCAATCGTCTTCCGGGATCGTAATACTTATTAGAAAACACAGCAGACAGCCCGCTCTTAAGATTCGTCTCTGAGTGAGGCAGAGTAATATTAACTGAGAAGATAATTCTAAATCAAAGCAAAGACTGGTAAACATAAATACAGATCCGCTAAACTTATAACTCTGCTATGTCTAAGTTGAAAATGCTTTTAATGAAAATTTCAACAACGTTATCCTCAAATAAGTAATAGTTAAAAAAAACTAAAAACACGCTTTTTATATAAAGCGTTGGTCACAAACAAACATACAAACATACAAATTGAAAAATGGAATAATAATAGGTATCAAATTTGTGTATTGTCATCGGTCCTCGATAAATCTACAAAGTTTGAACGAAATCTGGCCGTTTAAAGTGGGTCAAAATCGCGCCCAAAGAAGTCGGTTACAAACATACAGGTGAAGCAAATAAAAAGCGTATAAAAATATTTTTCCGTAATTAACTTTCAAATCGGCGATAGAAAAACGCGCCCAGGTGCGTTTTTATCCAAATACACGGATGTATTCCACCGTATTTTTTTATCACAAACGAGTAAAGGGGCATATTATTAGTATGCAAATAATAGTACAATAAGATCTGTTCTCCTCAGTATCAACTATCAATTGGCGTTGATTCTTTAATGCTCGTCCATTTTCCACTTAGCAGGACATCCTGTGATGCTGGTGCATTCGGTGCACATCATTTATCAATCATCTTAAATCAACCGATCTAGATATTAGTTCTCGCTTGGATACCTAGAAGTTTGACTATGGAATTTTTCTTCGTGAACAATTCTTCGCTCGCGTCAGCCTGGTCCCGTGGTAAGTACCAGGAGGACTTGTGTTACGGGTACCAGAAAACGGAAATATAATTATTTAATACTTCACACCAAGTATACATACATTTAAGATTTTTATTATATGTCTAGCTGTCTCGGTGAACTTTATGTCACTTTAAAACCTTCCCAGGACTTCTACGAATATTTTTAGCGCGACTAACACATTTGAAAATCCATTTTTATACATAAGATTCACATATTTAATACATATCCAGGACCCAGGAACATCAAAAACTTTTTGTTCCGTCGGCGGGATTAGAACCCGCGACCCCCGGCTTGATCAATACCACACTCTCAACCACGTCTGAGCCACAGAGATCGTCACTGTTGATTTTTGAGCAAATACTTTGAACCTTAGGAGTTAGGACATAGTCACCTTATATTTACAGAAAATATCCTCTTACATGAAAATAGTATGTTATTAATGCCAATGTCAATAAAATGGTGCCAAATAACACTCTAACTTACAACATTTTGACTCAAAGTTTTGGTACTGTATACGTGATACGTCTGATTCTCAGCTTTTTCTGGTAAATAATATGCAGGGAACGGCTTTCAAATCGTACGATTTAAATTTTTAATAGTCTATCCTTTAGAGTACAACAACAAAGATATTAAAAATGAAAGAAAAGAAGTATGAATATTTTGTCGTAACCCGTAGGCCTACGCGCTACGGGCTACGGCCCTCTACAGCCTCGCTACGAGCCTACGCGGCTACGTATACGTGATACGAAAAACATGAATTAATATTTTTTTTTAATAAGGGGGCAAACGAGCATACGGGTCACCTGATGGTAAGCAACTACCGTCGCCCATGGACACTAGCAACATCAGAAGAGCTGCAGGTGCGTTGTCGGCCTTTAATAATCATGGTTGTTGACTGTTTAACTTTTAATAGGATAACTTCTAAACATTAAGCAATAAACAACACCGTTGAATAACAGACAATAATGTGATTCTAATATTATAATGGTAAAAAAATCACAAATTCGTAGAAAATACCCTAGATCAGTTAAATTAGATAAAGTTGGGGCCACCCTTGCCCTAGATTATGCCTGACCCAAGTATTATTTTATTTTATCAGTTAAAATCCAAAAACAAGAATTTGAATTCATATTTCACCTATAATGTTGCATTGAATAATGTTTATTTGTTATTATTATTTACTTTTTATGAACTTAATTATTCTCAAGAATTGACATCTCTTCTAAAAAAAAACTTACTGTAATTTCAACTACTTGAAGTAATTTAAATGCCAGTTGTCAGCGAGTAATATATGGCTGGCTGGGAATGAGTTATATACGGAAGACGCGTCTAGTCGAGTCTGCCTGTCTAGTGTAACATCACAGGTTTTGTGCTAATTAACATAACTATTAGCATGTTCATTCCTTACGGTTCTGTGGTTAAAACTGGATGGTAGGTTCAAATTTAAATATTTAAAACATACTGTAGCACTCAGAGACGAAAATTAATTACTTTGTAAGTTTGTAATTAAAAGAAGATTTTGACGTAAGCCTCATTGTGAAACTCTTAATTTAATTAGGGTGGGTTGCACCAGAGGCGTGGTTATAGTTATGGTCAAAGTTATGTTTATAGTTAAGGCTAACTTAACTTTAACTTTGCCCACAGAATTTGACAGATGTCTGTTGCTGGTCCGACAAGGTTTTAAATGAATGTGTGCGGGGGCGCTGCTGGTAAAGAAGAATTGTCAAAAATGGCGTTTTTGTATAATGACAGCGATAGTTCCATTTTTCGCCTCGTTGTTATCGTTAAATATGGCGTCCATTATTGACTTTAACCAAAGATTTGACATTTTGCATTGTAGTTATAGTTAAAGTTACAGTTATAGTAAGTTGGTGCAACCCACCCCTAAAGTTTAATCAGAGTCTTCGGATGTAATAAGCAATTTTGCTTTTAAAGGTCAATATTATTATGGTGAAAGGTTTCGGTCGTAGGTTCGAAGTCGGTTTAAATCCAACGCGAAATACACGTACGGACATCATAAAATTTTGACTATGATGAACGTTCAAATTATAACTAGAAGCAAATATTTCTTTATTAGATCGATTATCTTAAAAGGTACAAATAATTAATAGTAGTTATATTAGACCTGTTTGTTTATGAATAATTTTTTAGAGGATTTCATCTTGCTCTTCGAAGTCCCGGGACAAATCTAGATGTGTGGGCGTATTCTGGCACTGGCAGTGAAATTGAAGTCGAAATTTGCACGCATCAACATCGGTTAGGAAACAAATTGACAGCTCGTAGTGTCTGTATAATATACCACTGCGTGCACTGTAGAAACCATGTAGAAACGCGAAAGAATTAACTGACGGACTTAATTCAGAGACAAATTGTTATAATTCCCTTGTCAACAGTCAATCTGTTACTTAATAATTCTTATGTAGAAATAAACGCTTTGCAAAGCACGATGTTGGGCCCAAGAATACTTTTGTTTCTTACAAAGGCAGCCTAAAATCTTAGCGACTACTTATCTGTAGCACTTATTAAAATTTTAAGAGGAAGTAAGCCAAAAGTCGATATTATTCTTTAAAACTTATCGGTTTTCTTTACTTAGCACAGAGTTTATGTATGTACTTACTATAAGATATAATGATGTTTCTTTGTCACGTAATGATAATTGTTTTGCAGAAGATAATAATTAATTCAAACTTTAAGTATCGCATCTTTGCCAATAAATTCAATGTGATTTTTCAATTAACTCAAATATTATTTACCAAACATAAATCTTCAAAATAATATATTCAAACACAATATAACTAAAGCTTAAGCTTATGCATTTCATAAAAAATTCGTATAATAAAAACTTTTGCACTCAAACCTTTAAAAAACAAAATAAGTTCTAATTTCGAAACCGCGAATATTCCTGGCAAGTAAAAAAATTTGAATTTGGAACTCACCGTAAAGGAATCGTACGACAAACGACACTCGGTTATCCCAGGTGTAGGCCATGATGTGTCTGGCGCGCGACTGACGCCCGGACGGAGCGTCATCAAGAACCAAGTAGGTACTGAAGTTTGTGACGTCCCTATCATTTGTACTATCAGAGAAATTAATTCATAAGCAGACGGGTTGCCTACGTAGTTTGGTCGCATTCTGTCAAACCCAGCCAACTTATCACAATTAATATTGAATTGACATGATCCGACAAATGAAGTGGGTCTGTCTACTGCCTATGAATCAATTTCTTCGACGGTACACTTTAGAAGAGTATGATGAGGTAAAGCTATCTGTAACTTTGTCCTATACCTCTTACCTATCTCCTATACATGGCCAAGCTAGTGAGAATGAAGCCGCAGAGGACGTGCTAAGTAAGTGCCCCATAATAAGTGACAAAAAAAAATTTTGAAGCTTTAAGCGTGAGTTGCACCAACCTACTTTGATTATAACTTTAACCACAACAAAAAGTCTTGAAATGAACTGTCAAATCCCTAGTAAATGTGTTGTAAAAGTCCATTAAGCACGCCATAATATTTGACGATACCCTTAACTTTAACTTTAGCTATATACGCCTCTGTTGCAATCGTTGGTTGCATCAACTTACTTTAACTATAACTTTAACTTTAACCATAACAAAATGTGAAATGAACTAACTACGCTTCAGATGCAATTCACCCTAAGGGTGAATTGCATCAGAAGCGTAGTTAAAGTTAAGGTTAAGGTTATCGTCAAATATGGCGACTTTGCTAGGGATTTGACAGTTCATTTCACATTTTGTTATGGTTAAAGTTACAGTTATAGTTAAAGTAGGTTGATGCAACTCACTTTAAGAAGTTTCTTGATACGACTTTTTTACCGTTTTAAACGACTGGTTTATGTATAATATGTCGCAGGGAATAGAGGATATCAGGGATTTCACGATATCCCTAGGGATATCACGCTCTCCCGGTAGATGCCGAATATTTTTGTTTGCTACGTCTTCTTACTAAAAATATCTAGTGATATGTCATATTTTCACTAAACTAAATCTAGTCTCTACATCTGAATCTGACAAGTAAGATGTTAGATGATCCATGCGTCGGATGGGCATGTAAAAAGTCGGTCCTGCGCCTGATCTCTCGCCGGTCATGTCAGTCTTCCGTTTCACTGGGTTATGCGAGTAAAGGAATAGAGAGATTGCTCTTGTGTACTGCGCACACACTTAGGCACTATAAAATTACTCCTGGCCTGGTTTCAATGAAACCGGCCACCGTCACCAAAACCAGAGTGGGGGTTATTATTATTATTATCATTATCACACGTGTTATGCAACTATAGCATCTGAGAGGGCATCACCATAATATCTCTGAATCATACAGTTGAAACCAGCTGAGGGTTCTTCATCAGATACTTCAGACCTTTGATTTTTGACGTCAAATGAAGCAGCCCACCAAGTTAAATATTTTTTGTAAAGGTGGCATGTCGATCTCTAGTTTGGTTAGGCTCTTACTTACTGCAGATCTTCGATTATCCTAGTTTTTAAGGTTCCGTTCCCAAAGGGCAAAACTGTCTCTCCGTTTGTCTGTCTATCTCCAGGCTAGACGAGCCGCGCCAGCTCGAGCGACGCATATTTTGTATCACTCCCACCCCACTAGTGCCCGTGTCACGTGTGGAAACTAGAGCGAGCGAGAGAAACGAGTGGCTCGATTTTTATTCCACGGTATCCGCTTTTCTGACATTTCACTAGATTTAGTTTAGTGAAATGACATATCACTAGATATTTTTAGTAAGAAGACGTAACAAACAAGAATATTCGGCATCTACCGGGAGATCGTGGTATCCCTAGGGATATCGTGAAATCCCTGATATCCTCTTTTCCCTGCGACATAACCTCTTGTCTGTCATTTGCCGCCACCACATTTTCATCGGTGGTTAAAAATGAATCACGATTGAAAAGTACCAAAATAAATGTAAAATGTTCATATTCTCATTTCCCATAAATAATAATTTATGAGTATCCAAGGATTTCCGGGCCGTAACTAAATACTTCCGGTTCATCCATGTGAATATGTCATTTGATAAATTATCCACGTAACGAATTCATCGATTGGTTCAAAAATATATTGACCTATTTACAACAAGTTAGCAAGTAGCAACTCTAGCTTGCTACGCATTACTAGAGGCGCCGTAAGGCGTGGCCCCTTGACCTCACGTACCTTGTACCACGAGGATTTTTATAGGATTTACAATTTCTGATACAATTTTTATGAATACTTTCAGTACCTATCATTCTATTACTCAACAAAATGTGTCCTCTTCCGTCATCCATCAGGGGGCCTTTCAAAATAAGTTTTTTCCGGGTAAAAACTATCTAATGCCCTTATCGGGACTAAACATAATATTAATATTATATTCTGCATGCCAAATTTCAGCAAAATCGGTTCAGCGAGCGGTAACAGACAGACAGGCAGACAGACAGACACACTTTCGCATATTATATTAGTATGGATCTTGCCCACACCAAAATATAGGTCTTGCCCCGCCACTGTATTGCTTGGAACTTGAATTCAACTTTTTTCCCGACGAGGGCGGACTTAAAATTGATTTTGCCTGTCTATTCCCATTACTAATAAAGATAAGAGAAAAAAATCGACCAAGATCGAGACGGACTGGTGCACAGTATGAAGCCAAGGCTTGGACTAAAGTCTTTAAAGTAAAGGCCACTGGCCAGCTTCATTAGTAAACACTTTCATGTATAAAATATGGCTCCGGAATTCCATTTAATATAAATCTAATGTTTTTTACAATGTATAGCTTCCATTAGTTATGAGGCCTTGATATCCCGATTATTATAAATTTTTTTTTATTAAATGAGGGGGCAAACGAGCAAACGGGTCACCTGATGGTAAGCAACTACCGTCGCCCATGGACACTCACAACATCAGAAGAGCTGCAGGTGCGTTGCCGACCTTTTAAGAGGGAATACGCTCTTTTCTTGAAGGTTTGTAGGTCGTATAGCTCCGGAAATACTGCTGGTGACAGTTCGTTCCTGAGTTTTACAGTGCGCGGCAGAAAGTTACGCGAAAAACGCACTGTGGAAGACTGCCACTCATCAAGGTGATGAGGATGGTATGTTTTTCGCGTGGGACGATGGCGAAAGGTTGCAGGTGGTATAATTCCGAACAATTCCTCAGAGCACTCCCCGTGATACAACCGATAGAGGATGCAGAGTGAAGCTACATCTCGGCGTAATTCCAAGGGGCCCAAGCTGTTTGAAACACCATGGCAGTCAACAATTCGAGCGGCCCTTCGTTGGATACGATCCAGAGGGAGCAGTTGGTATTTTGGTTTGATCATTGATGTTCTTCATGGGAAGGTAAAATATTATTAAATTATTGTATTTAATTGATGCTCAATAATTATTATAATATATATTATTTTAGATGACGCAATGCTAATTGCGCCAAAATTCATTTATTGCGCGGGAACCGTACATTTTTCAGGGATAAAAAGAAATTATGAAAATATTTTATTCAAATTTACTCAGAAATAAAACCATTTTTATATTACAAGTTAGAGTTACAACGTTGGTGAAATGAAAATTTTACATTCCAAAACTCCTTCTCAAGTATCAGTAAGTACTTGAGAACAGAGATATTTATATATTTCGTAGACTTTCATTAGCAATTTTAAGTTGTTGAAATCTTATAGGGAAACTCAAGGGAAAGTCACGGTTCCCAATAATTATTTGAATCATGTATACTACCGCGGCTGGCTCATTAGTTATTATCCTTTAAATCATTCATTTTATAAAAAAAAAAACAATTGTTACTGTCAGTGTCTAATACTTTAATCTGTGGTCAGTGTCTCAGTGACATGATTTCACTGTGTCAATGTCATTAAATTAATAACAGAAAACATATTATGTACAGAAAACCGAAAAATGATGGAAAAATGAAATAAATACATACGGCATTCAGTAAATTATACAGAAATTTTAAGACATAAAATCTTAGAACTACTATAAACAATGATCCCTAAGAGAAAGTGTAACTGCTACATAATTCTTCTCCTAATCATAGGTAAGGATTTATTATTCTTCTTACATATTATTGATTAGGAGGTTGTCCTGTTTTATATTCAAGTTTTATTTATTCAGGTCAAATAGGTCTCGCTACACAGTACGATGTTGAGCAGGAAGAGGGAGTTCAATTGAAAAAAGATGAGCCAGAGGTTACTCCACCTATAGTCTTTCAAGTCGACACGAACAAAACGCTCCTCGAACAAAACGGGACGATGGGGAATAAAACCCAGGTCACCAACGAAACCCGAAAGCACGTAAACTGTCAAGAAATTGTATACGAAAGTGAGGAAGAGGTGCCAACAGTTGAAATCATAAATGGAACACATCTTGCTAAACTATTGCAAGTAAAACCAGACATTAATAGTCCAACTATAAAAGCTGAATGTGTGCTAGTGTTTTTCTACACAAAGTCTTGTCCATTTAGTGCACAAGCTGCACCACATTTTAATGCATTGGCTCGGTCATATCCTAACATCAAAATGGTTGGTTTAGACGCCTTAAAGTATAGCGGAATCAATGCTCAGTATGGAATAGTAGGTGTCCCAACTCTCCGACTATTCCATAATGGCCGTCCTGTTGCAAAGTTTAATGGAACAGAGTATAATGTTCATCTGTTCAGTAAATTTTTGAATACATTCACAGGCCAGGAGCCTCAGGGTATTCTAGTTACCTCCAAAGACTTTGAAGGGCCTCTGTCCAGTGTTGTTGTGGTCAAAACAGACTATTTGTTAATTTTGTCATGGCTATTTATTATTGTGTGCTCCATTTACTACTTTATGCAGTCAAAATGGTGGGATATGATCGTGGAAATGATACAGAACAACTGGAGAGAGTCTGAAGCTCAGCACGAACATAATGATTAGGCTAGAGCAGTGGTGTATATTTTACTTTAATAAATGGTTTTGTTATTTATTTCTGCATTTTTGTTGTCTTTAGAAAAAACATGTCTTACCCTTCAAAAATATGTACCATACATACCAAATATTTGAATTTTGTGTTTTAATCAATTCCATACAATTATTATAAACGCGAAAGTGTCTGTCTGTCTGTTACCTCTTCAAGCTAAAAATCTGGAAACTTTGAGTCCCTGAAAAGAATATAGGATACTTTTTATCCTGGAAAATTAATGTATGTTCCTGCACGATAAACTAATTTTGGCGCAATGGAGTTGCGGACTTGCGGGCGATGGGCGTCATCTAGTAATTAGTATTAAAATATATTTTCCTTACCATACTCATCATGGTGTTATAAATAAAATTTTCATATAAAACAAATAATTGGTCATAAAATAATATAATATTTCATTTACACAGTAAAAAAAACCCCAAATGTAATACATATTATATTGATTGTCAAGATAAAAATAATATAACAAAATAAATTATTTCAATTCTGCTGGCATATCTTTGCCGTTGAGTGCAGCAATAATGTTGTTGGCTGTTAGTTCACTCATGGTGTTTCTTGCTTCAATAGAAGCACTACCAATATGAGGTAGAACCACACAATTTTTCAATGTAAATAATGGACTGTCAAGGGGTAGTGGTTCGGGAGTAGTCACATCAAGGCCGGCAGCTCTTATGGTATTATTTTTAAGGGCTTCTATCAGTGCATTCTGATCCACTGTACCTCCACGACTTGTGTTAACAAAAATGGCATTATGTTTCATCTTCTCAAACGCACTCTTATTAAAAATCTCCTTAGTTTCTGGCACTAGTGCAGCACAGCATATGACAAAGTCACTTTGTGTTATCAACTCATCGAAGCTTACTTTTTCTGCCCCTATTTCTTTGGCTTCTGGTCTCTCGCTGCGGTTGAAATATAAAATCTTTGCGGTGTTGAATGCCTTAACACGTCTAGCAACAGCCTGCCCTATTCTTCCGAAGCCAACAATGCCCACGGTGGCTCCAGCAAGGCCTGGCCCTGTCATCCACGTCGGAGACCATGATACCCAGCCACCAGTTTTAGCTTCATGTTGAGCTTCTGGGAGCCTTCGTGAAGTTGATAAAAGGAGAGCCAACTGAAATGTGAAAAAATACAATATTATATTCTCATATTATAATTTATATTATAATATGAGAATCATCAAGAAATACTATGTCTTTTAAGTAAATTCTTAAAAGCAATATTGAATAGATTATATATTTTGTTCTATAGCCAATTTATTGCTCTTCAGTTTAGGGTCTCTTTTAAGTACATAAAAATATATTTTGCTGCTATTAGAAAATAAAGGTACCTTACCGTAAGTTCAGCTGTAGCATCTGTCAGCACGTCAGGAGTGTATCCAACTCTGATGCCTCTCTTCTTGCATTCCGTCAAGTCAATATGGTCATAGCCTACTGATATAGTGGCTACCACCTTCAACCCTGGCCCAGCGGCATCCAGCACTTCCTTGTCAATTTTGTCAGAGAGGGAGCAGTATATTCCATTTACACCAGACACGGCAGACAATAACTGTGGTCTGGGCACTGGTGATGGTTTGTCCCATATTTTCAAGTTACATCTGAAATTTATGACATCAAAAGATATTATAGTTGTGTAACATATTGCAATATACCATTGTGTTTTACAGGTTTAAGACACAAATAACTACATTTTAATGTATTTATTTGCATTTAGTTTTTTAACAATCCATATCCACTTTGAAAATTCTTAGATTTTCTATGTTGAAAGACGAAATATAGATAATATAACCTTATAATTTATGATAAAAAATGAACTTACTCTTTTTTAAGAATCTCTATTCCACTCTCTGGCATGTCAGACCTGGTCACATAGACTTGGAATTTTTGTGCGTTGCTCATTGTTCTTGACGAATCCTTCACTATTCCTTTATACACTAAGCCGGGGAGTAAGCCCGGTAGTCTCTTATAAAACATGTATCAAATCAAGTTTTTTGCGGTTTGAGAAAACTAATTTCCGTATTCTGATAGCGAAGGTCACGACCTTACGGCAGATATTTAGGCGGTGCCGCCTGCTCTATTTTTTTACTCTCGGGCTTGAAAAAAGAAGGTTTTGCGAAGTAAATAGTCAAATGAAGAACCGCCACAGTGCCAAGTATAACTTTGGCCTTTGTGGACTTGATAAATGAGGCCCCAGACATAATATTATAAATGATTTTAGACCTTAACCTAAGTTACATAACACTTGTAGATAAATACTGTGAAATTAAAGGAAAATGGAAATCGGAATTTTCATTTTACAAAATCCATCATGCATGACCTTGACATCATTATTCATTTGACATATTGCTTGACAGTTGACATTTTATTTTTTTTTCTTATTAGGGTACTACGCAAGCACTACGGCTATTGAACCATGGCCAGTGTCGAGTATATAAAATGGCGGGAAAACTATATTCGCTTCTTGTCACAATTTTCACAGGATCGTTTTTTCTTCATATCGTCAAATCCAAAGTCTAGTCAAAGTCCTATGATGTTTTACTTATACAGATATGATACGTTCATACTATTTTCCGGCTTAAATCTCTTCCGAACAGTTTTCAAATTCAAAATTGCAAACATTGACCAATTAGAAGATAAGTGAAACAAAAGATACGAAATGCCAGTTACATAAAAGAGACAGTTCTATTGCTTCTATTTTTAAACGTCGAACTGCAAAGTTTCTTTTGCGTAGAGAGTAACATAATTATTATAGCCGTAGAGTGGACACTTGATACAAAAGTTTTAGTAGGTACAAAATGAAACAACATAATGTAAGAGTTAATTAATAGAATACACATTTTATGTACCTACCTTTAAAAATATTTAATTTGTTTCTTTTCTTTCTCTTTGATTTTTTTTGTATTTCTTACCTAACCTAAAAAAAAACAGTATTTCTAACCTAAAAAAACAGTATACAGTACAGTTGCATATGATATCGCGTAGCGTATAAAATAGAATACAAATAAACTGCAATTGTAGGCATTAAAGTCACGATCTAACAGTCATGTGGTGAGTCTGCACTAACTACTCTTAGAGGTCTGCAGCGCAACCATTCTAAAGGCCGTCACAGACTTAGCTATAATATATTATATTAATATATTTATAGCTAGGCATATTAATATATTATGTTTTCTATACAATTTTCGCGTGACCACACACTCAGCTATAATATATATTTCTGGTCTCAGTGTGTTTAGTACGGTATAATATTAATTTACATTATAGCTAAGTCTGTGACGGCCTTTAAATTCAAAATTCAAATTTTTTATTTGCAACCATCCTTATCGTTCTTGCGTCAAAACCGTATCGCTGTCTCTTTCCTTGCCTGAGCTATGACGAAAATTAGATTTTTCCAGATTGTTGGAAAAAATAATTGAAAATGTAATTAATAGAGGTAGGCATTTATTGCATACATGGTAAGAGATTCCATGGGTACATTTTCGAAATACACACGACGGCATTTTCAATTTATTTCTTTTCTTTTTCTTCGTTTTTGGCAACTTGACACAAAGTATGTGTATGTTGTGCCACAGACAAGGTAAAAAGGTAAGGAATATGGCGGGAAAACCGTATTCCTCCCATAATAATTTTCAGCATCGTTTTCATGTAATATCGTCAGGTCATAAGTCTAGTCAAAGTCTAAGTACAAGTCAATACAGTCAAGGAGTCAGGTCGGTCGTTTCAGTAAAGTGGTAGACGCTTTACTGAAACTTTCAATGGAGTTTTGGAGGGAACACAAAATCGCACGTTTCTGGATAATGCATCACTTTCCTACACTTGTGCACGATAACGAATAACTAATGGTTAATATTCTACCAATATTACACATTAAAAACCCAACTTAACACAATTTTAGGAAAATAATACAAAATCACAACAGTGCTTTCGTATGTAGAAATGTCATTGTTGACAGATGGTTGACAGTGACTGTTTTTTTTATGCTTCATGATGTTTTTTTAAAACGCTTTTACACCAGGCACAGAAAAAATGTCTGATATGCCGTAAGTATGACGTCACAGCGTATTTTTCAGTTTTTCTTTATTTTCTCAGTAAATAAGCATTATAAAAAATCTTTTGAATATTTTTTTTTGATATCAGGAAAAGAAACTAAAGAAACGGTATTTTTTATTTTGAGGCTTAAAATTTTTGAAATGTTGTCAATTGGACTGTATTTGAATCTTCAGAACGCGCGCGGTAGTGACATATCTGCTTTGAGTTTTTCATATTAAATCTATGTTCATAACAAAAAAAATCACTTTCAAGTTTCAGCGCTCCTGTTCTTCTGCACGTAGGAATGTACGAGCTGCTCAATATACGCTACTTTCATCTAGTTAGCGCGAAATTACCGCCTCTACTGGCAATAAAATAACAAAAATATTATACAAAAATTATATTGCTTATTCGGTATTCAGCTTTCCACGGATAATTATTAAATTCATACACGAAATTGCATGAGAGTAGCGGCGCGACGCGACAATTTGATGCGCAAAATGGAAGATTAATGTTGGAATGGCGCGAAATGAAACGCTCGTAACTTTTTTTGTTTGCACGTCGTTTCGGTCCGGGAATTGCGAAAATCCACTAACAAGGAGAAAATTGTAATGAATCTTACATAGGTATAATATCGATGATTTAGTTTATCTCCATTTCATTTGCAATTTTGAAGCTATTAAGCTAGGCCTACCTATAGGCTGTAGCTTTCAATCTATTCACAATTATTACTTGCTAGTTGCTAGTACTATGCAATTTATATTGAGCTTTCTAGTTTTACAATTTTCATCATTCATCATTTCATTTCATCATCATCATCATTTCACATTTACCAGCTGTTTCTAACATCTTTTCTATGTAGGTTAGAGAGAAAGTGCCAATTCCTTGCCAGTTAAGCAGGTGTAATTTTATAGTACCCAATTAGTGTGAGCGCAGTACACAAGAGCACTCTCTAATTCTCTAATCCTTTCTTCTCATAACCCAGTGGAACGGACGACCGACACGACTGGCGAGAGATCAGGCGCAGGACCGACTTTTTACATGATGCCCATCCGACGCATGGATCATCTTGTCAGTTGTCACTTTATCAGCTGATCAGCCTGCATTATCCTAACCAAATTTGGAAATAACATGTTTCCAACGCGGGGATCGAAACCACGACCTCCGAGTCAAGAGCCACGCTCTAAACCACTGGACCACGGTATAGGCGTTCAGTTACGTTGGAGATAACTAGATAAGTTGTGTTTTGTAGTTGTGGTAGTAAGTACAGCTGTAGTCCAGTTCTCACGTACTTAACAATAACTTCGCGGTCGGGTAAACTGTAACGGTCAGCGCTACATACGCTGTGACATACTAAACGAACGTGGAACTGTTTGATCAATCCACATTCCACATCCATACTAATAGTTATTTACACTGTGTTAATATCATGTGAGTCTGTTTGTCTTTGTCGTTCAGTAGTACGAGGTGACACTCTTCATGGAAAGCCGCTGCCCGCTGAATCGCTTTTGATGGAATTTAGCATAAAGATAATATTTGATTTTTTATTGTAGCAAAATCTACGATTACCGCACATCAATCAAAGTGCGCATAGGCGAAACGCATTTTTAACTTTTTAGTTAGGGTTTTCAAATAAGTAAGGCTGTATGATAAAATTAATAAAAAGAAAACAAAGAAGTTAATAAGTAGTTCAATAGAATGATGTGCACTATGCAGCCTTGGTATAGACCTTCCACAGAGGAAGCATGCATCGTTGCTCCTCACGCAATTCGCACGTTACCCAGCCACCAATACTGGGTCTTCCGTACTATTACTATGGAGTTTAAACCCTGTTATGCCATTTGTGATTTGACTAAGGTATTTGAGCACTAGGGCCAGAGGACAGAAGCGAATTTAGTAGGTACTTGTACGAATCTTCTGTGTTTATCATTTGCATTCTGATACTTCGATTTTAATCCAGCTTAATGAATCCAGAATGCATTCCAATTTCCAATCCATACGAATATTATTAACCCATTAACCCCCGAACGGCCCAAGTGGGCTGCGATAACAATAGATAGACAATAGATTTCCAAGAACTCCACGATCGACGGATATGAAAGTGTGTCTGTCTGTCTGTTCACTTCACCGTTGAACCGAATTGTTGTGAAGAGCCCCGGGAAAGGACATAGGATACTTTTTATCCCGGAAAATGTAGGTACATTTATGTTTCCCGCGCGATAAACGAATTTTGGCAATACGGAGTTGCGGGCGCCATCTAGTAATGTTATAGTTAGGAAACGGATTTGATCGATCGATTATTCTGCTGTATTCCTTTCTCTCGAGCCTCGATGAAGCAAAAACTATAATTTTATGTTCAATGTTCATCTTTACTTATATGTCTTTATCAAATCGCCGATGCGTTACGTCGCGTTTTGCTCCATCAGTTTACTTAACAACCAAATTATCTGTGTTGTTTTGATATCATCTGATACAGTGGCGGGGCAAGAAAAAATTTTATGTGGGTGAGATACATTTTGCGAGGCCCCCTAGGCCCAAATGGATTCATTTTAGATTTAGACAATCATTTTTTTATAAATAAATAAAATTTGAGTAAAAACGCGTAAATTCCCAAAAAAATCTTCGGGGTTCAGGAGGCGCGAGGCCCCTTAGACCGCGAGGCCGTGGGCGGTCGCCCACATCGCCCACGCCTTGCACCGCCTCTGATCTGATAAACTGAAGCCCACCGCAGAACTATTTACTGTACCCTAATGGCGGGCTTACATAATTCCAATCCAGTTAATAAAATTGAATTTCAGTGCCCGTTTACATTGTTCCAGTAACAATCCAGCGCAAGATTGGATCACTGGATTGAAATATTGGAAACCCGTTATAGCTTTTTAGGGTTCCGTACCCAAAGGATAATAATGACGCCCTACTTAATAAGTATATTATCAAAAAAAAATATTTAAGGGGCTCCTATACAACAAACGTATTTTCTTGGCCTTTTTTGGTCGATATCAATAACGGCAACAGGTTACAGTAGGCACTGAAATATTCACAGAATCCTCAAGTATTAATTATTGTACTTGAATAATAATTATTAATAACTAGCAGCTGTCCCGGTGAACTTCGTTTCGTCGCTTCGTTCGTCACTTTAAAACCTTCCCTGGACTTCTACGAATAATTTAAGAATAAAATCAGCCGAATTGGTTCAGCCGTTTTCGAATTTTAGCGCAACATTTGAAAATCCATTTTTATACTTATGATAAAATTGAAATAAAACTAATAATTAAGGGGTCTCCTATTCTTAGCGAGCGATTAAGATTGTGCGTAGCCAACACCTAATTTTTAGGCCCTATTTAAAATCTAGGTTAAGTGAGGCAGAGGTTGTGGTTAAGTTAATTACGTGTGATGTGAGATAACAGAGTTATCAGTACGTAAAGAATTTGAGAACTTATGTAACTGATACAGTTATCTTAGTTTTGCACGGGGTTGTCACAACACAGCTACGCATATTTATAAAGTCTTACAATATATTAATTATTTATGGCATTCGGCATACCTAGTAGTTAGTACCTACACTGTTTTACAAAGTTAGACAATTTAATAACTTGTGGGAGTTAGTTAGTTAGTTGTGCGGTTTCGGTGACGGTGGCTCCTTTCATTGAAACCAGGCTAGTTACCCTGGAGTAATTAATTTATAGTGCCCAAGTGTGTGCGGGGTACATAAGAGCACTCTCTATTTCTTTACTCTCATAACCCAGTGGGACGGATGACCGACACGACTGGCGAGAGATCAGGCGCAGGACCGACTTTTTACATGTCCATCCGACGCATGGATAATCTTACTTGTCAGACAATCAGGTGATCAGCCTGCACTGTCCTAACCAAACATGAAAATAACATATTCCCAACGCGGGAATCGAACCCACGACCTGCGAGTCAAGAGCCGCGCTCTAAGCTACTGGACCACAGAGACGTTAACGGTTAGACAATTTATTGATTTGCCAGCCCTGGACTTGGACACCATGGTATCAGGCATGGCCTGGGCGGTGGAGCATGCACCCAGCTATTACGCGACCTCCACTCACGACCGCCATTACCGAATCGCCATTTTGTTTGTCATGCGTATTGTGTGTACACAATGGAGAAAATATGACAACGATATAGGGCCTGTACCTGTACGTTTGGAAAGTTAATTTTCTGGCCCTTTTACTGAAAACTGGTGGTTTTCTGGCCTAAAGCAGCATTCTGGAGTAGACTGGACTTTCGTGGATGGTTTGTCGCGGCGACGTGCTGAGAGCAGGCGCAGGACCGACTTTTTACATGCTCATCCGACGCGTGGATAATCTTACTTTTCAGACAATCAGGTATTCAGCCTGCATTGTCCTAACCAAACTTGGAAATAACATGTTTCCAACGCGGGAATCGGACCCACGACCTCCTAGTCATGAGCCATGCTCTAAGCCTGGACCACGAAGGCGTCAAAATAGAGTCGACTTGTCGAAGGACATTTCAACGGGCTAAGTTACTCTATTGTATGTTCTGTCAGTCATCTTACCCAAATAGGCAATAATAATTTACTAGTACAGGTAGTTAAGCGGCTCGCACTTGGCCAGACAATTTTTATCAAGCAAGTCAAATAAGTCATCACTTCCTTTGCTTATCAGTTATCACTGTACTTTGAACTCTATTTTTCTCAATTTATGGTTCAAATTGGATCAGGAGGTTTGTTCTATTTCCATACAATACGTCAGGATGTGGCTTGTATGTTGATTGTTGACGTTTGTTGTATTATCATAACATTTTAACTATATTTGTATAGTAGTCCCGACTCCCGATAGGATTCAAATTTGAAATTACATATACAATACATGTTCTTTAGCTTTACCATTTTCTAAAAAACAATTTATTTTTTTAGTTTTTCTCCCCGTAAGAACCATAGTCGTACTTCAAGATCTAAAAGGGGATTATCGAAATCGATTTAGCCGTTTTCTAGATTAGTTCCCAACTCATACATATTATTTTTGTTAGCATCAGTAATTATCAGCCCTATATTTGTTACAACGAAATACACATTTCCAGCATATTTTTAATCATGACCTGTTTATCATTGGCTACGCTGTACCGTGTACGCATCAGAGGAATCTGCCATCGGTACCTAAGTGGAGTCATCCTTGAACACTCATTTCATTAGTTCCAATTCAGTCCCGTGACTACATTCTGCCTTATTATGACATAAGACATTCCGACGACTTTTACTACCTACGACTAAAATTATTATATTATAGTAAGTACAGCTGCTGTTATAGTACTACATAATAATTATAATATGACCCGGTGAACTTCGTATTACATTCCCTCTTAAGTCCTAATATAAACTTTTCCTGGACTTTCACGAATATTTATTTCAATACAAACATTTAAAATTCATTCTTATTTATATACCAGGTGTAAGTTGTTACAAAACTAAGGTCCACTTGCGCAGATCCAGGTTAAAGTTAACCCCGGTTTAAACGTTATTTCATTCGTAAAATGTAATATGAAGAATGTATGAGATAACACACTATTTAACCCGGTAGTGGATCTAAGTGATTAATGATTATAGAGCGTCGCGTCGCGTCTATGTGTCTTTTACTGTAGACTGTTATAGAGTTCACCGTGAAAGTTGAAAGAGCAATTTGTTTATTACTTGTACGGGCAAGGGCCTCAGCATTATAAATTTTCCCATACAAAAATAAAATAAAATCGGCCAAGTGCGAAACGGACTCGTGCACGTAGGGATGAGCAAAAATTGTGTTATTTTGTATGGAAGGTATTAAATTTTAATTTTATTAATTAAAGTACAAATATAATTGAAGATTCTGTAAATATTTCAAGTGCCACTGCCAACCTGTTGCCATTATGAATATAGCCTGGAGACAGACAGATGAACAGATAGCGAAGTCAGAGTCCCGTTTTACCCTTTGGGTACGGAACCCTAAAAACATACAAACAAATGTGTGCTACCAAAACGAAAGTTTTGAAGAAAAACTGCACATACCTCGACGTGAAAGTACATTATTATATTAATTAAAATCTGTGAGTATTAGATACCTAACACACAAGCGCTAATAAGCCTATTAAGCACTATTATGGCCGGCTTACATTACCTATTTCAATCTCGTGTTGTAATCCAGCGTTCTTTTTACAAAATCCCACAAAATATCGTAGTATAGTAGTTGGTTTGCATCATGTGACCTCGTTTGCCTCCTAATTTTGTATTTAAATTGACATTTAGTATGGAGATACTTTAAGTCCCGGGAAAGGACATAGGGTTATCCTGAAAAAATGTACGGTTCCGGCGATAAACGAATTTTGACGCGTCGTAGTTGCGGGCATCATCCAGTATCCTAGGTATCTCATACACTTTTCTAACACAAGCAAGCTCGCTCTACATAATATTGTGATCTATATTTACAGGGTGTAACAAAACTAAGAATGTTATAAAACTTTAGGATGTATATGGGTCTTATAGAGAGTTCGCTGTAAAGTAGCAGAGTATTGAAAGAGTAACGTTAATAAAATATTTTTGTATGGGGAAAATTCATGACAAATTTTCCAATTTCAAATCACAAAAAATTACTCTTTCAACCCTGCTATTTCCGTAGTAAAATCTATATAGGGGACCCAGACACACCCTAGAGTATTATCACTTTTGTTATTTTCTGTATATTATGTATATTACGTAGATATACTAAGTACTTCTAGGTCGGTAATTCTAATGTCGTCATGATGGATCGGCAACGGTCGTGCGAAATGGACGAAACAAAAGTTTAAGCAACCATACAGTTTTTAAACACACAGTTTTCGGCGAAATACGTGCAATTTGGACTACATAGCTGCATATTACACGTGTAGCAATAGCCGGACAAAATATATAACAAAGATTTCACAACTCAGAAATCAAAATATTATGCATGGTACGACCATACACATAATATATAGGTATTTTGACAAATAACATACTAGTACGGGTGCCCTAGAACAAATTTTTTTGTGATTACTAACAAGCTAATTTTTTGCGAGTAGCTACATTTTGATAAGACGAACAACATTTTTATTTTCGAAAAATCTCGAATGTGGTAGCTAACAGAGATAGAAAGGATTTCATACTTTGACTTGATGGTCCTAAAATATGGATTGCTTTATTTGTCGGATAAGGTTACTCTTAAATTAAATAACTATTAACCTACCAATATACAAAAAATCAGCTGGTTAGGGTTCCGTTTTAGGGTTCTGTAATCAACAAAACTTGGTTGACTACTGTACCCTAAAACGGACAAACATATTAACAAAAATATTATTGTTTTATTGTAATACTAGCGACCCGCCCCGGCGTCGCGTCGCACGGGTATAAAATATATAGCCACAGAAAAAATGATTAAAATCGATAGCCCATGATCCTTCACGTGGTCTACTTCTTATCTGTGCCAAATAATATAAAAATTGCTCCAGTAGTTCGCGAGATAAGCCCTTTCAAATAATTTCCCCAATTTTTTCCACATTCTCCTATTAGACTTAGCTTGAGAAAATATAGCCTATAGCCTTCCTCAATAAATGGGCTATCTAACATTGAGAGAATTTTTCAAAACTGACCAGTAGTTCCTGAGATTAACGCGTTTAAGTTAGCCCTTTCAAATAGTTTTTTCCACATTTTCCTCTATTTCTTCGCTCTTTTTAGTCTTAACATGATAAAATATAGCCTATAGCCTTCCTCAATAAATGGGCTATCATCTATCACTGAAAGAATCATCAAAATCCGTTGCGTTATGCGTAGTTTTAAATATTAAACGGAACAAAGGGACATGAGGGAAAAAAAAGCGGCCAAGTGCGAGTTGGACTCGGCCATGAAGGGTTCCGCAGCAGCAATAAGGTTTATTTTTATTAAATTAAAAGGTTTTTGATTTATTTTTATATTTCAGTCGATTTAATGAAATTTAGATTAAGGTTTACCATTTATGACGTATAAAAAAACTACTGGCTAGATCTCGTTCAAACCAATTTTCGTTGGTAGTTTTTATAGTAATCTACATCATTTATTTTTTTAGAATTATCATGCCCCTACTTTAGAAAATAGAGGGGGGGGGGACACACATTTTTCCACTTTGGAAGAGTCTCTCTCGCAAACTATTCATGTTAGAAAAAAATGATATGAGAAACCTCAATATGATTTTTGGAGACTTAACCATAGATACCCCACACGCATAGGTTAGATGAAAAAATTTTTTTTTGTCAGTTGTACCTATGGGGACCCCTAAAATTTTTAATAATTTTTCCATTTTTGCATCAAAATCTTAATGCGGTTCACAGACTACATCTACTTACCAAGTTTCAATAGTATAGCTCTAATAGTTTCGGAGAAAAGTGGCTGTGACATACGGACGGACAGACAGACAGACAGACAGACAGACATGACGAATTTATAAGGGTTCCTTTTTGCCATTTTGGCTACGGAACCCTAAAAAGCTACTTTGTTTTATAGAATAAGTATAGATAATAATATAGATATTTGAAGTTGATACAATTTCATGGAAATAAATAAATGATTAATAAAAAACTTAAAAACTACGAAAGATAATAATATAAAACTAAGAGGCAAATGATAAATAGAATAACATAATATTCAGAAAGACTGAAAACATAGAGCACAAAAAAATAATAATTCAAACATTTGCCGAGTAAGTAACTAAATTTTGTTTCTATAGTTAAATTTCTAAACTCTCTACATTTACGTTTTAACATCAAAGGCGTTTCTTCTCTCTGTAAAGAAATTAATTATACTTCCTTGCTTAATATTCTTGGAGTAAGTAGGTATCATTGTTGACACAACCATAACAGCGCAGATCAGCATTCCATGTATGTTGTTGCAATGTAGCTGCTGTAGGTCTTTATAAACGTTGGAATTTAAATTCTCGCATCTATCTTTATCCATTATGTCGATTTCTACACTATTATCAAATAGGCACATTATTTTTAAATCAAAAACATTTTAACTGAAAAAGAAAAGTTAGTCAAAACTCGTTAGTGTTTAATATTTATGTTACAGGAAATGTATCTTATCCGTCATTGTACACAATTCCTAGGAAATGTATAGAAATTCCTAAAATCACACGGAGATGTGTGAAATTAATTATAATAGACACATTTCCTAGGAAATCGATATATTTCATAAATAGTAATCGGAAATGTAAAATATTTGAGTTATCAATGGGTACGCGGGGATAGCGGGGCGTCGGGCGAGGAGACGGCAGGCGTCTGCCGCGTTAACTATTGTGTTTATGTTCAAAAAATTTATAGTGATAATCGTCAAAGCGCTAAGAAAAACCTACAACAATAGGCTGAAAAAATACTGAAATCGAGTGAAATAAATTTGCCCCTGTACGTATTGGCACATCTGTACGAATTGCAGTTCGAGAGGTTGATAGAGGACGTGCTGAATGGTGATGCCCGAAATAGTATAGGTATAGTTTTGGATAAAACCGATAATGAGCTCTATCAAATTGGTACAAAGAACGGAATCTTAAATTAATTTCAAATTTTAAAAAAAATCTTGATTTTCTTGATTGAAATGATTATTCTCATTGTACCAACGTGTTTTATTACAGAAAGCATTGTTTTTATACATTTCCTAAATACTTAGTTTCGGAATTGTATACATTTCCTAGGATTTGTATACAATTCCTGGATTTCATACATTTCCGGTAACATTTTTATCAAACAAAGAGCGATGTTGAAAATCGCTCACGAGACACGCATCGGACGGAATTCGAATGCGTCAGTCGAGAGCGCGCGCCCGTGGAGAGCGTCGTGCGCGCCTGTCGAATTTAAATTTCGAACGCACGCAACTCTCACAGAGAAAAAAAGGAATTTTCACTTGAAACAAGGAGTATTTTATTTTTTTAAGGATTCTCAGTTATGTGCTAGTGTCTGTTCTCGTGAAGTGTGTTCGAAAGTTCTGTTCAATCTCGTAAGTAGCTCTTTATTTACATAAAGCCTTTGACATTTTTTTAAATAAGATGAATAATTGTTCAATTAAGTCAAGGTAATACTTAAATTATTTATGCCGTTTAGTTGTTTTGTTTATTTATTTTCCTTTTACAAGATTAGCAGTGCAACGATATGTGAAGCTTGACTTTCTCTAGTCTCTAGTTTACTTTAGGTCTAGAGTTGTTTCAACGCTCAAAATTGTTATAGCTTAATCTTTCCACTTCAAATATTTTATTGTTTTACCAGTTGTTACTTTAATAAAGTAAATTACTGTGTAAAGTAAAATTATATATAATTCCTTGTACGTACAAGTTAAATGACTTATTTGTTTTGTTCGTTATCTTTATTTTTTAATTATTACTATCTCTATTTCTTTAAAGTACCAACTTTGTACCTATTTATTGTTTTATTTTAATATTCATAATTTTTAGATTTTTTTTATTTACAAACTTGCTGAAATTAGAAATAAAGATAATATTTTTTATTATAAGTACCTCTATAATTTAAATATTATAGTCAGCACTTCCTGTCTCAATCACTAATTTAATTCTAGATACTTGAAAAATATGTAATGTATAATGTCGACATAATATATTATACTTTTGTAGTTTAGATGGTTTAAAATTAGGCAAGTTTTAAGATTTACCTCTTCCTGAGATTGGGCGGAGATACGACATTTTCGGTCTGATAACCACCTGGTTACGTGCAGCCTTGCTGTGGGTTTTTGTTAGAGTTTCATTTCTACATGAAATCAGCATTACTTTCGCATTAAGACTCAAATCGTTTGTCTAATGCTTTGGTCTAAAATATTTTATAGGTTTACACTTTAGAATTACAGACCTAACCTAAGAAGTATTCCTAGGATCTTCCATGTCAAATAATAATTAATTTGAAAGATCCAAAAAATACCTTACAGGCTTACACTTTACATTTTAGAACCATTTTAGAACTACTACATATTTTATCTTGTATCTAAAACATATTAAGTAAATTTACTTGAAAGTCTCCCAAAGCCATATTATACGGGTACCCGCATGTTAATGTTTTACCGGATCATGTTACTTTTTAGGGTTCCGTACCCAAAGGGTAAAAACGGGACCCTATTACTAAGACTTCGATGTCTGTTCGTCTATCCGTCTGTCCGTCTGTCTGTATGTCTCCAGGCTGTATCTCAAGAACCGCTATAGCTAGACTTCTGAAATTTTCACAGATTGTGTATATCTGTTACCGCTATAACAACAAATACTAAAAATAAAATAAAGTTTATTTTTAAGGGGGGCTCCCATACAAGAAACGTGATTTTTTGGCCTTTTTTGCTCGTAATCAATAATGGTAACAGCTTTGTACTTTATTAATTAATAATAAAATAAAAATAAAGTAAATATTTAAGGGGGCTCCCATACAAAAAACACAATTTTTTGTCTACTTTCGGTACGGTACTTTCTATGCCGGTACGGAACCCTTCGTGCGCGAGTCCGACTCGCACTTGGCCGATTATTAACATAATAATATAATATTATTTAATGATACGAGCATTGTGTCATGTGCCTTGTGAAAGATGTAACTTTACATCGGTCAGCACACGACCTCTAAATTAGCGCAGTTTGTAATTTGTGCATCTTATAAGGCGTTTGATTAAAACAACTTTTCGTGACGGAACTAAACGTGATGTTACTGACCATCAACTAACGATATCGATCACAATAGTAAGTAGAGCAAACCACGTAAGCGTTAAATTTAACTCATTCGACAAAATAACGTTTAATTACATCATATTACTGGGGTGTATCTCAAGGACACATTCTGGATCAAATATTATTTTACGCATATAATTACGATAATCTAGAAAGAAAAAAATTTTGTTAAAATTATATTTTGTTTAAGTAATTAAATATTTAGTTAATTTTTTAGTATAATTATTATTTGTAAAAATGCATATTAAAAAAAAAAGATAATAATTATTATTTGTAAATTGTAATCACAAATTCTCAGGACTGTTTGCTGGAGATCCATACTAACTGCCTCCAAAGGTATGTTAGTAGGTATGTTAAAGAGGTACAATTAAAGTTATTTAACGGTAATCTTTACGATACAGTTACACTCATGACTCATCCGTCATTGACTTTAGAATGTACATAATATGTACCTACATTTTAGGGTCTACAGCAAAATCAAATGTTTTAAAATCTTAATGTGTACTTATTTAAATACTAGTTGACCCGGCAAACGTTGTTTTGCCATTTAAAGTATTTCTACTTCATCAGTAATTGATACAAAATCTTACCCCCCCTTTTGTCCCATAAGAAGGGGGGGGGGGGAATTGTGTACACCTGATGTTAAGTTGGAAAATACAGTTAATAATATGACGTAAGTCCATTAAAGAAAAAACTCACTTTATCACTATCAAATTATTTAAAGATCGACACTTTGTGCACAGGAATTATTATGTTCGATGTATTTTCATATGTGTTAAGCCACTTATTATCAAATTGGACAAGAACAAAACATTGTAAGTATGTCAAAAACATTAAATAAAATAGGTACACTTGGATTACAAATATAATATCATGTGTGGTTCAGCACCTTTGTGACTCATACACCAAAATTCTAATGTGACTTGCTTGGCATTTATTTCTATTTTTTATTCAAAATCAGCTATTTTTATGCAAATGTCAGTGTCCGCTAAAATAATAATTAAGATACCTACTAAATATAAGAGGGATTCATATTCAAAAGGAAACATCATTTATTTTGATTCGTGTTTTAATTGCTCACGTTTATCATTTTAGATGAAATCAGTATTAGAAAGTATAGTTTTTGTCTTTGTTTAATAGTGTGAAAATAAGGCCAAACTTAGAAAGAGAGAGATACTTAGTTTTAGTAAAATTATAATGTGGACAAAACCGAAAAGAAATATTAGATTATTATCGACAGAAAAGAGAATCGATGGCATATGTAAGGAATAAGGATTAGTAGATTGGTACAATGTTTTTGTTTTATTAGATAGACAAAAATTAAATCTAAGTACATCAGATAAGTTGATTCCTAGGCAGATGGGGATCTACGTAGTTACGGCCTCGGGTCGATCGACTGCCTCGCCCTGAGTCTGCCTCAAATGGGTAAGCAGCTTAACAATAGCTTTTAAATAGTATATATTAATATTTAAACGTATATTGCTAACTTTCAAATACCGCCCATCAAGTAAGTTCAAGGCATAATATTCTCTGTATTAGGAATTTATCAATTTAGAATATTTATCTACGCGAACTGTTGCAAGAGCCAGTAGATTTCGAAAGCATTTGTGGAGGAACTTATGGTTCTTGAAAAATGTGTAAAATGCTGGTTCCAAGGGCGCCATAAGTAGGGCAGTGAAAGTTGTAAGGGCTAAGGGAAAGGATTAGGAAGGTCGACAGCCCAATATCACTTTTTACGGCAAATCTTACGATATTTGTTTGTAAATTTAAATCTAACTGCCGGTTCAAATGCTTATTACGGTGGCTACTCAAAATAATAAAAAAAAAACATCGCCAATAAACTTATAATTTCTTTATGAAACTCCAACAATAATAATATTATCTATAGCCAAACGGTCCATTCCATTTTTTTTCAATTTGAATGACCATTGACCAACCTAAAAATGAGGGTCTTATGGATCTTAAATCAACTGATATCCTAGTCGTTCGTTTTTGTAAGCTCTTAAAATTCGGTCCTATCTTTCCTTAGTTATAAAATCTAATTCTTACATAAGTATTGTAACAAAAACACATTTATTTGTTTCCATAAAGCCAATTATTATATTAATAACGTTAATGTACATCATTACTTTGATTTTCCTTCCTTCCTTTTTATTTGTTTAGCGTAACTTTATGCGTTCATATTTAGATGATTCAACCAAAATATTATGCGGAAAAACGTGTAAATAATACGGTCGTACTGTAAACAAACAAATGTAAACACGGACACCTTTTTACACTAATTAAATGATAAGATAATTGGCGAAATTCTGTAAACATTGACTGATATAATATATCGTTGTCTAAATAATGATAGTGTTATTGGGTTAGGATGTTTTTCACTTTATCGTTTTGTACGCAGAATGTAGCCCACGCATAACGCAGTTATAATTATCTACTACTCCTTTACTTACTACTTTTACCTCTCTTACTCTTAAGTTCATGTTCCTGGGTCCCGATTTTAATTTTGCTTCTGAGTTAACTTCCTTCGTCCCGATTCTAAGTTCACTTCGACACAGACGCTCGTGATTTTAAAAAGTTATTTTAAGTTTTAAAAACGCAGACAGTCGCGCCTCGCCTCGCACCGTAGCTTGAAGCGATTCGAGTGGATTCGAGGTACGAGAATCGGGCCCATCACATGGCTCATAATTCCTCTGTTGTTCCCTCAGTGTTCCATAAGACAATTATTATACTTCCAAGAATTTGAACTAATTGAAGCAAATCGTTCACTCAATGCTCCATTTACTTTCAATCTCCTTTGTTTGGGTTCAAGGCTATTCGTCATCGGTGGATGAGTGACCGATTTGTAACCTAAACACTAACTGCTAAGGTGCATTTTAAAGTGACGAGAGCCATTGTTAGTAAGGCACTTCGCAATTAGTTAATGCCAAGGTCTTTAGGGTTCCGCACATGTGCGTACTTTTAAAATTACTTACGTCGAGTTTAAACATGGCAGTCTTGGTCTTAAATATATAAATAAAAGCGGCCAAGTGCGAGTTGCACTCGCCCATAAAGGGTTCCGCAGCAGCAATAAGGTTTATTTTTATGAAATTAAAAGGTTTTTGATTTATTTTTATATTTCAGTCGATTTAATGAAATTTAGATTAAGGTTTACACCATTTATGACGTATAAAAAAACTAATGGCTAGATCTCGTTCAAACCAATTTTCGTTGGTAGTTTTTATAGTAATCTACATCATATATTTTTTTTAGAATTATCATGCCCCTAGTTTAGAAATTAGAGGGGGGGGGACACACATTTTACCACTTTGGAAGAGTCTCTCTCGCAAACTATTCAGGTCAGAAAAAAATGATGTGAGAAACCTTAATATGATTTTTGAAGACGTATCCATAGATACCCTACACAAAATTTTTAGTTTCAGTTGCACCTATGGGGACCCCTAAAATTTTTAATAATTTTTCCATTTTTGCATCCAAATCTTAATGCGGTTCACAGACTACATCTACTCACCAAGTTTCAATAGTATAGCTCTAATAGTTTCGGAGAAAAGTGGCTGTGACATACGGACGGACGGACGGACGGACTTGAATATCTTTAATGTACAGAATTCACATTTCTACAGTTTTATTATATGTATAGATGAGTCTTCGATCTTGTTTCACATTATGTACTTCAAAGTAGCCCGCGGTAGCCGGTAAGTGGTAACTAGCACAGTGTATGTACTGTTATCTCTTGTATGTCACTTTCTCGGAAACTTACGTAACTAGGGAACTAGCCAGGACCTTTCGTCTCTTTCCCACGCCTCACAAAACATGAGACAGCAGTTCTTTTTCTTTCTTTAACCTAGGAACTAATTATTTATTCGTATCATGTTACTTATATAAGTTGGCATTTAGTAATTGTTACTTATTTGTATGTGTAGTAGAAGCGAGAATGCCTAAATACCTAAGTGTCGAAATTTGCTAAACGTTTTGAATGTTACAACAATACATAATTTAATTTTATCTGATTGTTGTATAATAAATACTTTGGTCGTAACCACAGGTCGTAAGTTCGTAACCGACATTAAGTAGGCTAAAACTCGGCGAGACATCACATTGATGATTGACTCTACAATACTAACAACATTTACATTTACACGTACAATATTATTATTTACAAGCTGATGACGCCCGCAAATTCGTTTATCGCGCGGGAACCGTACCTTTTTCTGGGACAAAAAGTATACGACCTATAGGACTTGCAAACCTTCAAGAAAAGAGCGTATTCCCTCTTAAAAGGCCGGCAACGCACCTGCAGCTCTTCGGATGTTGCGAGTGTCCATGTGCGACGGTAGTTGCTTACCATCAGGTGACACGTTTGCTCATTTGCCCCTTATTTAATAAAAAAAATCCTATGTCCTTTCCGGTGACACAAAGGATCTCCATACCAAACAGCAAAATCGGTTCAGCGGTTGGGGCGTGAAAAGCAACTGACAGACAGGCAGACAGACACACTTTCGTATTTGTTATATTAGTATGAATTTAAACCGTACCAGGCCCTGGTTAATTTTCTTACTTTATACACATTATAATATTTTAGAACGTCTAACTTAGGCCTTGGCAAAATACTGAAAAACTAAATTCCGATTGGCACTCCCATGATCTTAAATCTAATACTTATCTCTTTAAATGTATGCGGTAATTTAAACTGAGTTTAAAGCAGGCAGTTAGTTTTAACAGGTAATGCAGGTGTGCGTAAAATTAATTTCAACTAGGTAATTGCCATTATTATTATTTACTTAAATGCACTAACTGACGCCAATTTTATTATAACGGTCGCGATAGGAAAGATTAGGTCCTGAGTTTTTATTTAATGTAGAGTTTAACAGAAAACTTTCTAAGTGCATCCTTAAAACCCCGTTCATATTACTATCAACTTTATTACAAGAATTATAAAATCCCAAAATGTATAGATAGATATAAGATAATCCGTGTAACATAAAATAATAAGAGCCAGCGACAGCCAGAGTTTCATCATTTTATAAAGTGGAAGTCGAGATTCCTAGAGTTATCCCCAAGAAATTAAGAAAAAAAGAGCTTTTACCGAGGCTTAGGTAGACCCTCAGAACTAGGTACCTCCGAAAATCCGAAACTCATTGTCGTTACCTCTATAGCTATGTCCACATTGTGCCCTTCATCATCAATTTTCATAATCTTTTGACATTTCGAATGTCAAAAGATTATGAAAATTGAAGATGAAAGGGCACAATGTGGACATAGCTAATAGGGGTCATAATTTCATAAACATGCAAACTCTTAGCTTTATAAAATGACAAAAGTGTGGGTGTCGCTGGCTCTTGGACCATGATTTAGTTATTTTAGTGCTGTGCACATGTCGACAATGCGGTCGTCGACATCTGGCACCACTTGGGAGGTATATTTTTGCAAATTTTATACTTCATTAACTATGCTTCCTTTGTATCAGTATGTTTAATAGTCGTGTTCGTTTTGTTTCGTTTGTCAAAGCACATTGCGCATGCGCAAAGTTAAAAAATATGTGCGTCAGTTTCAGTGCTATGTGTTAAAATCTGACAGTAATTGACGACAATTTCTATTGTTGCTCATGCGCGAGAACTGCACATTCGCATTGATAAACGAAACGAACACGACTAATCCTTGTTTATTGTTATAACTTATAAGTTTAACTTCTATGTATGTATAGTCTATGTAGTAACAGCGAGTTCGCTATATTAGGTATATTCATCCAGCCCTGGATTACTATTGGAATAATATTGTAAACGGGCACTAGAATGCACTGGAGTCTGGAATGCAATTTTCCACTAAAAGCGGATTGGATAAATAATGTGCCTTTATGATAAACACTGCCTTTATAATAAACGTAATGTTTAAACCGTTTTTTTCCAAAAAAAGCTAACAAAAAATCCAGTTTCATTTAAGCTTTTTGACTTCATTGAAGCTAAATGCGTTTTGTTTGTCGACAAAACCACGAGTCGATATTGTAGAGTCTATTTAACATTCATATCGACACCTGTATAAATTATTACATAACCTCAAATGAATTCATAATACATGCATGCACTGTATTATTACAGAATTCATAATATTATAATGAACAACATAATATTATATTTACTTTGCACGATTTGGTTTTCCTTCAAAGATGTGGGAAAGTTAAAACTAGTAATTGACCTTTTTTGAATTTGTATTTGTTCTTGTGTTTGCCGTAAGTTTTTCGAATTTTCTAAAAGAATATAAATGGATGTTCTAGCCTCTAATATACGAATAAAAGTTGGGGATTTGAATGATACTATCTTGAAAATGTAAGAAGCGAATCGGAAAGGAATGTTGTACATTATAGTAATAAGAGTGGTTCTTATTAAGGTGTCTGAAAAGCAAAACATTTAAAGAGCTGGACGAGTAAATTCGGACTCGAATAATGCCGCGTCAAATTGACCTCGTAAACAAATCAAAGACAAAAGGTGCAAAAACATCGCCCTGATAATTACGAAAGTGGCTGATTAAGGTTTCGGGTACATGCCGAATTTACGAATCTGTTGACATTAATCTTTGTGATAACTGCTAAACGCAGAGAATAAGTTGGCATCAAAACAGTGACGAACGATGATGGAATTTGGATGCAATATAATTTATAGGAAAGTACTGTTACATATTGCGTCGTCTATACACATATCTGTTGGGCAGGGAAGTGAGGCAGGAAGTGGGCAGCGCGAGAATGTAGAGTCACTCGCACTGCCACTCATCATGCCGCTGCCGCTGCCCGACGCGGCAAGTGAGTAGAGGCACAAAATATATATTAGTAGTACCAGTAGAGGGCTGAGTGTAAACACCCACTCTTGTCGTTACTGCCGCAGAAGTATTCAGGGAAATATTGCTGGCAAAGCGAGGAGCAGCGGCAATGGTTGAATGTAAACGACGCATTAGATACAGTTGCAGGCGCCGGTATAACTAGATTCTGGTGTTGACTGTATTTAACAATAGTTACCAAGTGCAACATCCAGTCGTTGTGCCATCGAGGAAATTGATACCTAGGCAGTTGACAGACCATACGACATATTTTGGTCGGATCATGTCAATTCAATGTTAATTATTGTGATCTGGCGGCTGGGTTTGAACTTTGACGTAACACGACCAAACTGCGTAGGTCCCCCAGCTGCTTAGGAATCAAATTCTCCGACAGTACCTAATGCGTCTTCCACTCCAGTCTAGCAACTCGGTGCCGCCAGCCTCAAAGCAGATCAGTACTTATGACTAAATCATAAATACTGATACACTCGGAACACAAGGTTATTGTCACCAATATGGTCATTAGCTCCAGTAACAATTCAGTATTGTCTGTCATCAATTCATGATCCTCAACAATTTAGCTATCATTGTTGTCACAAACCAAACTGTTTAATGTTACCATTCTGGTATTGCTGTATTATCACCAATATGGCTGTCACCAATGGTTTCTGCTCCAAATGGCCGCAACAATGGTCGCTTATCGGCCGCGGCCCGCGCAGGCCACGTCATTACGATAGCAGGTTGACAATACCAGGACAGATGGACATCTAGATTAATAACTGTGCTCAAAGTCTAGATTTTTATACTAGACTAGATGACGCACGCAACTCAGTTGTGCCGTAATTTGTTTATCGTGCGGGATATAAAGTATTCTATGTCCTTACTCCTTTCCCGGGACTCAACCTATCTCCATACCTTTCATAAAAATCGGTTCAGCGGTTTAAGCGCGAAAAGTTAACAGACAGGATAGAGACACAGGCAGACGTATTTTTAATATTAAGTAATATAGATTAGCTGTTTTATTTGGTGGACTAATTTATGGATATTGTGCATGATTTTGATTAGATAAGCAGACTTTACCAGCAACTCCTATTCGTGATGAAAAATTTTAAACATGTTCTTTCCCAGGACTAAATTTAAATACACTATGTAATCAATAGCCACGAGTATAAACTATGAAGAGTTAATAGACAAAATAAAATAGACAAACAGACATATTACATTAGCTTTTCACAATAACTGTCTTATTATCACGTTTTTAACTCCTCCAAAACGAGAGAATATTATTTTCTTAGCCACAACCGTCCACACAGCTATCTTTATTGTATAACATACTTATACAACATAATACGTGTAAACAATACGACGTAGAGGCGGAGTTACTTTCGTTGCGGCGAAAGTTTGTGTGAATTCGTGTGAACTATCGTCACCAACTAGAATCTCTAGACGCTTCGCAAGAAAATGGAGCTAAAATATAGCTGTTAATTTTTAGGTTCTAGGTTCTTAGTAATATAATAGTTAGGAACAATATAAATAATAGCTGCTGGAGTTGCGGTGGGTACTGGGTAATCGTTTCCGGAACTTTGCCTAAGCGGGGAGTGGAGCACCATAGGGTTATACCTGTGGGTAAAGTGAGTAAATCCTACGGGGAGTCCCACAAACCCCGGCCGATTTCACCAATCCGCCGGGGATGCGCAAAGAACTTCCTAAAAGGACAAAGGCGAAATATTATTTGATATTTTTTTTAGCGTCTAAAAATGCCATGTGAACAAAAACAAATATTTTATTATTTTATATTTTACCAATATATTCTAGGGTTTAGTAAAGGCCACCAAAAAAAACAATTATTTTTTGTAAATCAATTGACTATAACTTAATACGAATTTCAAGCGAATTTCATATTTTCCGCTCAGCTACCATTAATATTGCCATTTTATATTTTTTGCCAAAGCGGCGGCGCGCACCGCGCGGCGGTTCAGCCGGCGAACGGCATAAATAACATAATGTTTCATCCTACCGTTTAAGTTATGAATAGATCTACAATTATTTTAGTTAATTCAACACTTTTAATAAATAAATCGATGTTTATTTTTTCAAAGTAGTTCGGTAAAAAAGAATGGATGAGGTAGTTCCTAAAATAACTAGCAACACTGCTTAGTTGTCAAACAAATGTTAATTGTCATACCAAGTGTCAATTAATGTCAAAAAATATCTATGGATTCTATGGTGTTCCTGCCGCGTGCGTTGCCTCTCGTGTTCGATTGTGTTTTATTGTTTTTCCTTTAATTTCGACCCGGCATGTTTTTGGACTTTGATTCTGTGATTTGATCTCTGACACTTTGTTACTCAGTCCTACGGGAATGTAGCTCGCGGAGAATTTTCAATTATATTTTAATACAAAACAAACAATAATAAAATAATACCAATAATAATAAGTAAGTAATACCTACTTACCAATGAAACATAACCTAAAATATTTATGATTTTTATGATCTAATATCTAATAACCTAGGCCTTCTTGGGAATATTTATTTTTAGAAGTTAGTTGTAGGATGAGTTCCTAATCATTTAAGCATTTTTTTATTTATAGACGCCTCCATTTTATCTCAAATAAAATCATGTATGAGAGTTCGCCATTATCCTTTAAACATTTAAAATTGAAAAGCAATGAAAAATTCACCAAGTGGAGTTATTTTTTTGTGTAATTGCATTGAATAGGCTAGTACTTGACCGGTTTTATGAAACTTGATAAAGTTGTAGAAGTTCAAGACGAAGGACAAAGGCTACTTTTTACCGTGGGAAACGGTACACTTCTAAGCTGTATACTCGCTCTATGTAGTTAAATATTTAAGGTACTAAATATCTATACAATAATTATATTATATAATATAATAAACCTGTAGAAATGAAAATTCTGTACAATAAAGATATTCAAAAAATCAAAGACGGGGTCAGATTTTGTATCAAACTTTTTTCTTTAATGGACTTACTTCATATCATTAAGTTTTGTGTTTGTTCTGGTGTATAAAATTTCTCCCCCCACCCCTCTTAGAGTACAAAAGAGGTGATAAGATTTTGTATCAACTGATGAAGTAGAAATACTTTAAATGGCAAAACAACGTTTACCGGGACAGCTTAAGATAAATGTAGAGTCGAATTCTACTTCTCACAGATAAGAAACCCTAGATATGTACTAAGAATCCCAAGCTATACGTCTTACCTGTAACTTAAGCACTTCTTAAATTGAGTAACTGTTAATTGGAAACATATTATTAACTTATTCTTTGACTGTACATAGTTGAATTTATTAAATACTAGACGACGCCGGCAACTCCGTTGCGACTTGCGCCATATTTCATGTATCGCTGGTTCACGAGCGATAAATGAAATATGGTGTATAGATTTTTCCGGGATGAAAATATCTTATGTCCTCTCCCGGGTTCAGCGGTTTGTGCGTGAAGAGGTAACAGACGGACACAAATTCGCATTTATAATATTAGTATTCACTTCTCACGTGTATGTTTTCATTCGAAGTGCATTGTACTGTTAATAAGATGGTGTTTCTGATAAAATTAATTGATTTTTACACGGGCTATGTGCAAGTGACGTTATTGCCATAATAATATCACTGATGTGCATAATATTGTAGAGACGTCGAGGTACAGTTTAACTTCGCTACGTAATTTTATTAAACGAAATTGAGTTATTATGGTTATGATGTTTATTTTAAGTAAAATGTTGTATATTTTGTCATTGAGACTATCTTAGATATATCATAATAAGGATACTATCATAAAAGCCTAGCAGCAGCATAATATTATCCAACATATTCGTACTCTAGCAGCTGAAATATTACATTAAATACCTACTGATGAAGCAGATACATCATACATGGATAGGTGCATCCTGAAAGTCAGAATTGGGAATATTAACTAGAAATATCTTTTCGAGACGGCCTAACAAAAGTGGAGATTATTGAACCAAAAACAGACCTAACAAATACAGGTTCAGCTTTTGCGTCGTTATAGTGTCATTAGGCCTAACGTGTTCCATCGGGTGATATGTTAGCTTTTCCTAAAGACATAAGGAGTGCCTAATTTTCCACCTAGGAGCCTTCAAAACGGTGAACTAAATAGGAATTTACTTTGTTTCGTAATCCACTTGGGAATTTTGTTTATTGCCGTTTGTTTGCGTGATTAATGCACATATTGTGAAAAAATATAAACGTCACAAGCAATCATCATGAGCTCAGCCTCATCTAGATAACTAAAAGTGTCCAATCTATACATATAATAAAACTGTAGAACGGGGGGTGTCACTAGATCGCTATAGAAGCCAAAAATGTGATTAGTTTTTTGTCTGTCTGTCTGTCTGTATGTTTGTTCCCTTCCACCATCACACGAAAACTACTGATCCGATTTGAAAGCGGTTTTCGCAGATATATTTGTCTTCTTCCAACTTAACATCTGGTGTATTATAAAAAAATTTCCCTCCACCCCTCTTAGGGGACAAAAGGGGGGTAAGATTTTGTATCAATTACTGATGAAGTAGAAATACTTTAAATGGCAAAACAACGTTTGCCGGGTCAACTAGTGGGAAATACTACGCAAAGGGAGCAGAGAGCGCTACTAGCACATAAGTACAGTGAATAATCTGACCAAAATCCGTCACGTTGCAACTTGCAAAAACGTTGTCAAACGTCGAACAAAACTTTTTGTTTAATGCTTATGCTGGTGCTGCCATCTAGCATGAAAATATTACAGTTATATAATATAAATATCCTATAATTGTTTAGTGATTTGACTTGACATTCGACTTTAAGCTCTATTGAATCCATCCAGCCTCAGAATTTCTTGAACCATGGTCACAGAATACACTAATATGTATGTACTTACAATATGGTTGAATATTCAAGACAAAAAATCCTTTCTTTATCTCATTAATTAAATCTTAAAAAGTCTCAAAAGTTATTCTTTTTAAAAAGTAAGTATTATCACGTTAAAATCAATCATCACAAACAGAATCTTATATTAACGAATTAAAATGCATACTAAATATAATATAAACAGTGAAAACATTACATAAGTTCATGATGACAAGTCAGTATAATTATAATATCAAAGTTCTAGAGACGTCGCTAATTCACTTTCTACGAGTGCAAGTGTAGAGAAACCGACAAACTGTACATTAGTCGTATTTGATGTTTATCAATTTTATATACAGTGTGTTTGGTCACGATCTAGCGATATTTTAAGCACTCATATTATAACTATATGTACTTGTTATGCAAAAAACACTAACTACTAAGGTCTAGCCCCCTTCGCCTCTATGTGGCAGGCACTTTATTTATTTATTTATTTATTTATTTATTTATTTAAAGTTAATTAAAACGGGTTACCCCAATTACAATAATTAACTACAACTGAACACTATCTTAACTTAAAATAATTAATGGTAACATTGTCATTATAAAAAGTACAAAAACAGTTAAATTACACAAATTAAATAATAATAGATGAGACCCTTTCATACTTATTTTCACAAAATTTTATACATACTCTCTTCACATCCATCCACTTATCAGCAAACACATCACACTCAGGATTGGCCGACAGAAGGGCGTTGAGCAAATTTTGTGCTCGGTACAGCGGGGACTCAGCTCTTGCGACAGTCCGACATGTCGGCAGTGCGAATAATTTTGGCCGACGGCTAGATTTTTTTAGACTTTATTATTGACTCTACCCGGTTAGCAAAAAACTTTCTTTCTTCAACCTTCGACTTTCATTGAAGGCTATTTTTATAAAATACTAGCTGTCCCGGCAAACGTTGTTTTGCCATTTAAAGTATTTCTACTTCATCAGTAATTGATACAAAATCTAACCCCCCCCCTTTTGTCCCCTAAGAGGGGTGGGGTGAAAACTGATGTTAAGTTGGAAAATACAATTAATAATATGACGTAAGTCCATTAAAGAAAAAATTTGATACAAAATCTGACCCCCCTTTGGGTCCCCTTAGAGGGGTGGGGGGGAAAGTTTATACACCAGATGTTGAGTTGGAAGAAGGCAAATATATCTGCGGAAACCGTATGCAAAATGCAAATCGGATCAGTAGTTTTCGTGTTAAAGCAAAAGCTTGATACAAAATCTAACCCCCTCTTTCGTCCCCTTAGAGGGGTGGGGGGGAAAATTTTTATACACCATATGTTAAGTTGGAAGAAAGACAAATATATTTGCGAAAACCGCATTCAAATCGGATCAGTAGTTTTCGTGTGATAGTGGAACAAACATACAGACAGAAAGACAGACAAAAAACTAACCTAAGTTTTGGCTTCTATAGCGATGTAGTAACACCCCCTGCTTATTATTTTTTCAATATCTTTAATGTACAGAATTCACATTTCTACAGTTTTATTATATTATGTATAGATTTATAGTTAAAGAAATTAATTAATTATAATAGCAATCAAAAATAACAGTCATTCAAAACGTATTTTAAAAAGTTCTAAAAATATTACTTTCTTAGTCATAACTTTTAAAGCTTTTTTGAAATTAGGATTATAATAATGAAGCACTATAGTCTATATCAAATCAATAAAGCAGCACCCGGCTGTCGCATAACTATTGAAAATCTATTGTGTCTGCGATTCCCACGATCGAGGTAATATTTACGTGGACTCTCCGGGCGAGTCGGTGGCACTGATAATTAATGGCCGTTCCCTATATTCAATCTATCTCTAGTTTGACATACAACCGATCGCAGCTGACATAGAATTGACATAAAATATATGGAGCTAATGTCTAATGTGAGCTATTCCTATCTCAAGTAAGAGATAGATCAAATATTGGGAACGGCCGTAAATCTCTCCCCTACCGCACGCACACCCGCGCGTCGCGCCTTGACGCCCAATTCGCAACGTGCAGCAGAAATCGTAATATTTTAATTTCGCCGTAACATTTAAACCAAACGTCCAATTTTAATTATTCAAAGACCAAATATTATCTACATTAACTGTACTTAGTGATGAAATAATTTATTTTGATAAGGGTCAATAGCATTATTTAAATAAACGCGTTTAAATATAGTCCAAAAAAAATTCAAGATTTTTTTATAAAAAAATGGTTATTGTGCCTCACTCAACATAGATAGGTATAGTGTGTCGCGGACTTTTTTGTAGATATTTAAAAGATCTATAATTACTTAGAACATTTTATGCCTCTATCTTTTATAGTTTAGGCAGCGTACGCAAAATAAGTAACTTTTCTGGTTGATTTTTTACACCTTGCGTCCGAAAATCCCAAATATCTTACGGAACCTTATATTTTTCCAAAATAAAAATTATCCTATGTTCAGCAGAAATAATGCAGGATTCCAATGGTGAAAGAATTTTTCAAATCGGTCCAGTAGTTTCGGAGCCTATTCGACTCAAACAAACAAACAAACAAATCTTTCCTCTTTATAATAGTAGTGTAGATAGCCTTCAATGAAAGGTGTTTAAATAGGCCACTTAAAAAAAAAACAAAAAAAGGGTTTTTTATGCAAAAAGTTTAAAGAAGTCATAAAGTTTCTAAAAAAAAAATAGAGAAAACACGTGAAAATTTTACAACTCGATAATATATTTTCACGATGCTCGTTTTTAATTTTTATGTATTCAATGCTGCAGGTCAATTGGCCGCCGATGATGACGTCATAGATCCAAAAAATAAAAAATACAAACTAGCCAATGAATTTCAAAAATATTTAATTTTAAATATTCTTAAAATACCCTATTTCAACGAAAAAAATATAAAAAGTACATGTGATTTGTTTGGACAATGCCCATTGAGTGCGTCATCTAGTTTACACATTACACAGTATACAATGTTGACTTGATTTTAACGATAGATGGTAGTAAATTAAAGTATAATGACTTTAATGAGTATACAGGAATGATGTATGCGGAACAATTAATTATGTGGAGTAATTGTGTTCTTACGCCGCACGTTTCTACTCGCAAAAAACATTCCGTGAAATCTATCTTGGCTAGGGTTGACAACTAGACGAAATTGTTTAAAAAGTCTGTTTAATTTGTGGCAATCTGCAGTATTGTACTAGTAGACTAGTGAGAGCACTGTCTTAATAAAAAGAGATTCGATCTAAGCTCCGATCCGGTGTAAGAAAGTTATAATAATATACCTAATTATTTAAAAACCAAATTAATCGTAAGTTCACAACTCACAAGACGTGGTATAGGTATAAAACTAAAAAAGATTTAAAAATACATATTATAATATTATGTGATGTGAGAAAAATGTGTTTTATTAACGTAGAAATAAAATAAATAAAATTTAATTACACTAAGGAATAACTTAAACGTTCTTTAAAAAGTCTTCAGTGTAATAATTATCCAGGTAGGATAGTTTTCCAGAGAACATTCATTTTTTGGCAACCCTACTTAACTCATGTTTCATAAAAAACTAATTTTCCTATACTTAGGTACAACAATATCAAAAGCTTTTTGACGGATGGAGAATAGTTTTATAATTATTATTCTCTACTTGTGGGCTGCGTACTCTACATAAGCAAATCATTCAGGAAATGTAACAAAAGTGTCAATATTTCTTCGATTTTAGTGTTAATCTGCATTTCCATATTTTCTTTCCTTATTACACATTGGTATACATCGTGAGCTGCATAAAATATATATTCTTTGTATGGCCAAGTGCGTGCTGTTGCGTGCCCAAAAAGCGGTTGACAACATCGTTCGTTTACACCTGTAGTGTTAGTGTTGAGGTATTTGCATTTCTATTTGGACAACTTGCATTTTTGATAATTTTGATTGCGAAGTTGGACATATCAAAAAGGTTAAGGGCCTTATCACACTGGCGATTAGCGAGCGATTTGAAAGCGACGCGATTGCGTCGCTTTCAAATCGCTCGCTAATCGTGATTCAAATCTAACTTCGCTTTCAAATAGGTACTTTCAATACTATGTTAACTACCGTTTTGTTTTGCAAATAAAATACTTATGTTCTTTAAATCCTGATTCATGTGGGATGCAAATGTCTAACATACTGAACAGAAAACGGTTCTTTATTTGGAGCAAGAGTTATCTTTAGACAGCACTGAGGGAGAATCGGGTAATGACCGAGTAAATATGCTCTAAAATGGTACATAAACTGTATGTGGTATAATATGGTAGAGATTTTGAGTAAGCGCTTAATTCACGATAGTCTAATATTTCTAATTTCTATTGCAATACAAAAACGTCTCTAACTACCGCACTCAGACAGGAACATTAATTACTTAATTATTGTAATTAATTTAAAATTTTGACAATAGGCCTCATACATTATCTGTCAAACTCTTTATTAAATTGAAGGTTAATCTATACATATTATAATAAAACTGTAGAAATGTGAATTCTGTACATTAAAGATATTCAAAAAATAATAAGCGGGGGGTGTCACTACATCGCTATAGAAGCCAAAAATGTGGTTAGTTTTCTGTCTGTCTGTCTGTCTGTCTGTATGTTTGTTCCACTATCACACGAAAACTACTGATCCGATTTGAATGCGGTTTTCGCAGATATATTTGTCTTCTTTCAACTTAACATCTGGTGTATAAAAATTTTCCCCCCCACCCCTCTAAGGGAACAATAAAGGGGGGTCATATTTTGTATCAATCTTTTCTTTAACACGAAAACTACTGATCCGATTTGCATGTGGTTTTCGCAGATATATTTGTCTTCTTCCAACTCAACATCTGGTGTATAAATTTTTTCCGCCCACCCCTCTAAGGGGACCAAATAGGGGGTTAGATTTTGTATCAAACTTTTTTCTTTAATGAACTTACGCTGATGATACTGCCTGCCTTGCTAGTGACGAAAATCCGACCATAGCATCACAAAAACTGCAGGAACACCTAAATAAAATAGATAAGTGGCTTGACCAGTGGAGGATTAAGCCAAGTGTTAATAAATCTGTGCAAATCACTTTTACACTGCGTAAAGGCGACTGCCCATCAGTCACTCTACGAGGAGAAAAATTACGACCAGAAAATAGTGTGAAATACTTAGGGATGCATATTGATAGAAAACTAACCTGGGCTAAACATATTAAAACAAAGAGGCAACAGGCAGATATGGAGTTTAAAAAATTGTACTGGCTTATTGGTCGACAATCACCTCTAACATTAGAGATTAGACAATAAACTTCTTGTATACAAAGCCATCATCAAGCCAATATGGACATATGGCATCCAACTGTGGGAAAAGATTAGAAAATCACACCAACGAACTTGCTAGGGACCTAAGGGATCATGACATAAGAAGACTGAAACGTCTGCATATACTAGACCAAAGAGAATGAAATTCTAAAGTAATGAAAGAGCTGAGTGTTCGGTGGAACACCTCTCAAAAAGTGACTACCAATGAACACACCATCTGATTATGGCTAGTGAAAGCCGATAGCAGATAATATGGAGGAAAAAAAAATGAACTTACTTCTTAATATTAACTGTGTTTTCCAACTTAACATGGTTAAGTAAGGTTAAGTAACTGGTTTATAAAATTTTTTCTCCCCACCCCTCTTAGGGGACAAAAGAGGGGGTAAGGTTTTGTATCAACTGATGAAGTAGAAGTACTTTAAATGGCAAAACAATGTTTGACGGGACAGCTAGTCATAATTAATTGTCTCTGAGTGCGGCAGATAGACCTAGATAGAGGGCCTGTTCCACCACTTAGCTTCTTGATAAAGTGCCGGATAGGCTTTCCACAACTATTTTGACAGATTCTCCATACTTCATTTGTCAAGTTAAGTGGTGGATAGCCCATCCGGCATTTATCAGGAAGTGGTGAAACAGACCCTTACTGTCGCAAACAGACACGAATATGAATTAAACTTTTACTGTTATTTAATGAAGATTTTGACATAAACCTCATAATATATTATATGTCAAACATTAAATTAAATTCAAGTTTAATTACTATTAATTAATGTCTCTAACGGCCGCACTCAGAGTCGTTGATTAAATTAGCGCTAAACAACATTTAAAAAATTAAAATTAACCGCCGCCCATATAAACTGCAACACTTAATGCTCATTAAACATGAAATTCCCTCTCAGAGTCAGATAATCATAAATTAACATGTCAAAATGGCGAATAAATTTAAATATAGAAAAACCACCATTTAACCGGCTGGAGTCTCTAATCGTGGAAATTGCTGTCAAAGGGGTATGTTCTTCTTCTTCTTCTTTTTTTTTCAATTCTCCTTTGTGAGTCGCCAGTATCAGAGTGAAGTGGTATAATTTGATTTATTGTCAAAAAGTGTAAAACCATGTAGAAACTGTACAGAATTTTTATAAATCACAATTAAATATGAAAACCTTTTCGTGACAGACTGTACTTTCCAAAAATATTTTTTTTATTGGCCGTGAGCCCGTGACTGCAGCCGTCAGAGCCGTTTATTAAAAAATAACCCAAAACATCATTTAACAAATTTAAATTAAATGCTTTCAAAACAGATACCTCTCAGAGACAATACTAATTAAATGATTAATTTATGTCCCATATAAATCTTTCGGTTTCGTGTATGGTGTACCTACAATGTTACCAAAATACCATGCATACATGTGTACCAAAATAATTTCTTTATTTCAAACCACAGTACCAGCTACTACAGTTGATATACAGTTACAAACATAAAAGGTGTTTTATATTGTTTTTTATAATATTTATTATACATAAGTACTTTAGAAATTTCTAAGTTTTACTATAATTTGGATTATGTGAATAACCTGTCTACTATTATCATTTTAATTATAATAACACCATTGTTATCAGCTGTTATTAGGAATTTTTCATAATTGTAACCAAGTACATGATAGTAAACATACTTTAATTTCAATAATTTCACAATTTGGTGGCAATGTTCTTCGTATATTTAGTTTGTATGACTGTGAATATAATATTATTTTTCACGTGAAATACTTCTATTTATTTGCAAGAGATTAGAAAAACAGCTGTTCTAAGTAGACATGCAGTAGGTATTGCACAAAAAATATTATGTTTTAGTACTATCACAATAATTATGGAGTTCTATGCTTACTGTGGTGTTAATAATATTATTATTAATTATTAACACTTCAGATAAAACCTGAAAAGAATCCTTGTAACAACTTAAAAAAAAATTGAAAAATTTTCAAGAAATAACCTCAATATTCAATAACCTAAAACTTTAACATCAAACTCTGCAATTAGCGATTTTAATTGTCATCTCTGAGAGGGACATTTCATGTTAAATGAGCATTAAGCCTTAATTGACATCTCTGAGTGCGGCCGTTAGTGCGCCCGTAAACTTAAGCAAGATTCATGTTTTCATTCAGACGAGTTAAAGAGGAAAAAAATCTCTAGATATATATTCAGCTGTCCTAAGTAAGCACTGGCCCCAACTTTTAGGCATTAAACATTCAGGCTAACCGCTTTAGTAAGTTGCACATTACAAAAATTAAAACGTTTATTTAACCCACTATCCCAAATCTTTTGTTTCCCGCCATTATTCTCCGTTTGACACCTGTCATTGTCATTTCAAAATGGCGCAATATGCCGCTAAACAGTGACCCACTTTCGACAGGATGCTCGATTGTTTATATTGATGCAAGTGCGATGGTTACAAAAATACTTTTTAAAAGTCTTATTATTGTCATCCATACTTATTATAAATACGAACGTCCGTCTGTCTGTCTGTTATCTCTACACGCCCAAACCACTGAACCGATTTTTCTGAAATTTGGTATGGAGATATTTAAGTCCCGGGAAAGGATATTATAGGATACAATATTTTATTCCAAAAAATGAACAGTTTCCTTTACAGGAAACACCACTCTTTAAACAGGTACCAATCGGTAGTCTGGCACATTATAAAATTATATTCGAACAATTTAAATTTCATTTGAATAATCTTAGTGTTTCCAATGGGCTACCGTTATTATTTTCGATAATAAAGCGATTCGATAAAAAATATCGATAATGACAAAGAGATGGTCTTATACAGAATTACATAATTCTTGACTAAAATAAATAAATAATTATTAATTACAGAGCAACTAGCAACAGATAACGAGGCTCATTAAATACTTTCGTTTATGTAAAAGTTTTGAAACATTTTCGTGCGAGTAACATTACACAATTACTTTCACTGAAACTTTCTGTTGCGGGCTGTAAAATATTTCAGGGCACTTAGATAACTTGCATTCGTTAAAAAAGCAATAATCTTATACATTTCCTATAGCTTCGCTTTCAAAATTATTATCTTTCGATTTTTTTGTAACTTTACGGTGTCATCTCGGCTAAAGGTAGTCTGTACTGGTAAAGGTACAGCTAGTACTCATTTTTTCAATGGTCCTTTCTGTAGAATTTATTTGAATTTATTTTGTTTATTTCAATGTATGTACTGTTGGTGTACCTTAAAGTAAATAAATAAATAAAATTTAGCATTAAAATAATGTATGTTAGTAATAAGGTATAATGGTAGCTATAGAAGAAGTCATAATGTAGTATGAGCTATCATAGTACCTTTTAG